>JAQPZY010001436.1:0-580000 GCA_029931535.1 Margaritifera margaritifera | reverse complement strand
AACATTTCAAAGCAAAACAAAAGAAACATATACGTCTGTAATTAAGTAAGTCAACAATTAATAGGAAAGAGAGAGAGAGAGAGAGAGAGAGAGAGAGAGAAAGACATTTCATTCGATACAGCCACTTTGTCCATTTTGTTTATTTTACAGATTTAGTATTTAGAATATAACTGTAAGTACTAAAAACGTCCAGCCTCGTGTATATATTTTTGAACATTTATGAATATTACAGAGTTTGTTTCGTTACTTAGTTCGACGTCATATTTCAATAATGATTCTGGCGTTAAGTGTTCAGTTGAAAAAAAATATCAAATGAGCTGGGATCTATGGGTATTAAATAATGGGCAATAGAAAAAATATTGTTATCATAACCACATGCACACATACGAGAGTTAACCAAGTTCAATATGTAAAGGTCGGATTTGAAAGAATATGATGGATGGAAGCAAGTCTGAGGAAACAAGGTCTACTTTCATACCAAGAATAAAAGAGTATGAAATTATAGTCCTGTGAAAGTGTTTTGCTTTATAGTACCACTGTTGCAACTGTATTCTTGGTTATTGTTTACATAAAACCTCCGCCAAATAAACCAATTTTAGTCGCCAGAGATAGTGACAGAGAAATTCAAAATACATGCACATCGGACTTGTGCGCTACAGTTAATGCTCGCTTTTTTCTAACCCAACAGCAAACAACATAGACCCTGATCTGCCGTCGCAAAATGCGCCGACAGATCATGGTCTATATTGTTTGTTCTACTGATTACTCCTTACAAACGGCATAGACTCAGATCTGTCGGCATATTGTGCAAGGGCAGATATGGGTATGTGAGTTAGCATTTGGACCCGAGTTATAAGCTAGTACAGACGGTAATTAATTAGTATCGGAGACAAAGTGTTGTATCATCCGTGGCGTAAAATTGTGGTTAAGTAAGCTGCAATTGAAGTGTCCCACACCCGGAGAAGGACTCTTTATATTTGATGGTTTCTGTATTAAATGTACTGTATTGTTTTAAAATAGATATTTGTGTTTAATACGACTTCCATCAGGAATGGTATAAAATATCAATAGATTGATATAATACATGATATTGTGGCCTTGTGATTTAATGATAGAATTTTTCTCATCCAGCTTTTCTCCTAGTATCATTAAACCTTTTATACAATGAAATCGAAAATGATGGGAATTGAGGGTGGGGGTAGGTTATGACAGAGTAAACTCGGTCCAATCGAAAGGGTTGATTTGTTTGGGGGCGTTTTTTTGCTGGGTTTTTTATGAGTGCGGCATGGAAATAGGGTTCGTTAGCTCATGGATTACAATTATTTGAGTTTTTTTACGTTGACAGTGATCTGTCTGGTTCTTTTACAATTATCTGATGTCTCAGATATCAACGGTAACTTATTTCTACTTCTTATGGTGATGCCTAATTTGTGTAATTGTATTCCGATAGTTGCATGAGGCATGGAGAAGTATGGTGGAAAGGAAACCCTCAATATCCTATTTTGAGTAAAGTCTGATCATACACCCATGATGACGTGACTTGGTCAACGGTTTGCAGACACATCTCTTTATCATCATAGAAGTAGATCAGAGGAGATATTGCCAAATAAACTGATGAAAATCATCCTCACTGCCGTGGTATCTCACTTGCAAGGATTTCATTTTTACAAGTAGCATGACAATTTACTCTTTCGAATTTAAGCTAATTAATTTTGTCGTTGTTGTTGTTTTTTGTTTCTAACATCAAGAGTCTAGTTTTCGCTGGTTTGACGCGTACAATTTTGTGACGTCAACCCTACTCAAACATCGGAATTGCATGTGCTGCTTGAATAGTTTTTCGTGCTCGTTACGCAGTTTTAAAATCCTTTTGTACGTAATTTGTACATAATGGATATTATTAATTATTGATCATGTAATAATAACTATCATATTTATTTTCCTGTGTGCGAACATTGGATGAAACTTTCGTAGTCTCGTTCAACCAGACCTTCCGCGTGGCTCCGTGAGATCTCCGCTTCGTATGGCAGAGATATCACAATGTCTCGCGAGTCTGGTTGCAGGAAACAAGTGCATTTGGGGAAGACTTTGAATCCATTGAATCAAACTCTTCCTTTGTGCTCCGTGAAAAGTTTGCACACACCAAACAGGGTCAAATCCCTTTATTTATAATAACTTTACTCCGAGACTATTAATAGATAGTCTTTTCTTTCAACGATGGCACAATTATTGTATTTTTTGTTTACATAGATTTAACAAACATACACAAAACCTTCATAAGACGCTCTTTGCAGTTGCCAATCACTTACCTGTAGTTGGCTGTAAAATTGTTTGCAGGTTAAAATATTACCGAGTCTATAGTTCCAAGCATATTTATGTTTAAGTTGGCAAAGATAATTACAGATTCTGGGAGAAATTTAACAAACTGATTTTTTACTTTTAAAGCCCAATAATAGGTAGGTGGAAGTGGACCAATGGAAAGTATGCCCACCTGTATAAAAAAACATAATAAAAAAACTGTCATTTTAGGGGTGGAATTTAAACAGCTTTAACATTTCTAACTCTATTGAACGTCAAACTATTCGAAAATGGATCTGAATCATGGTTTACTTAAATTACAAGTTTACATTTTTAAAAAAGAAGAAAATAGCAGCGAATCTTTATATTGCAAGTGACTGAAAGTCAAAATACATATTATTGGTATACCAACACCTACTGAAAGATATGATGTGTATCATCTTTGACATAACGTTAACTATGTTTTCAATATCTCCAAGTAGGAGTAGGCTACGTCCCGTTCCACACATGCTAGGGTAGCCAAAATATTCTCAAATCTAGCCTCCTGTATCTTGTTGGGTTTTTTTTCAATTTTTTTAGCACGCCTTGGTTGAAGTTAGACATAGCGATCACTTTGGCGTCAGTCCGTATGTACTTCCGTACGCACACTAGATTAAAGTCAATGTTTTTTTACTTCCAGCTTATTTAAATATCTATTTGTCCCGCCCTCTTCGGATTTAGAATACATGTATATCTCAGGGCGGGCTGGACATACAGGCCATGGCCAGCTTCTTGCATCATTAAAGTGGCTCCAAACGAGATCCCGAATGATAGAAAAAGTGGGCCTGAGAACACGGCAGTATTTAATTGGTTCCTAATGCAACAATAATTTTATTTGGAATGCGGTATTGGAATTTGCTTCTTTTAATGCCGTTTCACAACAACATAACCTTGATGAAGAAATGGCTATCTCGTTGATTTCTTTAGGACAATTCACATTCTAGGGTGTCAAAAATAATTAATTTCTGCATTTTATGACAATTATACAAATATAAACCAAAGGATACAAAAGAAAAAATTGCACAAAAGGAAACCTGGTCTGTGTCGTTCACTTGCTTCTATTTACTGCATTGACTCCTGAAAAAGTCAGGGTAATTCGGATATTCGTTTCATCGTGATTTATACTTGAAAGGTTACGCGACTGACCTCCTTTATGATACATTTACCACGAAGGTGGAAAGCTGTATAACCTTCCCGATGCAGGCTGGTCAATATTTCAGTCAGGCATCAGTTTATGATCCGTACATAATTTATAAAACGTTAATCCACGTAAATACTCCTCAACTATTTACATGAAATTATTATTATTATTATTATTATTTTTCAGTATCCCGCTACAACCATTTCATTACATTTTCTTTACTACCTTCTCCATGCATAACTTTACTGCGATACACTTTTTAGTACTCAATGTAGTTTCTTTTCTTTTAGATGTCGTTTTCTCGCTATGCATTGTTTCCGTCCCTAGTCTTTAGCCTGTAAATAGGTCAAAGCAATTTGGATAACACGTATTTACACATATCACCGCACTTTGGATTATTTTTTATTCACTTTTACTATTCTTAACCTAACATTTTAAAACAGACATTTTTTCACACTTTGAAACTGTTTTTCATATTTTACTTTCATTGCTCGAGTCTTTTTTTCTGTAGATTTCAATCGGCATTCAAACACGTTAATATATATATATATATATATATATATATATATATATATATATATATATATATATATGCATATATTCACACAAAAATTGTTAACAGCAAATTTACAAAAGTTTCCCAACGTTTTAGGGAAATCAGACTCTTCATCAGGGGAATAAAGAACTTAAAAAAAAACAAAAAAAAAAAAAAAAGAAAAAAACGTTATACAAAAGAAACATGGAATACAAAAGTCAAAAGAAAACGCTCCCTTTACACATGTCTGAAATACAGGGGAAATCTACAGAGAAAGAGTTGCGTGATGAAAAAAAATACAAATGAGACAAAGTGTCTAAATGTGCAAACTACATATTTATTTTATGTTGGGGGGTAGAATACCAATATGTACTTCTATACTCGTAAAATGAATCCATATATATATATATATATATATATATATATATATATATATATATATATATATATGTAATGGTGTGTGTGTGCATGGATTAATTTCAAGATTTTCACTTGTTCACATCCTGTTGTCGTAGTAATTGCCTATTTTGTGGACTTTCATATTCGTCCAAAACAATAATATATTCCCGAACATTTATTGTACAATAAAAATGAAGTTAAATTAATGTGAAGAATGACATAGTGCAGGTAAGTGGGAACTCTGTGACACATTCTTGTGCTGCATTTGCTTTTAGTTTTATCTGTTTTTATTGTCCTGTTCATTGCTAGATTGATGTCATATTAGGACAATCAAAATAAAGACTGGAAGGTATCAATCCAGTTGGTTCTCTTGTACTACGCATAAAACTATTTCAAAAGTATACTAGGTCACTGGCAGGTAAATACGCTTATTAGCCATCTTTTTAGTACTAGCAAGAAACAAATGTCTACGCATTCACCTTTGTGAGGTATGTGAAATTGGACAGGATTGAAAGATTTGTTTGGAAACTTCGAATATAACTTTAACAAATATCTCATCTGGTAATGGTTAGTTTTAAGGTCAAAGAAGACCTTTACTGTTCTTTTTTCTTCTTATCCTGCTTTAGGTGCATAAGGTTTCTTGTTGCCTGCAAAAGATACAAGTACATAAACTGGCAATACAGTAACTTTGCATTGCTTTAAAAAAAATTAACAACCAAGAACATAGTAACTTCAGTTTTTCTTTGAACCTTAGTAGTGATTGATTAGATGGAACATTCCTTCCATAATACTGACTATTGAGACAAAATTATGACAGTAAAATTGCTACTGTATTCATTTTGCTGATTACCGTATATACTCGAGTATAGGCCCATACCAACTGCAAACTGCATAGACACAGATCTGCTGTCGCATAATGCACCGGCAGATCTGGGTCTATGCAGTTTGTAAGGACTAATCAGTAGAACAAACAACATAGACCCTGATCTACCGGCACATTATGCAGTGGCAGATCAGAGTATATGTTGTTTGTATTTGGACCCGCTTATACGGGAGTATATACGGTATCTATGCTATTCAGAAATGGTGTCAATATAAATAGGAAGCAACATATTCAATTCATATATCTTTTATTTAAAAAATCAATATAAATTGTATGCACCTGACTGTAATGCTTTTAACACTAATCTCTAACACAAATTTTGCATACAGGAAAGCAGTGAATGTCTACATATGTAACCCCTGTGGATTCAGTAATGTAGAATAGGTCACTCAGTGGTTAGCATGACAAACTCGCAACTGAAAGATTATGAGTTTTGAATCCTGCCATCAGATCAGCCCCGATTGGCTACAGTGGTGTGTCCATGTGTAAGGCACTTTACTCCAATTGGCTAGGCACTAAAAAACCTATTTGTGTTGCTGTGTAGTAAAACACCATACCAAACCAAATCTACAAATGTTTAAAATGATAATGGAACATTCAAATACGACATACTTCTAAAGAAAGATGAACATTTGTTGGTCTTATTGATCTCATAGCAAAGGCATCTTACAATAATGATATAAAATCTTTAATAATTTAACACAATATAAGTAGAGCATGAACATTTACATTTCCAAAACAAAATCTAGTTACAAAATAAATTCAGTGAAAAATATATATAAATCTTTTGCATTACAAACCAATGTATTAGATAATGAAACGATTGAAATTTTATTTTGAATATTACATTTTAACTTGGAGTTTCACTGTTTTAAACCAATTCACTTCTCAATTAAATCTGAATATTCTAAAGTAAATAGAAAAGAAAAGAAATAAAATAACTGACAAAGAACAGATAAATAGATGAATAAATAATTAAATAAATAAACCATTCATTCCTTCGTTTTTAGTGAAATAAATTATTCCACTTTCTTATTCAAGATTTTTTAGTATAACCTTTGAAACCGGTTCTGCAGGTCCGGCTCAGAGGAATAAAATTTAATAATTTCAAAAAGTACTGGTAAGTCAAATGTGAATCAATTGTTACGATTTAAATGAAAATACATTATCTGTCATTTACACTAATGGGCAACAATGTTTATACAACTAAAAACCAAGTATGTAACATACAGACAGTGGCAGATACGCATACAATTTCACAAAGAAACATGTCATCACACATCGCATTATACATGTACTTACAAACACTATGTGGAATCAATGAGCTATTCAACAATATAAAAGACACAGGCAATATCAAAACATGACTATAAAAAGAGTCCCTCAAAGGGACTGATGCTCTACTGGGCAAAAAGAATTTTCAGGAACACAAGATAAGACCATTGCTTTCTTTTAACTGTTGACTGTTGAAACCATCTCTGATATTCTTCAGTGATAGTTTCAAATTAGCTGCGTTGGTACACATAATGAATGTCAGCTTGGCACCATTTTCATTAGTAAAAAGTAGACATCATTACAAGTCTTTTGGTGAAAACCTCATTTCTTAATGATCACCCATTCAGGGGGAATAGTGACAACAAAATTTTAAAGACAGTCATCATGGCAGCCATTTTGGATGTATGACTAGCACCATTTTCATTTAGGACTTGGTGGAAAACCTGTCATAATGATCATCCATTCAGGGGAGTAGTGACAACAAGATTTATAAGGCAGTCATCATAGCAGCCATATTGGATGTACAACTGGCATCATTTTCATTTAGGACCAACTAGGTATCATAAGAAATCTATTGGTGAAAACCCAATGTTGATATAGCCATCCATTTGGAGAGGAGTAGAGATAATAATATTTTCAAGTTGGCTGCCATGGTGGCTATATTGGATGTCAGATTGGCACCATTTTCATTTAGGACCTACTAGACATCATAAGAAGTCTTTATGACCATCCATTCAGGAGGAATAGATTTTCAGGATGGCTCCCATGCTGGCCATATTGGACGTCAAATCGGCACCATTTTCATTTTGGACCAACCAGACATTATAAAAAGTCTTTCAGTGAAAACCCCCATGTTGATATGACCATTCATTCAGGAGGAGTAGCGATAACAAGATTTTTAAAATGGCCACTGTTGTGGCCATATTGGATGCCCAAGCAGCACTATTTTCATCTAGAACCAACTAGATCATGGGATGAATTTGGATGTAAAGTTTCAAGGCAATCTTCCATGTAGTTATGGAGGAATAGCAATAACAAACTTGTGCTAATGGACGGACGGATGACAGATGACGGACAACAGATCATCCCATAAGCTCTTCTGGTCTATGACCGGTAGAGCTAAAAATATAAGCAATTAGTTAGTTTCATACACATAATTTAAACCAGCAAAGGCAAAAATATGTAACTATATACTTGATATACATTCAGAATTACAACAGAAATTCATAAACATTTTGTTCTGTCTCTGTCTCTCTTTCTTTCTCATAAAAACAGTGAAAGCCACGATCAGATCAATAACATTTACATACATTTCAAAATGCTCTAGCTACACCCATACTAATTGCCTTACTTTCTAAACAATAAATACACTCATATATTGCATTAAAATCGGATTTCAAAATCTAACCATTTAGATTTTTAGCATTAATATAGAATTTTCTGAAGACACAGCAGAAGGACAGAGAGAGAGAGAGAGAGAGAGAGAGAGAGAGAGAGAGAGAGAGAGAGAGAGAGAGAGAGCATAATCTTATATTAAATTAACCTAGCCATACTGGAAGCATGTACAGGAATATCTATCCAGGAATGCACATTTTAAGGAAAAAATATATGAATGTATGCTGCTTGGGTTATGCAAGAAACATTAATTTTACCACATGAATAATTCAGAATTAGAGTAGCATCAGCTTGAAGTAATTGAAAAGTTCTACTCTTTGTAAAATTCAAAATTTTCCCAACCATTTTATGAAATATGCTTCAGATATTATTTCAATAAAATATTTTTTATAGATAAAAAAAATAAAATAAAGTGAAAATAAGTTTTTTTAAAATATGCTTTCAACTTGTGTAAAGATCTCAGGATAAGTCAGTGTCAACTTTTTAGGGTAAACAAAACTTCTGTGACATCTTGTACATATTAGCAGTTATTATTTTGAAATACAAATGGTTTGACCTTAACTTCCTGACAAATATTGTTGGTACTATTCCTTCCTGGTCATTTTACCAGAGCCATAAAACATAGGGATCAAATATGGTTTTCTAAGTTTCAATGTTGCCAAAACATGGAGGAAGTTTTTATACTGAAGTAAAGCATAAGGGTTCAATTTTGTATTCCTGCATGATCCAGCAAATGTTTAAACATGGCAAGGCATACATGTTTAAACATGGCAAGGCATTCATGTGTCTTATTCTTACTGGAACAATTACTAGACATATTATTTTTACAAATTATCAACAAAAAAAGAGCAATTTATTTAAAACAACTGTGCTCAACTAGCATTTGCAATTACAATATTTGAAAACAGCTTAAGTTTCAAACTCACTTTATTAAAGCAATCACACACCAAATCTTGATTCACTGTAAAGCACATTGGTTACATGGAATGCATTTGAGCTTCCTGATAACAATACTCTGGCATATATCAACTAATTACAACAAGCATAACAAAGGATATTTTTTATCACAGTTTGGTCCCAATTGGAACACCTCTGGGTCTTCTGGTGTGGTCAAAATCAACTTTTGATGTGGCTGTATGGATCTGCATAAATTTCAGTGAAATGTGGATACCTGAAAACTCTCTGTGGCATTACATGCTGAGAACATAACACCTTGGTATGGTTGTGATAAATGACTCCACAACAATATCTAATGATTAAAGTCAAGAATTTTGCAGCAGGGACTATTTAAGAATATGAATGAAAGTAAACACCTGCACAGAGAACACAGCTTTGATATTAGAAATCCAAACAACAACAGCTTCATGACATCATGTAACAAGTAACATAATGATGTATCTGCTGCGGCATCGCAAAACGGTTTGCACCAGGCACATGTAAATAACATATCTTCATTGTAAAATGTGATAACCATTCTGCATGGACTGGAACAAAATGGCACCATTCAGCATAATAAACCTGAAAAAATGACCATGACCAATCTCATGGTTCATACAGACCTTGGGTACAAAAATTAAATGAGTTTTCAAGGACCTTTTCCAATTTTCAAGGAGTTTATTCAGTGACATTTTTAATACAAACTTTTAGCACATATCTTCATTCTGGAAATTACTTTAGTTCTGTCTGGGCCATGACACAGCTTCAAACACATCATATAATTATTTAAGTTTTTAACAACTGAAGCTTAAGTTATAAGTTTTAATGTCCATAATATCTCAGCTTTCAACACATAGCCCTTTGAAATGCATTGTTCAAGTGACCTTTGTAAGTTCTGGGGTGGGTAGGGTATAGTCAAACCTCTCTTCTCAGTACCAAGTTCCTTCTCCAGTATATTAGCATAGTTCTTTTTAAAAAAAGAGGTAATATTTACCTCCGGTTTAGAGTTAACATACATTTATGCTTCTAGACTTTCATGTGCGACTTTAGGGCTGATTCCCCCAAGCCTGATAGATCCATTACACAATCACAAGAACTGTGCGAACTTTGAATCTGATATGACAAGTAGTTCGGACAGTCACATCCATGGTGTTATTCTATTTGCAGAAAAACCTGGCTCGGTTCCAAATACATGTGGTCCTTGGTGGCTACCATATTTTTATATGTATTATACTTGCATTCAACTACAAAGAGCCACCAGATCAGTGTTATACACTGATGACACATTATGTGAAGGCAGATCTGGATCGATGCTGTTTGCAGCTGGGTACAGTTATACACTGATGGCACAATATGTGAAGACAGATCTGGGTCTATGCTGTTTGCAGCTGGATACAGTTATACACTCATGATACACTATGTGAAGGCAGATCTGGGTCTATGCTGTTTGCTGCAGGATACAGTTATACACAAATAAATAAATATGGTACATCATTTGGACAATCATAAAAACTTGCAAAGCATATTGATCACATTACATATTGTTGAGCTTCCTAAAAATGACAATAATCCAGCATGAATTGAGTAAGCATAAAAAAACCAAAAGTGAAACTTTCTCTCACCACTACAAATACTGTACATCCAATAAGAAGTCCCTGAAGATGCTATCTTCGGGATTGATGCCACGACAATGTCAAACTCTTCTTGTGAATCAAAAAATATAGAAGAGTGTCAATATAGCATTAGCTTGGCATGAAAATACTAGGCACAACTGTAACATGTACTATCGAGAAACTTTTGCTGAGACTGGAGTGATTCCTAGTTAGTTATTACTCATATAATACATGCAAGAATTACATAGTACAGTTGGTACATATAGTCTCAATATAATGATGAGTCTCATTCACACAGCATACAGTTGATCTTCCTGTTACCTTCTGTCCTAGCATGGAAAAAGAAGGCACGCCACATTTTACTGAGAAATATTTGTTACTTCTAAGTTTTGGTGCTACTGAGACTCTATTAACAAAATTTATGCTAAGATCATACAAATTCTGATAATTAAGAAGAATGGCAGTCATACAGAATAAAGCCTTGCTTCTTGGTAATAAGAGGTGGGTGCATCAAAGGGAGAAAACCATCGCCAACCGAATGGATGACCAAAGACTGATTTGATGCTCAACCAGTAGGACGTTTTCTCCAAGTTTCCCCGGTCCTTCTTGAGCTGCTCTATACCCTGAAACAGAACAAAGTCATGGTTCAAGTGATGGATATAGAAAAGTGACTATGGAATCCACTGAAAGTTAGCACAGAAATATTTGAGGAGAACCCAGTACTGGGAATTCATTTAGTTTCATGGGAATCAATTTTGTGTTGTTTTTTTTTAAAAAAAAAGAAGATATTTTCATCTGATTGTGTTCACGGATTTGGGGAGAACATTCATATTGTCTCCTCTGATGGATTATGTGAATACAAATGAATAAACAGCAATCTCTGTCACTAAAAAAGCTCTCAACAGTTAGAGAATCTCCAGTTTCCTTTTGTGGACTTTTGGTTACAAAAATGTGATATATGGTTTTCTATATACTGTACTGGACTCCCCATTCTGGGGAATATGTGCAGACTTCCATTATCAAAATCCTAGTGAGTTTCTGCACCAGTTAGTGTAACATCAATAGAATTTAATACTAATAACAATTAACAACATGCATTTTAACCAGAAATTTACATATATGCTTGCTTATAAGTCGAGTCCAACTGCAAACTGTACAGACCCAGATCTGCCGTCGCATAATGTGCCAGCCGATTTGAGTCTGTGCAGTTTGTTAGGAGTAATCAGCAGAATAAACAACACAGACCCTGATCTGCTGGCACATTATATGAAGACAGATCAGGATCTATAATGTTTGCAGTTGTACCTGACTTATAGAGGAGTAAATACGGTACTTGTTTCAGTTAATGTTTATATCAAATTTTACATGTAGTATCAGTCTGTATTCATCAGAATTGGACAAATGTTAAAATTTCCCATTTCCACTGAATAGTGAAATTTTGGAAAAAGTTCCAAAGAGGCCTTCTGCATAAAAATCATACTGAAAAGTGCAAAATAACTAAATAAAAGATTATTTCAAATGAACATGAGAGCTTAAAGACTTATGGATGTTCAATCCACAGCACTATGGGGTGAGAAACAAAATAACACATGTCCCTAATTCATTGACAAGCACTCCATTATTATTGCTGCACTGAACAGGGTATGGGGATTTTTTTATGATTTGTGACTAATGACTACTGTACGTGTTTCTACCAGTAATTTCTCATTTCTTATAATGTTATTACTTTCTATGACTGATGATGACTGATGTATTTTTTAATTTTTATCTTGGAATACTTATTTTTTATTGTCTTTCATTGAATATCATAACTGGCTTTGATAAATGAATCATGAATGTATATGATCTATTCTGAAACTTGAATTCTCTAATTTCTCCCCATCTTGATACTGTAAAACCTGTTGTGAGAGAACACCCTTTCTGCCAACAAAAAGTGGTTTCTCCAGACAGGCTGTCTCTAATGACAGGTCATAACACAATATAGTCAATAAATCCATACACTCAGAATCTGGTCTCTCAAAACAGGTGATCTCTCATAGCAGTAGTTTTTCAAGACAGGTTTTACTGTATCTCTTTCTGCATGCAAACAATGGTCATAATGTTACTATTAACATTTGGTGGGAAATGGTAAAAACTGAACTTGTCCTAGGTTTTCTTCATGTAAAGTCTTGAACCAAATTTGGCTTGAATCCATGGAGTCTATTATAAAATATCATATCAATTCTCTACATACACTAATAATGCACAAAAAAGATTCCCCAGGTATCAACTCTCTACATAGACTAATAATGCATAAAAAAGACTTCCCCAGGTATCAACTCTCTACCTACACTCATAAAGCACAAAAAAAAACTTCTCAAGGTATCAACTCTCTACATACACTAATAATAAACAAAAAAGACTTCCCCAGGTATCAACTCTCTGCATACACGAACATACATGTGACAGAACCAGGATTTCAAACCAGTAGATTTACAAATTTTGATCAGTATATTGGCCTCTAAACAGGTAGATTTTTTATCGGCATAAATTTTACGTTTCAAGGGAATGGAAAACAAAACAGATGCTTTTTTGGTGCCATAATATGTATTCTCTTCATGCTATAATAAAACAGAAGGTCTGAACATGAATCAGATTCAGGTTCTGATGGAAAATATTACAATAATAATTAATTAATAGTAGTCAGTAAATGGTAAAATAATGAAAAAGGAAGAGTTGTTTATTTGATAGTTCACTGCAAAAGATTTTTCTTTTATAAAATCCAATAGCATTTTTAGTTTCCTTCACAACATCACTGTCTAGTGACTACTGATGACATTCATTGTGATTATTAAGCTTCACGCTCAACAGTTCTCTAGTTCAGATTTCCCCATGAATCACTTTGTATTTTGCATAGAATGGCAAATGTCTCTGTATCAGCATTAGAATGTTGTAATTACAAGACAACCACGCTCAGCCTGCAATGAAGTTCTAACTTCAATTTTCCTGTTGCTGGGTTTGTAAGGTTGCTGACTACTCTCCAATACTCTTCCAATCTATGTTCACCCTGAGGAGAAAGTTCCTGACTTGGACTTAAGATGTATCCATGAGCCTCATCCTCAAGGGCTTCTTTCCAAAAATCTGTTGGCAAGTTTTGCCACTGTAAATAAAAAAAAAATAAAGACTGATTTAGGCTTGAAATAAAAATGAAAAAAATACATGATGTATTTATGCTTTTATGAATAATTTATTCAAACTTTAAAATTAATTATCTTGAAATATAGTTTTTAGTGATATATTTTATCTAGGGCTTGAACTTAATGTATGTGCATGAAAACTTCAGACAGTTTATGAAATAGAAAAAATGCATATCTTCGAAACACACAATGCAAACTCAGGACCTTTGCTACTCACCTGCACACACTTAAACTCTGATATCCAAATATTGTTGAACTTGTAATATTTCATAGCCGGTTGTTTTTTAGAATTGGGAGAAAGTGCACGTTTCGAATTGAACAAAAAATGTAAGAGCTGTCCTCTTAAAATGTCTTGAACAATACAACAACAATTAAACAAGTATAAAATCAAAATACTTACTCTAGTGTGTCTGCTGAACTCATTTTTTATGGTCAGTCTCTTCGTTTTATCTCCCCTCTGCCAAGGTTTGGCCGATTTTCATCAAAGGCTCAGAAGACATCAATGACCACCTTTTATCCCTTTATTGCTTATAGCACTTAAGAAAACATCCTGTATTTGACCTTAAATGCATCAAATTCCAACAATAAGGTAATCAATTAGAAGCTTGCTGTGTACACATATCAGCTGTTCTTTAACAATTCTAATCCTATCGCTCTGCCACACATTATCGCATCAATCATTGTAGTGGTGGAGCATTTCCGGTCCCCAGTAGACTGGTTCTGGCTGGTTTCTCTAATGTGTTGATAGAATGCGTAAACATATTTTTTTCTTTTTTTTTAAATAAATTCTTTTAATTTTCAAAAGCGGTATATTTTAACTCCTAAACAGTATGTGCGGTAGACGGCCTTTAAAACAGTATTTTTAGCCTACCGCCGGTAGAATCACATGTATGCACTAATAATGCACAATAAAAACTTCCTCAGGTATCAACTTTCTACATACACTAATAATACACAAAAAAAATTTCCCCAGGTATCAACTCTCTACATACACTAATAATGCACAAAAAAGACAGAGAAAAGAATTATGGCTTTAATTTATGATCAAGAAATATCAAGTAGTTGATCAAGAAGTATCAAGTAGTTGATCAAGAAGTATCAAGTGGTCGAACAAGAAATATCAAGTAGCTGATCAAAAAGTATCAAGTGGTTGATCAAGAAATATCAAGTAGTTGATCAAGAAGTATCGAGTAGTTGATCAAGAAGTATCAAGTAGTTGATCAAGAAGTATCACGTAGCTGATCAAGAAGTATCAAGTAGTTGATTAAGAAGCATCAAGTAATTGATCAAGAAGTATCAAGTAGTTCATAAAGTCTTTATTCCTGTATATTGTGCACTCATACATACAAATCACAGACCTAAATCATCCATCTTAACTTCATTTGTCATTTTAGAAATCTTGCACAAATGCTGTATGTGATGAACAGGTAGGCATTACAGACAAGTTTCAATAGTACAATCTTTATTCTTTTTCTATTTTAAGAATGAGTGAACCATTAAAATACTACATTTTAGTCAGTTATTTACCATAAATAAATGTACATACAGTTTATTCTGCAAATGCTAGGCCATCCAGTAACAACAATGTAATTTAAGCATAACTAACCTAGATGCTACATAATCTGTATTGTACCAATAAATGGAAAAACTCCATGACTTTTAACATTAGGTCTTGTGTAGTCATACATAATCTGTATTGTACCAATAAATGGAAAAAGTCTATGGCTTTTAACATTAGGTCTTGTGTACATAATCTGTATTGTACCAATAAATGGAAAAACTCCATGACTTTTAACATTAGGTCTTGTGTAGTCATACATAATCTGTATTGTACCAATAAATGGAAAAAGTCTATGACTTTTAACATTAGGTCTTGTGTAGTCATACATAATCTGTATTGTACCAATAAATGGAAAAAGTCTATGGCTTTTAACATTAGGTCTTGTGTAGTCATACATAATCTGTATTGTACCAATAAATGGAAAAAGTCTATGACTTTTAACATTAGGTCTTGTGTAGTCATACATAATCTGTATTGTACCAATAAATGGAAAAAGTCTATGGCTTTTAACATTAGGTCTTGTGTAGTCATACATAATCTGTATTGTACCAATAAATGGAAAAAGTCTATGGCTTTTAACATTAGGTCTTGTGTACATAATCTGTATTGTACCAATAAATGGAAAAACTCCATGACTTTTAACATTAGGTCTTGTGTAGTCATACATAATCTGTATTGTACCAATAAATGGAAAAAGTTTATGGCTTTTAACATTAGGTCTTGTGTACATAATCTGTATTGTACCAATAAATGGAAAAACTCTATGACTTTTAACATTAGGTCTTGTGTAGTCATACATAATCTGTATTGTACCAATAAATGGAAAAAGTCTATGAATTTTAACATTAGGTCTTGTGTACATAATCTGTATTGTACCAATAAATGGAAAAACTCCATGACTTTTAACATTAGGTCTTGTGTAGTCATACATAATCTGTATTGTACCAATAAATGGAAAAACTCTATGACTTTTAACATTAGGTCTTGTGTAGTCATACATAATCTGTATTGTACCAATAAATGGAAAAACTCTATGACTTTTAACATTAGGTCTTGTGTAGTCATACATAATCTGTATTGTACCAATAAATGGAAAAACTCTATGACTTTTAACATTAGGTCTTGTGTAGTCATACATAATCTGTATTGTACCAATAATTGGAAAATCTCTATGGCTTTTAACATTAGGCCTTGTGTAGTCATAAAATTTGTCTGACATTAATCTTAATTCAATAATTCCCAGGCAAGCTTTCCATTAAAATTCAATGCTACATTTTCTTGAAGCTTTCAGTGAAATTATCAATTCAAATTTTATATGAAATCCTTCACATACAACTTCGGGGGAAAAATTAACTGAATGCAGTTTGCAAAAGCAGAAAGGGAATGGAGAGTGAGTAACTTCAGTAATCACTGTCACAATCTATTTACTTCTAGTTTCTGAGCCAGTCTAAGTGTGTACCAGCATACCTGCAAACATTTAGATAATGGCATAAAGGCACCTCAAAAACATGTAGTTCACATCACATGCTTGGACGAGTACTAAGAGAATTTGGAAATTGAAGCACAATAAATGCTTCAATTTGAGTGCTGGGAATTATTTGCTCTTAAAAATGTTACTACTTTCTTAAATTATATGAAAGACTGAAACCATTGCCTCGAGATTTCAAAGGCCAATGTAGAAATTAAAAATAAGGGAAAACCTGAGGTCGCATGCTCGGTCTGGAACATCACAAGTAGTGGCAGATGTAATTTTGAAGATAAATCCATCACATGTGTAACCCATATGGCTTAAAATGTTTTATGACTCCGTGCAGAAAGTTAGGATAAAACAGTATCAACAACCCATGCAGTGGTTAATGTAATTTGATTCCCATTTATAGGCTATCAAAGTAAAACAGCATGAAAGTAACATATGAAATGTCATACAAAAAAATGGGAGTCTGATCATGGGTAAAAGTTCTGTTCTCTTCATGATTGAATTTTTGTACTTCAAGTCACAAGCATAATAATATTATTGTTTTGTTCATTGTTATCATTTTTTAATGATGCCTCTACCATAACTGGTTATCAATGCAGACATAACTCTGCAGACTAGTATAGATTAGTGCAAGTCAAAATGGATTACCCAGCTCTAAGAATAGTATCCTGTAATTTACATAATTTTTCAAACAAATCTTATTTTTTTTCTTCAGTCGATGAAAAATTATGTGTAAAAATTAATGATTATGGGCACTGACTATGCATGTACATGTACTAAATGTTGAGGTTCAGAAGTTTGATAATTTAAATTCTTTCCATGAAAATTTAAGAACAGGGCTGTGCATAAAATTATGACACTTTCAATGTTAATATTCATTTCTATCATTTAAATTATTGACACAAAAAAAATAATTGAGGTCACCAAAAAAATTACATAAATGATGGTAGTCTTATTTGCTACTAAATGTATTGTAACTGCTGGGATAAATTCTGCCATCCCCACACATATCATATGACAGATCATGTATTGTAATTACTGGGGTCATTGCTGTCATCCCCCCACATATCATGTGACAGACCATGTATTGTAATTACTGGGGTCATTGCTGCCATCCTCACACATATCATGTGACAGATCATGTATTATAACCACTGTTGTCATTGCTGCTATCCCCACACATATTATATGACAGATCATGTATTATAATTACTAGGGTCATTGCTGCCATCCCAAAAACATATCATGTGACAGATCATGTATTGTAACTACTGGGGTCAGTGCTGCCATCCCCACACATATTATATGACAGATCATGTATTATAATTACTGGGGTCAGTGCTGCCATCCCCACACATATCATATGACAGATCATTTATTGTAATTACTGGGGTCAGTGCTGCCATCCCCATACAAAGCATATGACAGATTAAACTTCATAGCAACAAATCACTCCAATATCCTGATGAATGTACTGAACTAAATCTGTTTGGCAATTCCTCCAAGTTTTTATTTACTTACAACTGCAGCAGAAGGAAAAAATTTAAAGAACACCTTTTGAACTGCGAGGAAAAATCAAGATTAAAAAGCTGACAAAATTTTAATTAAATTGATATTCTGTACAACAAACTGACTATAGAGACTTGGCTCTGGATGTGAGAGAGCAAGAGTGAAATGTGAAAAAATGTATTAGGCAGAGTAGCATTAACCTATCATCTATATCAGTCATACTCTAAAATGTGCAAGTACCTATACTATTATTGGCAATGGGCTAATACAGACATATAGAAACCTTGTCAGACATTCATGTCTGATTAATCCATCAACTATATCTTAGTCCCTATATACCATATATCATATACAAATTCAGTCATTACTTCAACATTTTCTACCCATTGTTCATGCAATCTTATGTATCCATTATAAAATCTAAATTACCATTTATACTCCTGTATAAGCCACATCCAAATGCAAACAAAATAGATCCTGATCTGCTATTGCATAATGTGCTGGCAGATCAGGGTCTATGTTGTTTGTTCTACTGATTAATCCCTACAAACTGCATAGGCCCAGATCTGCAAGCGCATAATGCACTGGCAGATCTGGGTCCATGCAGTTTGCAGTTGGAGTTGGTATCAACTTATACGCGAGTATATACAGTAATTTGTATTGGGTAATTGTCAAAATTTAAAAACTCTTATTTTACTGTATGTACTCACTTATAAGTCAGGTCCAGCTGCAAACAACATTAGACCAAGTTCTGCAATCACATAATACGCCAGCAGATCAAGGTCTATGTTGTCTGTTCTACTGACTAATTCGAATAAACTGCATAGATCTAGATCTGCTGGCACATTATGCGATGGCAGATCTGGGCCTATGCAGTTTGCAGATGGGTCCAACTTATAAGCAAGTGTAGATGGTATATGATGTGCTATGCTAATGAGTAGGCATGGTTATCTTTGATCTGGTGATAGGTGTATATACATGTTTTGTTTTATCCCACTAATTTGTTCACTTCACACACAGGCACAATGATCTTCCTCCTCTTGGTAGTTGATGACTGTCAAATTGATTCTTACTGAGTACTGAAGTTGACGTGAAAGTTGAGGTCAACTGTTTCTGTTAATTATCTTGAAATTCTATTTGAAATTACACTGTAGTATAAAATGTATTTTTTGTGTATTGACGAATTTAACATATCAAACATCTTTACTGTGCAAAGTACATCCTTGGGAAAAATAAATGGCTCTAATGCATTAGGAGTAATAAGAGCATGATTTGGCGAATATATGGCTGCTAAAGTCAGATTTTATTTAACACAATTGCATACTGTACCTGTGTTCTATAAATGTGACAAGTCCCAAATGCTGATGGAGGAAATATGTTTCCCATGAAACTGATTAGAGGCTAATGAAGATGTTCAAATGTCTGATAAGCAATGGACAAATCATATACTTTTCATTGAGAAATAATATTTATTTCATGATTTTTAGCAAAAATTCTTGAAGAAATGTACAACTAGAGTCTCACAGTTTACATCTACATGCACTACACATTTGAATCTCTTCGATTTTAAGTAGGTGTAAGTAAAAACTGTAAATCAATGCTATCAGTACTGTCCTTTAACAATTAGTTCATTTTTTTATACCCTGGCCTACCATACCTATAGAGGGGCATATCCATCTGTGTGTTGCTTTATCAATGTTTATAGACGTTGTTTTAATTATCCACATAGAAAGGACGCATCATTTCATTTTGCAAATGATTGTATCCACAAATATGCATCATGGAGATATGGCTTTAAAACTTGACTATTGTCTTCTTGTAATTCTATAATTTCACAATTTGTTGTGTTGGGACTATACCAGGAGTCATGATTGATTATGTATTGAAATTGTCAGCTGTTTCTTTTTGAAAGATAAAGTTGATTCTACATAGGAATTCTGGTCTAATTTCATGTCGATGCTCCTTTTACATATTGTTCTATGGATCTTTCATCTGAGTTAAAGAATTTCATTTCATTAAAAAGATCTAAGTCAAGTTTGATTTAAACATTCTTCGACAAAATTTAATGGAGTTCGGGTTCCTCTTGTTCTTTGATTGCATCATATTTGTGGTGGCATCTGTGACTTATTGGCACATATCTAATTGCTTCTTATGAACAGTTCTCGGAGTTTGTATGTGTGGTCAAAGTGTTCATTAGTTTCAATGTATCATATCATACAAGGTGCTTCATACACAAAGCAGCTCCAACATGATCCAAAATTAGAGAAACCTTGTTTTCAGCTAGATTCACCATAAAAATAATGTGCATCCAGATGTGAACAGTACAGACAAAAATTTGCAACAAAATAATACATAAGTAGGTCTGGATCTGCACTGTTTTCTTGAAGTACAGACCAAGATTTGCCACTGAATAAAAGACAAGTAGATTTGGATCTACTATGTTTGCTTGAAGTAGAGGCCAAGATTTACCACTGAATAATACAAGTGAAGATTTGGATTTACACAGTTTGCCTGAAGTACAGACCAAGATTTACCGGCTGAAGTAAAAACCAAGATTTGCCACTGAATAATAATACACAGGTAGATCTGGATCTACACTGTTTGCTTGAAGTATAGACCAAGATTTACCACCGAATAATACACCAGTAGATCTGGATTTACACCGTTTGCCTGAAGTACAGATGAATATTTGCCACTGAATAATACATCAGTAGATCTGGATTTACACCATTTGCCTGAAGTACAGACGAATATTTGCCACTGAATAATACACCAGTAGATCTGGATTTACACCGTTTGCCTGAAGTACAGACGAATATTTGCCACTGAATAATACACCAGTAGATCTGGATTTACACCGTTTGCCTGAAGTACAGGCGAATATTTCCCACTGAATAATACATGAGTTGATCTAGATCTGGATGTACACTGTTTTCTTGAAGTGCAGACCAAGATTAGCCATTAAATAATACACAAGTACTGGTAGATCTGGATCTACACTGTTTGCTTGAAGTAAAGACCAAGATTTGCCATTAAATAATACACAAGTACTGGTAGATCTGGATCTACACTGTTTGCTTGAAGTATAGACCAAGATTTACCACCGAATAATACACCAGTAGATCTGAATTTACACCGTTTGCCTGAAGTACAGACGAATATTTGCCACTGAATAATACATGAGTTGATCTAGATCTGGATCTACACTGTTTTCTTGAAGTACAGACCAAGATTTGCCATTAAATAATACACAAGTACTGGTAGATCTGGATCTACACTGTTTGCTTGAAGTATAGACCAAGATTTACCACCTAATAATACACCAGTAGATCTGGATTTACACCGTTTGCCTGAAGTACAGATGAATATTTGCCACTAAATAATACACCAGTAGATCTGGATTTACACTATTTGCCTGAAGTACAGACGAATATTTGCCACTGAATAATACACCAGCAGATCTGGATTTTCACCGTTTGAATGAAGTACAGATGACTATTTGCCACTGAATAATACACCAGTAGATCTGGATTTACACCGTTTGCCTGAAGTACAGATGAATATTTGCCACTGAATAATACACCAGTAGATCTGGATTTACACCGTTTGCCTGAAGTACAAACAAATATTTGCCACTGAATAATACACCAGTAGATCTGGATTTACACCATTTGCCTGAAGTACAGACCAAGATTTGCCATTAGATAATACACAAGTACTGGTAGATCTGGATCTACACTGTTTGCTTGAAGTATAGACCAAGATTTACCACCGAATAATACACCAGTAGATCTGGATTTACACCATTTGCCTGAAGTACAGATGAATATTTGCCACTGAATAATACACCAGTAGATCTGGATTTACACCGTTTGCCTGAAGTACAGACGAATATTTGCCACTGAATAATACACCAGTAGATCTGGATTTACACCGTTTGCCTGAAGTACAGATGAATATTTGCCACTGAATAATACACCAGTAGATCTGGATTTACACCGTTTGCCTGAAGTACAAACAAATATTTGCCACTGAATAATACACCAGTAGATCTGGATTTACACCGTTTGCCTGAAGTACAGACCAAGATTTGCCATTAAATAATACACAAGTACTGGTAGATCTGGATCTACACTGTTTGCTTGAAGTATAGACCAAGATTTACCACCGAATAATACACCAGTAGATCTGGATTTACACCATTTGCCTGAAGTACAGACGAATATTTGCCACTGAATAATACACCAGTAGATCTGGATTTACACCGTTTGCCTGAAGTACAGAAAAATATTTGCCACTAAATAATACACCAGTAGATCTGGATTTACACCGTTTGCCTGAAGTACAGACGAATATTTGCCACTGAATAATACACCAGTAGATCTGGATTTACACCATTTGCCTGAAGTACAGACGAATATTTGCCACTGAAAAATACATGAGTTGATCTAGATCTTGATCTACACTGTTTTCTTGAAGTACAGACCAAGATTTGCCATTAAATAATACACAAGTACTGGTAGATCTGGATCTACACTGTTTGCTTGAAGTATAGACCAAGATTTGCCATTGAATAATACACCAGTAGATCTGGATTTACACCATTTGCCTGAAGTACAGACGAATATTTGCCACTGAATAATACACCAGTAGATCTGGATTTACACCGTTTGCCTGAAGTACAGACGAATATTTGCCACTGAATAATACACAAGTGGAAAGAAATGCATAGACCTTGACAGACAGTACATTCAGCTATGACAGATCGGGGTCTACCCATTGTTTGCAGCTGGTCATGCAATTTACAAACAAAATATGATAATCTATGAACTAAAGAGAACATGTTATTGAAACAAACATATGAACAATCACTTCATAATCAAAGTGTTCAGTTCACATCTCTGTGAGTTATCAAAACTGACTTGAGATAAATTAATTTGCAGCTGGGAGCTGATAGTAGTCAATATCTATTTATTAAAAAAAAAGTGTGAGTGTCTGCTTCCAGAAAATTAGGTCTGTTGTAAATAACTCCAAATCAAGCCTCTGGATCAAGGGCAGCCAGAATTTTCTTTTTATGCAGGATGACCAATTTACACTCAGATCTTCAATCTCATAACACAATAATGTTCCCAATTCTGAAACACTCTGGGCCACAATATTCAAACTTAGCTATTACAAATAAAAAAATCTTACGAGTTTTTTTAAATTTAGATCATTAAAAAATGACATGAATGTTGAGAAGAGACAAACCAAACATCCAAAGAGTTATATACTTTTAAGTTTTTACTTATCGTATACACTTGTGTATAATACAATACCAACTGCAAACTGCATAGACCCAGATCTACTGTTGCATAATGCACCAGCAGATCTGGGTCTATGCAGTTTGTAAGGACTAATCAGTAGAACAAACAACATAGACCCTGATCTGCCGGCGCATTATGCGACGGCAGATCAGGGTCTATGTTGTTTGCATTTGGACCCGGCTTATACGTATATATATTGAGTATAATTTTCATTCTTTCCATGACTATGATAAACTTCTGTATTGATAGGAATGAGAAGATAATTAAAGAAACAGGGCTATGCATCAAATATATGCTGAGGTATTTATGGCAGATTACATACATAGGCAACTGACCTTATGGACATGAGGAGAATACCCCAACCCTTGGTTATTGCTTTAAGACTGACATTATCTCCTTGAAAATAAAATCATGGTAAGTCATAGTGATAGAGGACTTTAAAGTATATAGTGAAAATTTCCTAAAAGTTAGGCAAGAAATGTTCAACTTATTAAGATTAAACTGTACACTTTATATACTGCAAACTACATAGGTAACCAACTGAGCTCCTATTCTACCTCTTGACCAACTTAAACAAGTCAAGTCATGTAACATTCACACCTACCTTATGATAAATTAGTCTGCAAGCCAACAAAATGCCTGTTATGCAATAACTGACTGAGAGCTGCAGTACTTATCCATGAGGTCAATTCACCCTAATTGATAATCAGTGTTTGGTTTCCTTTTGGTGTTTTACAGCACAACAACACGAGTATAGTAAAGTGTCTTGTCCAAGGACACACTATGGCAGCCAATCTAAGCTGGTCTGATAGTAGAATTTGAACCTGCACCCTTCTGGTTGTAACTCTGGGCCACTAACCACTGAGCTACCATGGTTCCCTACCCTACCATATGAACTTTGACCTTCCCATTGCTTTTCATCCATATTGTAGTTGCACAGTTGTATCTTCATCTGTCTCCCTAGAGTTTCCATCTAAAAACAGTTATTGTGTTGCATGACCTTTGGTTAAAATAAATTTAATTTTTTTTTAAATCAATTTTTTTTAAAAGAAAGTACTATCTTTCAGACATCTACCAAAGCACTAGTAATCTGAAACCCATTCATCAAGAAAAAAACCCAGTAAAGTGATCCTGCATTATTACAAAAATGGTTATCAATTTAAATTTCAAGAATGGTAGTGTACAGTGTAATGTGAATGAATTACCATGAAATACATAATATATCAACATTTCATAATAACTCTCTGGCAATTGCATTATGAAATGGCTGTTTACACTCCATTCAAAAGGTTATCAAATGATGGAATGATTATAGGTATAAAATATATGACCTAAAAAGTGCAAACAAATTCATCTATACTGTCCATACTCGCTTATAAGTCGAGTCCAACTGCAAACTGCACAGACCCAGATCTACCATTGCATTATACGCGGGCAGATCTGGGTCTATGCAGTTTGTTAGGAGTAATCAGCAGAACAAATAACATAGACCCTGATATGATGGCACATTATGCAATGGCAGATTAGGGTCTATGTTGTTTCCAGTTGGAGTCAACTTATAAGGGAGTATAGACAATAAGCAAACTGTTTGCCCTAAATGTTGTAAATGACAGACGGCCTTTCTTCTGGATAATATGACTTTAAAATATCAGATATGTCACTCTGTTTCTCATCAAAAGTAAAAAACCAAACAATCAGACTCTACGTATATAAATTAATTTCTCATTTGGAGTAATGATTTTAACTTAAAAGATTGCAATAGATAAACCTTATTTAAAAGAATCTCCGAAACATTCCAATAAATTCATATTGAAAAAGATATAAATCTATCTGAATATAAATGCAATGTTGCTGTACCATAATTCAATTTTTTTTCTCTACATGATTAACTTGTATCCCCTTCAGCTAAATTTGCTATCCTGTTGAGTTACTTTTAATGATGATAATATTGCCAAAATTAAGTTGTCTGAAAGAAAATACTCATGATCAATCAAAGCAGCCAAGCTTCTAATGATGAAAAATATATTGCTTTGACCTTTAATTGACACCTATCAAGATAAACAAATACTGAACAAATCTGTTACCCCTGAGCTATAAAATATTAGTCCAAATCACTACTGGTTGTCATTTTATGTACCCATGACTGAACATTTGCAACCTCTGATGGCTCCAATTATAAGTCAGCAGCAAAGGTTACCTTCAATATAAATAGGCACTATCAAAATGACCTTTTTGGAATGGTTAAGAGGCTCAATGGGTGAATGACTTCCCAAAATATGATTCCTCATTATAACATAGTTCATAGGTCATAAATTAATACCATGCTATATGCAAGGTTGATGAATACCTAAGCATATTACAAAGACGTTAGTATTATAACAGGGTACGTTGCAAAATAAAATTCACAAATATTTGGTATATTTTGTGTAAAATAACATTAAAATTTATTGTAATCAGTTCTAAACTAACAACCGTGTGAACAAAAATGAAGAGAAATGAGAGAACTAAATTTAGCCATTTATAAACTGATACCATGATCACACTTATGTTATATGACAATGGTTCCATGGCCAATTTTGAGGCTGAATAGAGACCCCATTTCCCAATTTTTAAAAAGCACAGAAGGCACTTTCATAACATGATCTTGAATTTCTGTGAAGTTTTTCAAAGGTAAAAGAAGCTGACAAAACCTCAGGCATTGTCAAACTTAAAGCTTATATTATATAGAATACCACACAAGATGGTCCAATAATCCTTAAAATACAAAGTACAATTTCTTTTTATGAACTGCACTCTTTTAAAAAGTTCAAGACCACAGCTGGAATATCATCTTGGAATACATCCCTGAGCAAAAAGGTTGTTTCCATTAGTCTCCTCTAACAACATGCAGGAGGGTGCATGAGTCTGTTCTACATCCTTGAGCCCACATGGGCTCTGAACAAAGGAACCACTGTGCAACCAATGATTTGCATTATACAAGCATCACAGGCACCTGAGTATTTCATGATGACCGAATGATGCAAAAATAAACTATTGTAATTTAAGCACAAACATCCACCAAAACTTGGCAATTTTTCAGAGAAAGAAAGGCTTATGTCCCCTGTTTGATTTATAACTTTTGAAGAACTTCATGGAATAAAACCAGAATTGATATGAGGTTTATAATAGTGGCATATGGACACATTTCTAGTTTGAATCCTAGTGATAGTAATGAAAATGGAGTTAGCTTTTATTAAAAAATAAAACCACACTGGTGTCTAGAGGGAACGGGGGCCCCAGGTGGCAGAGTGGCCTAAGGCACTCGCCTTTACAGATTATTCAGACATCTCACCTCTGTCCACGCGAGTTCGAGTCTTGGCTCAACCAACATGGGTATGTGAGAAAGCTTGTCAATAGCTTCCTGTGGGTCGGTGGTTTTTCCTGGGGTCTTACCAGGTTCTTCCTCCACCAAATATACTGGCCGCCATGTAAATCATGTGCTGAAAAATGGCGTTAAACCCCACAAAACCAAACAAACCTATAAGGAAAATTGGCTAACAACGTTTTGATCCCTGTCTGCCAGTGCACTATGTAATGACAAATAAAAGCTTTTAAAATTATGATTACACAAACTTTTGATAAGCATATTTTGGTATGCTATCATGGTAGTTATAATACAGTGCATAAACTCTTATATGTGGATATTGTTCTTATGGTGTATACAGTGCAAAAAATTAAAGCAAATATTCGCAGTGTATATGACGATGGTTGAGTGTCAATGTATAGATTGTAGTAAATCAAATAGATAATCATTCAACAAGTTTGCCAGGAAAATGATTTTTGCACCCCAAGTAAACAAGCATCACTGGGCTTCGTTGGATTCAAGACAGTTTGTCAATGCTGACTGTGATAAATCTGAATACATCCCACCTCTGTCACCAGTACACCAAACAATCTGGAAAATTGAGAACCATTCTGGAAAATAGAGAACCAATCCAGAACATAATGAACCAATCTTGAAAACAGAAAACCAATATATGATGCACTGTGTCAAATGCCAAATAGCAAACCGGTTCAAGAATTCTTCTGAATCACAATCATGCATTCAATCATTATTCCTTGAATCTGCCTGATTCTTCCTGAAGTTGAATCAGATCGCATTAACTTCCATTGCCAGTTTTGGCATATTATCCATGATCTTTAAAAAATCATAAACTTCACTGACTTGTCAATACAAATTGGGAAGCCTAATAAATTTATTTAAGTAGGAACCTGAGTCTGGCTGTACATGCATGGATTATGGTATTTGCGTCTTTAAAGAATGGAAATAAATACTGGTATGAAAGTGATGGGATGACAACAATTGAATGTCATGCATTGGTATCAATAAACAACAATAAAAAAAGAGATAGTAATTTAACAAAAATAAAATCCAATATCTGACCAAGATCTTGATCCTTTTGCCCTTTGTAAACAAGCACAACTAATCTTTATTGGGATCTTTGTCAATGCAGATTGTGATAAACCCCCAAAACATCCCACCTCTACCACTAGTGCACCAAACAATGACGAAAACTGAGACCCAGTCTGGTTGACAGAGAACTTAATTATCTGGAAAATAACTGACCAGCCTGGAAAACAGGGAAACAATCTATAACATGGGTGTCCAATCTTTTTGCGCTAGAGGCCACATTACAATTTTTTTCTCACTCACGGGGCTGCTTATAAAATTGGCCTACGTTTTTCACTACCCATTGGCATGAGTTATGAAAGGTTGCCAGGCCAGATAGAAACCTTTGGCAGGCCATATGTTGGACAACCCTGATCTATAATGTATATGTGACAACTGTCCAAAAACATATCAGTACATGAATTCTTCCACATTAAAACTCCATGCATTCGATTATCTTTATATCTCAAACATGGTCTACAGGTATTCTAGAACATGCTACTGACGGATTCATGCTAATTTCTAAAATATCATGCCTAAAAATCATCTGAATGTATTAAAATTGCACATCAAATTTCCAATTCCTATCTCAAGTCTCCTTGATAAATCGACAGTGTTTTTTTTAAAATTCCCCTTTTTTTTAAATGAAGGGGGTGGGGGATTTCTCCACTGAATTTTCATTTTTTAAAAACAAACCCTGCTCAAATTCCATACTTCTTCCTCAATTTCCATCTACAATGAAGATTAAAACTCCCAAGGCCTGTGCAAATTTTAGCATATCCTTGACCTTATGTGCTAATTTTGGCATATCCTTGACCTTACATAAATTATAAACAAAACTGAACTTTTTAATGAGCAAAGTAAGAATAAAGGAAAAATTGGTCAGACTGTATATCTATCTATATCTTTAATTTGGGGTGCAGACTTTGATTCTCTTAAAAATGAAAATGAATATTTACCATTTAAATTATGACTGTGATGGCATGGCAACCATTCAATTGCTATTGTTATCAACAGAGAGCAATGCATGAAATGGAAATTTTTTTAACAAAATCAAGATTCAATATCCTGCTGCAATCTCACCCACAGCTGAGACTTGTCACAAGTAAACAAGTATTATTGAACTTCATTGGAGTTTTGACAGATTGTCAATGAAGATTGATAAATCTGAATGTATCTAACATCCAAGCACCAATCATAAAGAACCATTCCAGGAAACAGAGAACCAATCTTCTCATGTATGAGTGTCAAATGTCAAATAGAATGAAAGGACTGCTCTGAATCGCAATAATTTGTTCATCGTTATTTAAGTTGGGAATGAAATCCACCTTGTGACTTTGGTTGATTGGGCAAAAAATCAGACTGCATAATGTTATTGGGAACCATAAATGATTCATAAAGTATTTTGCATCTCCATCAAAATAAGTGCTTTTGAGAATTTAACACAATACTTCAGTGATCACCATGACTGTTGAAATCTGTTCCAGACAATTATACACTATGAGTGCAACCTGCTACATTTTTTCAAACTTGAAAATTAAATGCCACTGCATTAGTCATCCAGACTAAAGAGAATCTAATTAAATCAATTAATAATTTATTATTAATTGATTGTTTAAAGTTATTTGTCAAGTAGTTCCATATTCATCTATAAATCCTTAAATTAGATACCATATGCAGTACTCCCTCTTGTACTGTACTGTACTGTAATTCTTATCTAAAGCTCTCACTGTTAACAATAGTAATAACAGTTTTCTGCATTATATGTGAGTTAGCCTTATAATGGGGCAGAGATATAGTTACTACATGCAGTACTCCCTCTTTATAACACTGTTAACAAGAATAACAAGTTTTCTGCATTATATGTGAGTTAGCCTTATAATGGGGTAGAGATATAGTTACCATATGCAGTACTCCCTCTTTATAACAATTTTAAAAAGAATAACAAGTTTTCTGCATTATATGTGAGTTAGCCCTATAATGGGGTAGAGATATAGTTACTATATGCAGTACTCCCTCTTTATAACAATGTTAACAAGAATAACAAGTTTTCTGCATTATATGTGAGTTAGCCTTATAATGGGATAGAGATATAGTTACCATATGCAGTACTCCCTCTTTATAACGCTGTTAAGAAAAGTAACAAGTTTTCTGCATTATATGTGACATCACCTCATAATAGGTCTATTGCAACCAGGCTTTATAAAAATGGAGATATTGTATGTAAAACCAAATTATAATCAGGTATATTTTATGTGAATTTGCCATACCAGATTGTTATGATCATACAAGAACTATTATTAATCAAAATAAATTAAGTACTGATTTCAAAAATATAATTCATCAAATATAACAGGATTGATAACCATATCAGTATTATAACGGGGTCAGTGTTTTACTGAGGAGATTTAAAATGTGGGAGCATAGTACAGCATTACCATTGCAGAGCTCTAGATAAGCAGTGTAAAGCATCTGCACATTTTACACAGACAGATCAACTAAAAAAGCAAAAAGTAAATTTTTTAATGCATTCAAATTATGTAAAACAGTTTAATTGTAAGTATTTAGTACAAAGTTGTCACTATATTGCTCCTGCCAAAGCACCGTCCATATTTTATGATGGTGCATTCGATCAATATCAACTATGCTAGCTGTTCATGTTGCAGATGTTCCATGCACATTGGAAATGATAATACTTGATCCTTTCAAGAACACTCTTTCAAACAGAACCATATAATCAAATGCACTCTGAATTAATCATGATCACTAAGCCACAAGATGCATTCAAAAAACCATGATTCATGTTTTGATGATTAAGACTTAGTCAAGTTGTGTATGCTTGTGTTTTGCAGTTTTCACAAAATAACCAATCAAATTTCAACAGTGCATTTAGTTCCAAACCTGAGAGTAAAATACCCAGCTTGTTAAATTCTTATCTTAAGCTCTCACTGTATAGTTTAATTCTGACAACTATCCATTTTGTGACATAACAATTAGTTCTCAACTTACTAGTAGTTACTGGTACTGTATAAACAATATTTACTAGTTGTTACTTATCTAAGTACCTACGGTCAATGAGAGGGGAATCTGATTTGGCCTGGTGTGAGTAGCTGCATCAAGTTATATACTGTGGGACATGTTGGAAATGTTCCCACAAATGTTCTTCTCCAAGCCTTACCATATATACTCGCTTCATAAGTTGAGTCCAACTGCAAACAACATACACCCTGATCTGCCACCACATAATGCATATCAGGGTCTATGTTGTTTGTTCAACTGATTACTCCTAACAAACTGTATAGACCCAAATTTGCCAGTGCATTATGTAATGGTAGATCCGAGTTCGTGCAGTTTGCTGTTGGACTCGACTTATAAGCGAGTAAAAATATGGTAACTTTCTAGGGAGATTAACAGAAAGGATTATACAAGATTTTTTTAGATTATGAGAATAGATTGCTCTTTAGTCATGACCATGAGAATAGATTGCTCTTTAGTCATGACCATGAGCTATGACTGAAAGAATCTCTGAAGCAAGAACAGTTATTTCTATTATTATCAAAAGTATTGAACAATGGAAACAATTTCATAATTGATCATCAATTTATTTGGTGATCAATACTCAAGTAATAATCAGTTAGTTTGTTATCATTACTTCATTAAAAAAAATACCAGAGATTTTTCTGGAGTAGAAATGTCCTTAGACTGGATTTTGACCAAAGTCAATCATAAAAAATTGGAATTGGTTAACTGACCATTTCAATTAAAGTGGCCAATTATGCTCAATGAACTCGATTAATCTAAACAATAATAGTTATCAACAATCTCAAAATATTTGCTTTCAAACAGCAAATGTCAACACCATGCAAACTGGATGCAGAGGCAGCAAATTACTGCAAGCCATCAATTATGTCTATTTTTTGTGTGCAAAAGAAAAAGACATTTAGTACAATTGCGCTGGCTAGAACATACATTGGCTCAAACACCATTAGATAGCTAAACTTGCTTTTAACACCAAACAGAAAGCTGTTCAATACATTAAACCTCGTTCATTTGAACTATGGATCTCTTGTACTATTATTTTCTAGGTCCCTTGGGGTATTTGATCTATCAAGATTCTACTGTATTTGCTTTCAAACAACAACTGTCATGACCATCATCATGCAAACAGACTGCAGAAGCTGGGATATAAATACATGCTACAGTCAAAAGTGATATGGGTCCATAAAAGGTCAGCTATTGCACAGAACACTACCGTAAACATTTTGAATTCAGTCTTTATTACGAAACTGTTTGCATGCTGGGGAAATAATTTTCCCCTTGATCCCTGTATCCAAGAAAATTAGATCCTTCCATCTTACTCCTGGCAATTTTATGTATTGTTTCATAATCACGGAATGTAAATCACTTGTAGTTAGTCAATTTATCAAAAACCCAAAACAAGAAAGAAAGAAAGAAAATTTGTTTCAAAGAACTGCATTTCTTAAAAGTAAAAGGTGAGTATCACTTTCAAAGAATGGAAATGGGGGTTCTGTTTAATGAAATGTGACTGCTGCATCTCATGCAATGACATACTCCTTGCCTTGCAAAAACTTTAACACAAAGTTTTAACATAGTGTCTTAAAGGCGATATTGGTACCACCAGAAAATGATACAGTACTCCCTTATTATAATGCTGAAAATGGAAATCAGAGTATACCAACTTGCAGTGAGACTGCCTTATAATGAAGTACATGATACAGTACTCCCTCATTATAATGCTGTTAATGGAAACCAGAGTATACCAACTTGTAGTGAGATTGCCTTATAATGAAGTACATGATACAGTACTCCCTCATTATAATGCTATTAATGGAAACCAGAGTATACCAACTTGTAGTGAGATTGCCTTATAATGAAGTATATGATACAGTACTCCCTCATTATAATGATGTTAATGGAAACCAGAGTACACCAACTTGTAGTGAGATTGCCTTATAATGAAGTATATGATACAGTACTCCCTCATTATAATGCTGTGATTGGAAAAAAGAGTATACCAACTTGTAGTGAGATTGCCTTATAATGAAGTATATGATACAGTACTCCCTCATTATAATGCTGTTAATGGAAACCAGAGTACACCAACTTGTAGTGAGATTGCCTTATAATGAAGTATATGATACAGAGTTCCCTCATTATAATGCTGTTCATGGGAGCCATAGAGTATACTGCCTTATAAATGAGACCACCTTACAATGAAATACATGATACAGTATCCCTCAATACAATGCTGTAAATGTGGGACATACTGCCTCACAGTAAGTCTATTATTTTTATAATGAAGTACATGATAAATATTATTCTACTTCAACTTAATGATAGGAGATACATGACTGTACCCAAGGACAATGTTATAATGAAATGCCTTATAGTGAGAGAGTCCAGTATCTGTATCACACCATATTTATGCAGGAAAGACAAACAGCACACTTTGTACAGATGTTCTTTTTCATGCAATGACTTCTACAGTTTTTAATTTATACTATGAAACATATTTTGTATTGACTACTATCCAGAGGCCAGCTGGTTTGATTAGGGCCAAATCTTTGAGAGGCAATACATTAGCAACATTGCTGTCTCCGTATTTATTGGAAAATATTGTTTGCCTGCAGGGTCTATCCTTTTCTTCTTTACTCCTTTATGTATGTAAATTGACTCTGTCCACTTTCAGCCCCTGGCAATCATTTAGTCTTCCTCATAAATGTATGCAAATTACAGTAAATTACTCAAGAAACTTGAACAGTTTTATTTTATTCAGATCAAGAACTTTATAATGGCATGGAAACTCTTACGAAATATCATTTCTGATGTGACAGAAAGGCACTTGGTATAGATTAATGTATTTACATGCATAACGCTCAACCAACAGCAAACGGTATGGGTCCATATCTGCTACTTCATAAATTGGTTACAGACTAGAGACCACACAGTTTACATAAAACCATGCGTTAACCACACTGAGCAGATCCTTGTCTGCCAGCATATTATGTGATGGGAGATCTGGGTCTATGTTGCTTGCAGTGGAGTGTGGGTCATCAATAAGAAAAAACTGTACTGATCATGATATGGCTGGAAACACTTTGAATATAGTACCAGCACAGTTCAGTATATCAATCTGCTAGGAACTATTTCATGCAGTTCATTGCAAATCAGAGTAGAGCTACTTCCATGGCTTGTTGTGGCCAATCCACACATCTTTTTATTGTATGTTCACCCATCCTACACACACACACTTCTGGGTCATGACCCTGGGGTTGTAACAAAAGTCCATTAAATATATAGTGTGTTCTTATCCTACTAATGAATGTACATAGTTTGGTAAAAAAAAATATTCAAAAATGTTACTGTAAATTATTGCAATTTTTGTATACAAGACCTTGACTTCATCCAAGGAATCCAAGAGAAGAAGCCCAAATTTCATACCCCATTTGCAGATGATCACCATATTGGCAAAATACACGCTAGATTTGGTGAATTTCCACCCAGCAGTTTAGGAGATGTGGTTACAGACTGAAGGACATACATATGCAGAATTAGAGACATATGCAGTGATGTGCCTTGAGTGAGCCCAGGGGACATTTTTCCCACCCAAACTGCCAGTGTCCCCGTAAATTTAACAAATCCCCATATCTTGATCATTATAGGGGGACAGAGGTACATATAATGTCTCATTAACAGCTCAACCAAGGTGCAACACTGCAAGATATGGATAGATAGACAGACCGACACAATATCCCCACTCCACTAAAGTGTGAGGATAAAATTGTAATGGAAATCTTTTTCACTCCATCTTTTTTATTATGAGTCTATTAAGCCTGACCTAGAAGACAATAATACTCCAAATGGTCCCAGTAAGAAAGTTTATTGTGTCTGTCAATTGTCATCATCTGACAGTAATACAAGATCTTTTATCACAAATGTATTCTAATCAGTGCAAGTTACTACAGAGTCTTTCATAATGAAAATGAAGATGTTTTTATTGGACACATAACTTTGTAACAGAATTTGCAAACCAAATTTTACAACCATATAGCTAAAAATGAAGATTATATATTACAATAGTACTGTAAATGGCACATTATACACCCGCTTTGTGTTTAATAGTCCTCTGTGTAGGAACAAGTAGGGCATGGTTGGAGATCATTTAATAACTAGGAACTTTGATCAAGGTATACAGTCTTCAACTAAAGTTAATGTGAGAAACTATTATTTTCTTTCTACACATGTATTAGAATACCATAACCATGACCTCTGACCTCTTGACCCCATAATCTACAGGTTGCCTTTAGTACCCTAAGTGCAAGCCATCTACAAATTTTGATCAAGGAACTTAATCTAGAATAATTAGAATAAAACCCATTTTGCTTTTGAGCCACAATGACCTTGACCTTTGAGCTCTTGATCCCAAAACTGCATACCTGACAGATCATGACAAGTCACACATAAAACATGATTTGTTACTCCCAAACCCCTGACATAATCATATTTATAAAAACACAATTTCTAAACAAATCTTAAATAAAAGATAGAGACCTTTCTTGACATTGCAGTATATGCCAATGAATTTGGATTTTACTCCATATATAAAATGCAAAACATGATTATTTCAGTAGTTGGAATGATAAAATTAGGAGCAGTTTCACTGTGGGAGTGTGATTAATTTTTGAAGTCAAAATACTGAAATGCAGTTGTGATTCAAGTACAGAGGAGTCATCAGGAAAGTTGGCAAAACCCTAGCAAAACTAGATTTCTTGACCCCCGTTTGATGGAGTTTGACTTTGTGAAGCGCAGCAACAAGGGAAGCATGGTATACTTTGCACATACTGTAAACACCATATCAACGTTATTCATTCATGAGTTTACAACATCCATTGACATAACAACACCACCCTGCATCGGAGGCAGATACAGAAAGTTAATTTTCTGAAGTCTGAACAACAGTACTATCCAGTGTCTAATGACTGCATGCCCACCACAAACTCTGGTCAAAGTATGTAGTCTAGAAGTTATGATAAAGTTACTATGAAAAAACTTTTTTTCTTCTTTCGGTCACAGTCACATTGACCTTTGACCTTTTGGCCCCAAAATCAAGAGGCTTCTTCCTTTTTCCAAGTACAAGTTATCCACAAAGTTTAGTCCAGGTATGTGATGTAGAACTCAAGTTATTGTGCAGAAACCATTTTTTTTTCCATCACAGTGACCCTGACCTTTGACATGTTGACCCCAAAGTCAACAGATTTCTTTCTTACCCAACATGCAAATCATCTGCAAACTGAAGTAAAAGCATATGGTCCACAACTGAAATTTTTGTGCAGAAACCACTTTTCTTCTTTCAGTCACTGACCTTGATCTTTGACCTTCTGATGTCCAAATTAATAGTCTTCTTCCTTACCCCAAGTGCAATCTATCCAAAAAGTTTGGTCCAGGTATGTTATGTAGAATTAATATTATTGTGTGGAAACCATTTCCTCTTTCAGTCAATATTGACCTTGACCTTTGACTTCTTGCCCTGATATAGACAGGCTTCTTTCTTACCCCAAGTGCAAGCTATCCACATTTTGGTAAAGGTACTTGATGTAGAACTGACTTTATCATGCAGAAAAGGAACAGTTAATGGACAGATGGGCAGACAAAGCATAATACTCAACACCAAAATGGTGGATGTATAATAAAAAATGAGTTTCCCAAGAATATGGTTAGTTCTAATAAAAGCTGTTAAATACTGTGAATGCACTATTTGTCATGAAGTATCAATTTTCTGGGATTTCATGGCTGCTATGAACCATGAGTGTTAAGACATAATGAACAATCATCAATCTGTTAAGACAAGACCATTACCCACTCCACAAATTTACCAACGAAAGTGTCCATTTTTTGCAATGGCTTTAATTGATACCTAAGAAAATACATAAATTTACAGAGCTAAAGGGTCCTTCATTAGTATTCATAAGATCAAAAAGTATATGCAAATACTGTACTACTGAATTTCCACAAGCTGATTATCACCAGTGGCATACCATGCTCATTTCTATCTTTATATCTTTATCTCTATATTTAATTCTTGTAACTTAACTGCAATGATCAGTAATGTGATTCTGGAGTTTCTTTGGATGATTTACATCTACAAATAACAGTTTATTTACATTTACGAGTCAGCATTTTGTTTCTACCCCTGTATGACATGCAAACAATGTTTTTATTAATATTCCTCACACAAACGTGAAAAGCACTGTTAATGAATGTTGTCCTTAGGTTGGTATCTAGCATACAACCTTCAATCCAAGATTCATGGAGAATAAAGATTGCAAAACAAGCAGAACTGTGAAATTTTGAAGACAAGTTCTTCGATAAATTATCCATTTTAGGGTGATTTCAAATGATAATATCAGAGAACACGAGAAACAATAAATAAAGGGAAATAAAGAACACCATGAAAACATGTTTACTTTCTATTATATGCACATTTCCCTGATTTTTTTTCACCTTTATGATGATAATGTGAATTTTATAAAACACCTTTTGTGATGCAACTACCTGATTACATAACTGCTATCAAAATATCTTGCAGAGCACACTGATTAAAAATAATGCAAATTTTCTATGATTGTAACCATGACCCCAAGGTAAAAGGAGCAATGGAGCATGTTACAGAATGAATTGTCTCAGCTTCATAATGGTTCATGCCAAGCATGATGAGAATCAATCAAGATGTTTAGGAAAATAAGGGCAAATGAAAAAACTTAAACTAAAACCTTAACATAAATTTTGTATGACTGACATTGTCTCCATGGTGATAGAAGCAAGCAAGCATGTCAAAGAATGAATGTCATAGCTTCTTCTGATTCATGCCAAGTGTGATGAGATCCTATTGAGGGGTCAAAGAAATACATACAAATGAACATATTTAACCAAAACTTAAACTGTTGATAACGACAATGGAAAAGTGACTTATACCTCACTTCCCCCTAATATAGGCTTGACAAAAATACATAAAACAACAAGGGCAAATCCTGGATTTTACATTCAGGGTTAAATTTTGAGAAAGGATTCTGTTTTATTTAAAATGGTTAAATTTTTCACAGAAAAGTGTGCCATTTTTACTGGAAAAGGGGTAGTGTGTGATTCAGCACACAAAGAGACACAGACAGACAGACAGCCACTGAACCCACTCTCTGCTGGCCGCACTCACTCAGAAACTGAATATAAACAAAGGTGTAACATAATGATCCAACAACTTTGTCTTAAGACTTTGCGTGCATGCTTAATCACTTTTTCCAACAGCTCTCTACTTGTAAAAAGGAATTATGTACTTTTTAAGGTACTGTGAAGAAACTAAGTGCATGATTCATCAGCTATACTCATTTTTATTTTTACACACCCCTACTTTAATTCTGGCATCAAACACTCCTCAAATAATGTGACTGCAGGTCATTTCTACTCCATTTTAGCTGTCTAATAAAATACTTGCATGTCCAATTTATTGACTGTCATGAAAATTTTATTCAACTGCATGCCAATACCTTTGATTGTTACGAGTGGAAACCAAATAACAAAGAAGGAATAATAACTGATTAAAACCATTACCTCGAACACCATTTGAAATTAAAACTGACAAGAAGACATGAAATATTGAAAACCCTATTTGTTACAGTCTTAAAAAACAAATACACAGTACCATATTTCCCTGTATATAAGACAACCCTACTGAGAACAACATCACCCAGATTTGCTACTGTATAATCTCCTGGCAGATCAGGGTCCACACTGTAAAAACATAAAATTACAGTGTTTTGTTCTGAATCGACATAAAGAACATGTTTGATCTCATGTTGGGATATGTCCAGGCCATATTCATACGCCTTATCAAATGAGTTATTTTCTCTAACTTGAAATAAAACACACATGTGGTATTCTGTTTATTACATACCCCCTCATTTATGCTTTGCAAATATGTCTATATCTATACAGTGTGAATGAAATTCACAATAAATTGGAATTTATAGAGGTTAAAATGAGTACATTTTAGAATATTCACATACAGACATCATGGAAAACACCTAAATAGTTCCAATCTGAGTGTACAACATGGAAATACAATTATGTAGCAAATACCTGATCAACCATGTAAGATTAAATGGGTATAAACAGGTATGTACAGTACTGTAATAAAAAGGTTTTATTTACCTTTTATAAATTTTGACATCTTTACCTTTTATCTTTTACATGTATCTTGTAGGACTGCATGTTTACATTTATTTGGAGGTTTTATCTTCTTAAAGTTATTTGCAATTTTATTTTATCTTTTCATTTTATTTCTGGACCCTAACTTTATAATCGGCACTGTATAGCCAGAATTGTTCCAATATCCAATTATACCAAATACATACATACATGTAATAAATGAAAATCATACACCCCGATCTCCTGGCATATTATGTGACACCAGATTTGGGTCTACACTGTTTGTAGTAGGGCATACATTATGTGCAAGTGAAACCCATAATTTACCAAACTTGCCTCAAAAGCCACCTCTTTTAAGCAACCATTTCCTTTAAACAGCCACTCTGTTGATGTCCCTTAAAGGAATTATTTACAGAAGAAATAAACCTCTGTTCAGCAGTCACCTGTCTTAAGAGGTCATATGCTTCACTTCCAAGAGGTGGCTGCTGGACAAAATGAAGTTTAAAAAAATAGTGACATTTAAAAATCAAGTTTTTTTTCATGCAATGCATTTTTGCTAAATTTTTTGAGACAAAGTGTGGACTGACTGATGATAACTATCTATATATCTTTCTGTGTGGACAGAATAGTACATTAGCCTGTTCAATCTACAAATTTAGGTGAATTTAAAGGGCATATTACACACACATTCCCTACATGTGTAGATTTAAGCTGCATGAAAAACTGAAAATCTAATATTTGCAAAAAACTAGTATCAAGGAAGCATGGACAGAATTGATATTTTGCCTGCAGTGACAGAGACTGAATTACAATTAGCCAGTTTTAATGAAATATGTTTTAAAATCAACTTTGAAATTTTTAAAATCAATTTTTAAACTTAATTTCTAGAAAGATTAAATTCTGACCCAAAATAAAAGATGAAAACAGGAGTTACATGTATGAAATTGAAATGAATGATAAGAGACAAGATGATCATAACACACTCTAATTTATATTAAGTGTGTCTTATCTTTCTCAACTGACAGAACAAAAAATAGCAAAGGGCAACCTGAACAACAAGGTAAACTGTTATTCATTTGTTTTAATGGAGACCATTTTTTTGGTGGTTTTGCAAAAATTTCATTGATACTTCAATTTATTCATATGTCTCTGACAGAAATAGGATTTTTAGAACAGATATTCTACCTTGGGTATTTATATCTGCAGCTCACTTTGAAAACAAAATCCATAAAAACTGATTAGTGAAAAACATAAGTGAATTCACAGTATGTCATGTAATTGACATAAAAGTGGTGTCCTTATGTACGATCTCACAGAGTTCCAGATAAGATTTTAATGAATATGGTATTTTACTCACTGGTTTGTAACTACCGTACCATACCCAGATCTGCCATTGCATAATACACCAGTAGATATGGGTCTATGCAGTTTGTTAGAAGTAATTAGTAGAACAAACAACACTGACCCTGATCTGCTGGCACATTATGTGCTGGCACATCAGGTCTATGTTGTTTGCAGTTGGACTTGACTTATAAGCGAGTATAGACGGTAATTGAAGTTTCTGACATTTTTAATATGGTTTTTATACACAACATAACCTGATCTTGAAGACATTAATTCTGCCTTGTGTCAAAAGTCAGAGTGATCAAGGATAACCTGGAGTGCTTTATTATAGCACTCTCACCCCTGGCAACCCATGATCGGGAAATCAAGTGTGATCAGAGACCAGGAAAGGGAAAACCTGAAGGTGCCAAAAACCAGATTTGTGTATTCATTGTGTTATACTTCTCTGTATTTCTTCCATCACAGTTTTGTTAATGCTAATCAATTACACAGAGAATGTATATTAGACACTGAGTTTTTCAGGCCAAAATTTTGAGCCTAAATTAAATAATGAACAATTGAGGTGACTCTTCATATTTATGTACCACTGTTTTTGATTACCAATGCAATATGATTAAAAAGAGTCACAGTAAGACCATCTTTCAATCTACCCAAATTTCTCTGCTTCAAATGCTCCAGACATAAGGCAAATGGATTTACACAACTAAAATACTGATAAAAATTCCATTTTTTTCTCTCAAAAATAGTATGCACATGGAGATAGTATTGCTCGATTTCCTGATCACTTTTCGCCCAGAGTTTTGGATAACTTTCCCTAGACTATACCCTTGGTGAATATCATTATTCTGGGTCTGATAAATCCTTGTCTCAACCTCATGTTAGTAAATCTATATTGTGACCCTGCATCCACAATCAAAGAACCAAGAAAAATGTCATTTTTTGCAAAAACAAAAAAATTTATATCCATAAAAATAAATGAATTCACCCTAATAATTTGCAGTAAAGTGGGGCAAAATACCAACTCTCTAGTTTGGGTCTCTTCAAGAAATAAAAATTATGGGGAAGAAATTTTGACCTCCATTCAAAAATAAAGGAGGGAGGGAACTTTTCTGAATATTGGATGAATTTAATGAAGAAAAAATGTAGGGCTTGAAAATATAAGGCATATATATCATGATTCATTTCTCAAGGTTATTTCTATGCACATCAATATATGTCCTGATAATTCAAGAATTCTCCATAAATCCTTCCATTGAAGGCTGACTGATTACAACATATGAAATAGAAAAGGAAACCAACTCCATAAGAACCAATGCAAAGGGAAACAACTCCATGAGAACCAATGAACCTGTCAACCTATTCTGGGCACAATTATCTAACCTTTCCATAAAATAACACAAAATATCTCCACTGATGTGCCAGCAGATCTTTGTCTGCACTGTTTGCAACTTGATGTGCATTGTACATGTACATGAATAAATACAACACTAGTGTGTCTCAGAATACATATAATGATACTTTTACATAACAAGACTTTATCTGGATAAAACTTTTGTGGAATGTAACAATTTCATATCAGTTTTCTCTGTGTTTTTTATCAGTCCTACTACCTCCAACCCTAATTCATCAAGTGTGTAGAACAAACTTCCACGAAAATTGTGCACATCTACCTGTAAAACCTGTAAAAATTCAAGCACTTAAAAAAAACTATTTTTTTCTTCATTATTTAAGCTTTTATAAATTGCCATTCTGAATAATTCTGGTGTTCAAATTTTCAATTTTCTGGAAATGACCGCAATAGGATTGGCAAATTCTCAAAACTCAAGTATACAAAAATGGAAGATCAATGTTTTTGCATGTTGCTGGTAGTGCCCCAAAAAATAAATAAAGAAATAAACTGAAGGCCAATTCAAAGTCTTTTGTTCTTAACTAAAGTGCTAAGTCTATCATTAACGTCACTGGAGGGCATTTTTTATTTTCTGTAAGAAAACCATTTTGATAGACAGCATTTTACCATGCTTTTTGGTCAGATTAAATAGTGGTTTGATCAATGAAATGAGCCAACAGTATATACTTGCATATAATCCGGGTCAAAATGCAAACAACATAGACCCTGATCTGCTGTTGCATAATGCACCGGCAGATCAAGGTCTATGTTGTTTGTTCTACTGATTAGTCTTTACAAACTGTGCAGACCCAGATCTGGGCCTGTGCAGTTTGCAGTTGGTATCCGCTTATAGGCGAGTATATACGGTAGGTTATGCCATCCAATACTGATTAAATCACTACAATATTTATATCTCAACACACCTATGGTTAAAATATAAAATAAATAGAGAATCTGAGTCTGTTTCATGCTTTGTAAATTTAAGAAATGAAATTATGAATCTAAATCATTTGTCTGCGAACATCTCATAACAGGGTAGAGTAACCATCTATCTCCATAAGATCTATAATAAAATGTTGAATCCTTTATGTGGCTTGCACACTTTTTCTTCTGAATAAAATGTTTTTAAATGAATAATAATGATAAAATATTTTTAAGCTAAATAATGTAGTTTAACAACAAATAACCTTCAATTTTATCAGTACCAGCTAAATGTAGCATTGTAGATTGTGTGGTAGTCCATATTCACACTGACTTTAACTTTTTCCTGGCATCAGTGAGACCACATTTTATATAAGAGATCTATCCTATATAAATTAATATTTACATCATAATGTTGCTGATATTTCACCTGACAAAAAACCCCACCAAGTATTGGAACAAATGTTGACATTTTTAAAAATTCTGATTATGAGTAATGGCAGTTCATATTTATGCAGGAAAAATAACATTATTTTGCCCAATAATTTTCTGTGTCTGATGTTTCAAAGCAATAAACATTAAATAGGTTTCACTGTATTCATATGAAACATATGTTATAAAATACTTACTGTTTCATCTGAGCAAATAGAAGACATCTGTGATCCACACATGATGGCTGTGAAGATTCCAAACAGGAGGCCTTCAAACACTAGGAGAATTAAGAAAACTGTGGTAGCAGGGGGTGACACTCCCGAACATTCTGTAAATGCAAAAAAATGTAATATATAATTTAAATTTATAGTAACAGTACTTCTCCTATCATAAACTGTTGGGAGTGGGGTGCTGTCTAGCAAATTGTTTAATAAAAAAAAAAGTTGAGTGGGTTTACCATCTGCTTCAAGTTTTCTTGGATAAAATGTTGCGAAAATATTGTATAAATATATGTATGTATGTATGTAAGTATGTATGTAAGTATGTATGTATGTATGTATGTATGTATGTATGTGTATATATGTATGTATGTATGTATGTATGTATGTATGTATGTATGTATGTATGTATGTATGTATGTATGTATGTATGTATGTATTAGCATTTAATGGCATGTCAGCACAATAATGGCTATATGGTGCCAATTAAAATTAAAGTTCTATAAATGTAAAAATGAAGAATTGCACAAAAACTTTTGGAAGATAAACTATTCCAAATAGATGTAAATGATTTACTACAAGATAAAAATTAAAGATGTTAAATTCTTTAAAAGATATACAAAATAAACAATAGAGTGGTTCCTCTCTTATAAGACTGCCCCTTCCATAGCAGGAATGTGGCCTTATAAGTGGGGTGGCCTTTCTAGAGGGGAATCACTCAGATAATTTCATATAAAGTGAGTAACAATTACCTGATTACATGTAAAGTAAAAACAGCATAATTAATTTTGAAATATTTAATATTTGCATTTTAAAATCCCATGCATCTTATGGAATCAATGTGATTAAACTTATATAAAAAATTGATGTTATTTAAATAATTTTAATTAATCATCAATCATGGTGCAAAACCATTTGAAAACCTTTTCAATATAAATCAGGGTACAAACATCTTGCTGTAACTATCATTCTCTGTCCATTCTATTTTTTTCACTGCTGCAGAATGTAACAAAGTGGACAGCAGTGATCAAAGTACTCTCTCTCTTTTCATTTAGTCAAAGTGCTTTCACTTTTGCTTCTAAACTCAGAATGTCTCATGATATTTATACTTTCTGCAACAACTAATTCCTTCATTGGCAACTATACCACAGTCAAACTAATTTGTAGCTATTAAACAAAATACTCTGTTTGCAGAGTAAGTGAGCTTGTTAAGTGATCAACTGGTTTTAGTCTGGTACCCTTTCAAACACCTTTTGTAATCTATAAGAGAGAAGCCACAATGGCTAACATACCATTTTTATTTATGGGGACTGGATATCATGCTGATTTCAGCTGTACAATACTTCTCAGCTGTTAGCTTTTGCTATCTTGATAACTATCAGTGGTAATAATAGCCAGTAATAAATACACTGACAAAACCTGACATCTAAGGAACACACAGCAGTAAGGATGATCAGATTACTTACCTTTTTGTATAGATTAAACTTAGGTACTTTACTGACACGTTGGCAATAATTTCAATGTGTTAAACTTAGAAATCAACAAATATTTGTGAGATTTATATCTGTAAACCCCATCATGTGTCTGATTGTGAGTGGTAAATTTGAATTTTTTTGGCACTACTATGCTGGCTGCCAGCCAGGTTAGAGGTGTGGCCATCCTAAAGCAGTACTTTTGAACACAGACTTGTCAGTGCCAAGGGATTCTGGTAGTATAAAGTGAGTTGCCGCTGGTCGGGAGGGGGGGGGGGGGTGCTGTTTAAGAGGGGTATCACTGTAATAGTATAGAATATAAAACTGTATAAAATAAAGGATCAAATTTTGTTTATAAATTGCATTCTTTTGGGTGGTACCATCATCATAAAGTTTCTTAATGGAGTTCACATAAACAAAAAATCTCACAGGGTGGAAGTTGATACACTTGATGAGAATATGAAGATGCCTGAAGGAATGTAAATGTACTTCCTCCCATCTCCTGGGCTGGTGGACTGGTCACGAGACCTTTACTGGTTTCATCAGTGGTGTAACTCATCAGAGATAAATAACTGGGTTGATGCAATGATTCGATATGTCCAAAGTAGTTGGATATGCAGTCTGGTCATGGTTCATCCTCCAGAAAGTATGGATGAGTCAGGTATGTTTATCCCATGTGTGACTGGCACAATACCAACTCATCTCCGAGTTGTTCTATATGAGAAATGCCACTCCCCATTGGTGGGTTTGATGTTCTGAAGCTTGTTTGTTGAGTTTCATTCCACAAATTTGACAAATATATACAACATGCCAATTTATATAACATTTAAAGTTAGCATATAGAATCTTCCATTTGGAAATAAGTAAATGCAGGGCAGCTAAAGCTGTTTTATCCACCCTTTCATTGCCCTTAATACTAAATTAATGTGACTAGGCAGTCAGCAGTACAGAATACTTTCTCCAGATTGTATGAGCAAATCATGTTTCTGTAAGATCTGGATATTAATGGGTTCTCAAATTTAAGGTTTTGCAAGGCTTTTAGTGTGGAGCTGGAATCTGAAAAGATGAAATTTGTTGTTTTTTTTGTTGGAAGATTTTACTATGGCTGTAATTTCTTTGGTAAAATTGGAGCCTTTATCTGGTTACTGTTTGTAAAAGTTAGAATGGACTTATCATCAAGCATGACCTTAACCTGAGAGAAAGTACAATGAAACCGGTCCATACAGAATACTCAAGGGAATTTACACATTTTATCCTAAAGGGAATTTACACATTTTATCCTCAAGGGAATTTACACATTTTATACCCAAGGGAATTTACACATTTTATCCTCAAGGGAATTTACACATTTTATCCGCAAGGGAATTTATACATTTTATACTCAAGGGAATTTACACATTTTATCCTCAAGGGAATTTACACATTTTATACTCAAGGAAATTTACACATTTTATACTCAAGGGAATTTACACATTTTATCCTCAAGGGAATTTACACATTTTATCCTTTATTAACAGATGTCCTTGATATACAGGTTAAATATGTATGCTTCTTGTAGTCGTTCTGGTAAGAATTATTGACTATCAATCACATATAAGCTGCTGCAGAAAGTTATCAATGCATCTTGTTTTAAAAAAAAGAGATATTCACAACAGTTGAAACGAAAAGGGCATTTGTGTCACACGACATGAAATCACCATCTGTAAAGCCTAAATTGTATGTCAAAATGGTTTTACTGTAACAGTTATAAGTATTTTTTCCTAGCAATAAGTCATTCAATTTGCCACGGTAAACCCACCATGAACTTAAATAAAACAATGTTCTCCCATAATGTATCACAACAAAATATATTTTGTGATGAAAAACTGGTGTTATATTTCAAATACAAAGAATGAACTCACCTTTCCAATCTTTTGCTAAACAGAAAATGAAATGCTGCACAGACATGTAAATCGCATGGATGGATATTAGACATATATACATCTGAAACATAACATAAAAACATATTTCCAGATGATTATACTTAACAATTCTAAAACACAACAGGCAATAATGTCATCAGCATAAACTGTCTAATAAATGTAAGTGTCAAAAGTATTGCAAAAAATACATAATAATTTTATGCTCTTTTGTCTTCCGTATTACTTAAGTTTTATTATTGAGAATAATTAAGGGCATATTAAAATTCAATGTATCTAATGGTTTCAAAAAGTAGTGTAAGGAACAATACTATGGTTTGAAAAATAGTCTGAAGAACCATGTTATGGTTACTGAAGTCGGTTTCAAGAGCTTCACAACTCAGAGACACCAACCTCTACCAAAGTGAAACAGGAATGACAGCTTTAAAAAAATTTTAATCTGAATATCAAACAGGATTACTTCACATTCTCATCCAACAATTTATGTAAAGCACGAGACCTCACTGAGCCAAGTGCTTTTTGGTTGAAGCATGCTTCCTACATTTTTCTTTCCCAACATGTGACACATACCTGCCATACCATGTTGTGTCACATGAAAAACATTATTTTTGACTCCCAAATCCGTTGACAGAATCATGTTTATATAAACACAATTTCCAACAAATCTATAAAAAAAAGTGAGAAAGAAAGAGAGAGAGAGAGAGAGAGAGAGAGAGAGAGAATTTTTGACAATTTAATATATGTCCATAACCTGCAGCCTGTATAAACAGTAAAATGTAGTGATTTGCATACCTTTATGCTTAATGCTTATGGAATACAATCACCTGTGTGTAGTTTATACAATTAATTGTCATAAAGACGATTACAAATTAAAGAGGGTCAGAGATAAACAACCATGATTCTAGTTTACTTGATTGACAATAGGTAGGGAAAGTTTTGATGCTAGTCATCTGAGCATTTCTGTTGGGCAACCTATTAGGCTAATTTGCGTAGTTCAAGTACACAAAAGTTAAACAACCTAATTCGTTGGAAGTAAGGTAAATCAGGGATGTGTGTTCACAAAGTGGAACAACCTAGTTTGTTGGAAGTAAGACAAATCAGTGGTGTGTGTTGAAAAACAATAGCTATTACACTTTGTTTGCCTTACATGGGACTGGTGAAGTTGTCTTTGTTAAAGATTATAAGCTAGTATGTGATCAGTAGCAAGGTTTCTGAAGTCAGATTTTACTTCATACATGTAATCATGAAAAAGCAAAGCATGTCTATTTCAGTATCTGAAATGCTAAAGTTTGGAGCTGGAATGTGATTCCTTTCTGAAAGCAAAATGTCAAAATGCAACTGCTATCTACCACCAGGAATGCCAAGATAAGAAATGAAAGCTAGTATCATCGATATTGCATGCTTTACACTACCTCACACAGCCATGCAGATGCAGAAAGATCATTCCAAGCTCAGAAAAATTCAAAAAGATCTCTGGGAAAGTTAGAACAGTACCATCAGGTCTCTAATAAGTGCAAAAATTAAAATTAATGAAACTTGTATCACCTTCAAACTCTCCAAGGAACTATTGAGCGGCAAAGTCTGTACCTACAAGTTAAGGATCTTCTCCACTGTCCCCAAAATGGTGATAATTAGGAGTAATTCATGACTAAATTATACATGATGCAAAGTGGATGCTAAGTGAATTTGATTTTGTTTGATAATGCACTTTAAAGTCAAAAACTTGTGTATTATTTTATCCCACCTAGACAGATGTTGGGGCATAGTGTTAACTTTTTTTCCCCATCTGTTTGTATATGTCACACTTGTGTGTTGTTTTGTGCTTAGGTCATTTCAGGCACTGGGGTGGGGTATCCATGCACACTTCTAGTTTTATTTAGTGAGTGTGTGTGTGTGTGTGTGTGTGTGATGGTAATATATGAAAATGCTAAGTCTATCAGTAGCTTTGTTTGCAAGCGTAGAAAAATTATTCAAAGAAAACAGTCATTTCCTACAGACTTCTAGGACAAGGGAACTTATGTTCAATTTTACATCTTTTATTTGGGCCATGTGCACTGACCTCCCTCGGGACACAAAACCCACTTTTTGAGTCTCAATCCCACACCATCACTGTCTGAAAGGTTAGCAGGTACATGTGACATCCTGGAGTTCAAAAAAAAAAAGACTGCAAAGGCAAGTATTAGACCAGTGTTGATGCATTGCATACTCAATTTTGAAAATAAACCACCTCAACAGGTGCCTTCCATTTCATCATCTTTCTCTAGCTTTCTCAGTTGAATCAGAACACTAAACTGATGTGAATTATGATTGGTGAATTGCTTATGTGATACAACCACCTGGGTACCCTTTATTAAAAGAATTATAATCAGATATCACAGGCATTTAAGTGATCAAGATACACTGTAAATTGCAGTTTGCGTATATAAAATTGTATCTGACCCGAAAATCAGAATCCAACTGAAGTGATTGTAATGGCATAATTGGAGGCTAAAACAAGGAAGGATTTTGCCATAATTGGAACATTTTGCATCTCTGACTACCACTGTGTTACCATTGTCTTCAAGAATTAGTTTTGCTCATTTTTTTTGGGGACAAAAAAATATTTACTTACTGTAAATAAAACAAAATATTTTTGATTATTTTCTCCTACACAGTTATTGACCCAGGGGCAGTGATGATCCATTTTTCTGATACATCTCTGACACACACTAAAAAACAAACAAATGCATAAAAATTAGTAAATGTTATCAATAGGAAAATTAATACATTATCAAACATATGCAGCATCAAACTTTTGAAAACGCAGAAGTTAAAATGAGGTGATTTTTGACATTATGAACTATCAGAACTTATTACTTGGCCATGATAGCTGTGAAAACTAAACTCCACAAAATTTTGCCCACAAATGTTTTCACATATGATGAATTAGTAACAAATTCTTTGAAAACAACTTAGAGCCATAATTTACTTTAAAACTTTGTAAATACAAGAGTACAGTGTTTGGAAAGTAATGTTTACATTCAAAAGAGCAATGTTGAAAGATATTTATGTTGTTGACCAAGTATTACCAACTTCCACACACCATTCAAAATTATGCAATTTTTCTATCTTGGAAGTCTCTATTGGTTTTGGCAAATTTACTTTTGAGAAGGATTAAATATAATCACTAGATGGAGAAAACTGATTGAATTCAGTAAGTATGAGATAAATATGCACATTAGTTTACTGCTGCATTTTCACTCTTTCATATCTAAAAAGACAAGATCTCATAATCTGCAGAAAAGGGAAAAGTAGACAGGAACCTGCAATGGTGGGCTCTCTCTGGCTTAATGCTGATGCACTTAGGACACTTATATACCACCTGACCCTCCTTCAGTCCCATCTTCAGGATATTTTCTCTTGTAGCATTGCCTTTTGGCACTGCACCCTGGATAAAATAAACAATTTTTTTATGGTGGATCATATTTATTTGGACTATAACTCATCTTGTATCGAAATCACTTCAGTCTATCCTTCATCTTGTAAATCATGAATTGGGCAGCAATGAATTTTACTTTACTAAAAAAAAAACATAAGAACAGACCACAAAAAATCAATTTACTTCTCTGTAGTAGAATAGCTACAAAGTCTATTTCTTCAACTCAGCTACTACAGTGCATGTTGCTGACACAAATCTTAATTACCTTATTATGTTCTATGCTGAGACTAAGCAAATTTTATTGATAGGAGTAGAAAATTATATACAGTAAAGCCCTGCTATAGCACGCTTCGTTATAGCACAAATTCGGATATAACACGATCATGGCATGGCTCCCGAAATTTCAAATATTTTTTGTACATGAAAAAATAAATATTTTTTTTCAAAGTACGAAAAATAATGTCTACAAAATTAATTATTACTTTGAGGTATAGATAGTGTATGAATTTGGATATAACACGATCATGGCGTGGCTCCCAAAATTTTACAATAATTTCAAAAATTTCTTTAAGTACTGCAAAAGTGTTAATCTTATTATTTTCGAATCATGAACAATAAAGCCAGTAAGTCATCTTTGTGTTTTTATTCAATGCATTCTATGTACAAATGTATTCAAAAGAAAGAAAATTCTCATCGGAATTTATAAATCAATTAATTTAAGTAATTGCTAATCATCAAAGTCAATCTCGATGCTAAAGGTTATTCAAATTATGGGGCAATGATTTATAAAAACATTTTTAAAAAACAACAAAAAAAAAATGCCAACACGTGCATGTGGCTTTGTGGTGTCATCAGACAATCGTCACGCAATCAACTGACTAGTGAATAATATCATGCATTCCCTATATAAATGACCACATTGTTCCTTAACAATTATTCTTGATGTAGTTGTTCAAAGAAATTGGTGTCAGAGTGTTAATTAGTGGATATTTCACAATGGATAACGGGATACAGAAACGTAAAGCTATTACTGTTACAAAGAAGATCGAAGCCCTTTGCAGGATTAAGTCCGGAGTTAAACAAATGCAATTAGTTCGAGATTTAGGTCTTCACAATTCAAGCAAATAATGTGGTGGAGTGAAAAAGTTTCTTACCTGAATTTATAAATCAATTAATTTACCTACCTTTTTAAGGGAAGACAACAGACTATCAATGCCTGCTCAATCAACCATCATACACACCCACTGAAACAAGTTTATGGTCCAAATTGTCAGGAGCAGTTTTTGTAATTGCCACACAAATGAAACCCTTCCTCCCCCCCCCCCCACCCCCAACCCTTTTTATTTTCTAGCTTCAGATCATTCACATGTACTCAGAAAACTGTCCTGCCAGTGATTGGAACAGAACCATTTAAGTTGTAGGGGTGGTGCGATTGGCTAATATAATAAAACATTATACTCCCCACTTTCGCTCTGCAGTAAAGCAAAGTCATAGTTATAAACAAAAGTTTAAATGAATATTGGGTTTAGTTTATTTATTTTTTCCTCTGTACGTTAAAGAATGACTCAACTGTTTTTACGGAACTCACTGTGTACCCATACAATTGAATGGTTTACTCCTAATCTGGGTTCAGGCAGTTTTACATGTATACACACACCTGCAGAATTCTCATCGCAAGTACATTATGAGGTCAACACAGTACATTTGACCTATTGTATGAATTTTCAGCTCAAGTAAAATGTACTTTTCAAACCTAATACAGGTTTCTTTTTAGAAACTCGCAATGTCTGAATCATGCAGTTTATTGTCGGTCAGAAATCAAACCCTTTAGACATGTCCAGCAAATATGAATGTTGCGGGAAAAAAAAAACTTTGTCATAAGTTTGCATGAATGTATTAGCAAAAATTTAATATTATGATTCGACTGGATCTATCAAACATTTTTTAAAATATAAATTATGCTTCTTTGTGTACATTTTTTATGGAATTACTATTATGGATACAACCAGATTCGACCGTTGAGTACATGTACTCTTAAATACTTACGCTTAAGTTGCCGATTTCATATTCATAAAAATAAATATTAAATATGTAATGACCGTTTTAAGTACCATATATACTCGCTTATAAGTCGACATTCTTTTACTTAGAAATCGATTCATGCAGAGTTGGGGTCGTCTTATAAGCACGACATTAAAAAAAAATATAAATCTTGGGGTAATGTTGGAAACTCTAGATGTTTGCAGTACATAAAAATACTGTCAATTCATATATTTTTACGCTTTCATGCCACTATTCCTATGCAGTAATGCATATATATTATGCACCGTGTTTATCCGTTTCATGACTGTATTCATTACACAATACATGTATCTACAGTTATTTGGATTTTAATAATTTGAAAATATTACCGGTAAATTAAATACTACCTACCGCAAAATGAAGTATCCGTCAATGTTTACCGTGGGTGTTTACTAGTAAGTATATTGCTTCCATTTTTGTGCCAGTCTGAACAACCTGTATTTGTATTAATATTTGTGTTTTGCTGTATAAAGACTGTGCTTGATGCAATAAAAGTCTTGATTTAATTTGTATTTTCCTTTTCCACAAATCAGATTTAATTCCCAAGTGATATTTCCCAAGTTATCTGCCAGTGCACGTGGGCCGATAAGCTTTTGGCTTGTAAAAGCACTCACTTTGTTTTCAAGTTGACAATCGTTTTGATCTAGCCGTGAATCTAATACTTGTACAGTGCCAAGTAGTGTTCTACAACTTCCTATGCATATACTTTGACCTTCATTCCTTAGCTTCTAAGGCACCACACTCTTTGTTTGCCCATGCGACAACCCTTTGATCAAGCCGCGAGTTTGATACTTGTTCAGTGCCAAGAAACAGAGGGTAGTTATTTGAACTCCCTGTAATCTTGCCACACAATTGACATGTGTTCAGTTGCATCCTTTAATAGATTTCTGACTTTATGATCAAAGTGTTACTTACATAGCCCAAGCTCAGTCTCTGCATAAGCACCCGCATATGACAGTAAAGCTGCGGAATCTGAGTCGGACAAGATTTACGATGACTAGACGACGACGATTTACAATGACTAGACGACGATGTAGGATTTCAGAACTTTATCAGACAATGAGGATTAATTCTTGGACTTTGTACCAGATGACATTAGATAGTGACATTTACAGGATACCGTGAATCACAAAGAAGTGGACTTAACTTTCATTGCTTATTTGTACGACGTGTGGAATTAACATAGTACGGGATATTGTGAATCGGATCATTCTGAACTTCTATTTTTATAACGGTATGTGATCTATAATTGAATTCATTGATTTATCATATAAATGGATTTAAAAAAATGTCAAGCATTATGGATTTCAATGGACTTTATTACACAAAGATGGAAAAATTGTAAGTTGTCAATTTATTTGTGACATATTTAACTCAATAATATAATTGTATTTTACACTGGTTTTGTCTTTATTTTTCTTTTCTATCTATCCAGTTTGGCTTGTTTATATTTCCAAAGTGCATTTCTGACTCACTAAGAAGTCACCCCTTCCGAAGAATCTGACTTGGAAAATACACCCCGACTTATAGGAGGGTCAAAGAGAAATTCACTTTATGCAGCTCTAAAAAGGGTTGGTTGACTTATTGTTGAGTCGACTTATAATCGAGTATATACGGTAGTTTTTGTTTAATATGGAACAAGTTTATAACTGCGAACTGCGTCAATGAAGTCCGTAGTATTGCCCCGCTATTATACCCCCCTTTTGTTTTTGATGCATGCATCATTTTCTTCAGGTAAATGATACGGTTGGTTATAGCATGGTTCGGGACATAGCACAATCACGTTTTGTGGACCCTGACCATCGTGCTATAGCGGGGCTTTACTGTACCTATAAGTGTAACATAACATAATTAAACATGCTTTTGTTTAGATAATCCTCAGTGAAAGATGTCAAATGAACAAAGGAGTAAATTGTTATCCCAAGGGAATGCCAAATTAATTGAAATGCATGACAAAATCAGAATATCAGACATCAGTAGTTAGCATCTCAATGTTATGCATTACTGAAATATTGTATTATTAGTATGATTTTATATTGTATCTGTGTGTATGCTTCTATACTACTTACTGGATCTGAAAACATTGCTCGCAGATGTGAAGCCACTGCCAAGAGGGTAAAGAAGTTGAAGAGAATGGCATTGGACATGCTGTAGGCAGGATATGGACTGGGAATTAGCATTATGAACATGACTACAAACTCAGCATAAATAATCAGGAACCAGGTAAATATAGCACAAATTATTCCACAGATATCCTTCACAAACCACAAACTTGTATTCTTGAAAAATCTTATAAGTCCAAGTTTGTAAAGAAGTGGTCCACAATTGATCCTGACAATGCCATCCTCAACTGGGGTAGTTCTACATGTCTTGGCAATTTCAATTACAGGTCCACCTTCATCACTGTAGAATAAAAAAAGAGATGATTATTAGATTATTAATCAATAATCTGTAATAAAATACGATGAAACTTTTTATCTCTGTAAGTACAATGTAAAACAATTGCTATATTTTGATACACTAAAATCCCCAGTATAGTGGAATTAATGAGATTATAAGGAACAGTGAGAAAGTCCACTGACTGGAATTTACTGACCAAAAGACTGTATAAGTTACTCAAATGTAGGTGGAAAAAGACAAAAGAAAAGACATCTAAAACCATTACCACTGGTTAGCAAAGAATTATATGAGACCTTATACAAAATTTGAAGTACATCTTATGTGGCCTATGTATTGTCACATTTCAATTTATGGTGTGTTCCAGGAATTGCTACAATGAGATACATACCGCTTTAAATCATAAGTCAGTTTTTTGTAATGCACCAGTTTGTTTTCCCTTGGACCAACTTATTCTATGTACTGAAAGAATGTCTTTTCGTTTATGTCACCCACATTTTTGAAACATAAAAGTTAGATATTTTACTAACAAAATCTGTCAGTTGATACAGAAATTCTGTAGCAAAGGAATTTTTGCTAAACTTTTAAAACTAGAGTGTTTGTAAAACACATATCCCCATGCTCCCCTGCTTCCATGTTCCATGGCTGGGGGTAAGATAAGAACAGACCCCTGGGACCAAATTGAGTTGCATATATATATATATATATATATATATATATATATATATGTGTGTGTGTGTGTGTGTTTGTGTGAGTGGTGTGGATCTCAATAGTTTCTTAGTTGTGATGCAGGGTTCAGAACTGTATTCCCTGGGGCATGACACAGTGGTTCTATTCAAGCTCCAATCTGACATGTTTTGTAACACGAGACAGTAATCACACACACCTATTCTCATGCATGTTAGTCTTATAATTTGGAAGTTACTTTAAATTTATCTTTTATCTAAAACAACTCCAACCCCCATAGTATTGCCCCCCCCCCCCAATGAATTCTACATATTTGACACAAACAATTAATTATTGTAGTATTTTTTTAAAAATACCTATTTAATGAAGCATATTTAGCTGTAGATCATCTATTACTGACATGTAACTTATTACTGTATACAAAGAAATATGATAGTTTGCTTGTAATGAGTGCAAGTGAAATTAAGAAAACTACTGTCACATTCTTCCTTGTTTATTTTATATTAAAACATACAGAAAACTCAATAATGTCCACATAAAGAAATATTACAAAAGATGAATCCAAGGAGGAACTATTTAGCATATTTGTATATCTCTCAAGTCCATTTTTGTTGCCACTCTGCATGTTTGCTTTGGAATGTACTGACACTTTTATTTTTGATAAATAAATTTGTTCTGCCTTTATTTTTGCCATATCTTCAATATCTCTGCATTATGTTAATTTCACAAGTACCCCAATGCAAACTCACGAGAAGCAAGATAACCATGCCCATTCATTATCATAGTATTTTCTTTTGAAAATTTTATCATCTATCATATGAACTCGCTTATAAGTCGAGTCCAATTGCAAACTTCACAGACCCAGATCTACCATTGCATAATGCACCTGCAGATCTGGGTCTATGCAGTTTGTTAGGAGTAATCTGTAGAACAAACAACATAGACCCTAATCGGCTGGCACATTATGCAACAGCAGATCAGGGTCTATGTTGATTGCAGTTGGACTCAACTTATAAGAGAGTATATATGGTAATTAAAGATATATTTTGGTTGATAGCAAGTATTTCATCTAATAGAGATGAAGAATTAATGAAATTATGAAGCAATTAATTTATAAATTTTATATTGTGCAAGTTGTCCAGGTGTCTAACCATTAGGACAGCAGAAGTCCTCTTGATCAGCACACATAGCACAACTGGTGTTATTACATAATGTATCACATGTTTCCCTTGACAAGGTTGGCTAGCAGCCCATTTGAATTTTGAATAAACAATAACTGACTGACAATAAATGGTAGAAGGTGTAATTTAGGGATTTTCCTATTCTAAGTCTATTTCTAACCCTATTTCTTTTCCCCCGTAATAGTTCATATGCCATATTAAACATTAAACACCATCAGCATATGCAATATGGATCTGCAAGTGCAAGACCTTGTCAGTTCTTTTTGGTAAATAAATGTGTATTTCTTGTTAAATGCTATAGGACTAATATAAGTTGGAGGAATAGAACTGCAGAATGATTCAGTAAGTTTTTGAAAAAGCTTGCTCATGTCAGTCTGTTCACTTCTTCCTTTACATTATCAAATAGCACAATGGTGACTTGAACTCCTTGGCTGCTTCCATTATGCACCATTGCCAACCTTACCGCTTTTTAATTAGTACACAAATTTAGATTTTCTAAAGAAATCACTGACATAAATCTATTTCATGGTGATAAGATCTTTAACACAAATGGCAGATGCCATGTGTACAAACTGGCACATGCTAGTTTGCTGCTGTTGAGTTGACACACTAATCACCTTCTCAACTTGTGAAAAGCAATCTTTATATTTAAAGTACTATGATAAGCAGTAAAATAGAACATAATTAATTGGTCTTAGATTTTTCAGATTTAAAAAAAATTCACTTTGCCCCAAATAAAGGCAGTGTGACTGAGTGATTTAGGTGTAGCAGGGGCATAAAATCATAATGCAAATTGGGTTTGCAAGATCAAAGTGTAGTCCACTCAACACACCATATCAACCTGGGGAGAACAAGTTTGGATGGGAAGGATCACATAATCCCCTCCTTTTCTTCAAAAATCTTTGGGATAACAATATTTCAACACATCATACAGTTTTATTTATGAATTAAGGTCCTAAATTTGATAGATGTCATAGGGATCAAGGAGAGGTTTCACCTTATATGCTGGATCACCCCCAAATACCCTGATGTAAAAATATTGTTTGAATTGACCTCCCATTAAAATGCTATGTATAAATAATTTTTTGCATTCTGAACAATCTGAATAACCTTGTTTCAGTTTTTTTTTGCTTGCTGTGGTTCATTTCCATAATTCTTTGTAATATCGAGAATTTTAAAGGAACATATTAAACTGACCTTTCTTACTTGTGTCTTATTTTGAAAATATGAATAGAATCACTCTACAATGTGAGTAAGTTGAGACTTCATGCTCAAATTAGAGGAATGGTGAGCAATTTGCTCACATAAATATGCCCCCACATCTCCCGCATTCCACCTTTCCCTCAAAATGGAGATGAATCTATAGTAAATATAAGTACATAACATTTCTAAAAATAGTGTGAGTACAATGATTTGTCAACATGCATATCTTCTGATGATGATGTCACCATAATATGCATCAAGTTTCACAGTAATCCACAAACAAGAGTCCTTCGAAGGGACTGATGCTCTATTGGGTGAAAAGAATTTCCATTAATTCAAGATAAGACCATTTCTTCCTTTTAACTGTTGAGTGTTGAAACCATCTCTGATATTCTTCGGCAATAACAAAATCTTCAAATTAGCTACTGTGGTACACATATTGGATGTCCGCTTGCCATCATCCTCATTTAGGACAAAGTAGACATCATTAGAAGTCTTTTGCTGAAAACCCCATGTCATAATGATCATCCATACTGGGTAAGTGATGACAACAAGATTTTAAAGACAGTTGTCATGGCAGCCATATTGGATGTGTGACTGGCACCATTTTCATTTAGAACTTGGTGAAAACCCCATGTCATAATGATCATCCATTCAGGGGGGTAGTGACAACAAGATATTTTAGTCAGTCTTTGTGGCAGCCATATTGAATGTACATCTGGCACCATTTTCATTTACAGCCAACTAGGTATCATAAGAAGTCTACTGGTGAAACCTATGTTGATATAACCATCCATCTGGAAATGAGTAGAGAAAACAATATTTTCAAGATATGACTTTCCATTCAGGAAAAGTAGCAATAACAAAATTTTCAAGATGGCAGCTGTAGTGGCCATAATGGACGTCAGATCGGCACCATTTCCATTTAAGATTAAATGGACATCATAAGAAGTCTTCTGGTGAAAACCCCACATTGATATACTTTCTGTTCAAGTAGAGTTGTGATAACAAGATTTATAAGATGCCTGCCATGGCGACCATAGTGGATCACAGATCAGCACCATTTTTATTTAGGACCAGCTAGACATCATAAGAAGTCTTTCAGTGAAAACCATATGCTGATACCACCATCCATTCAGGAGGACTAGCGATAACAAAATTTTCAAGATGGCTGCTGTGGTGGTCATATTGGATGTCAGATCAGCACCATTTTCATTTAGCACCAACCAGACATCATAAGAAGTCTTTTAGTAAAAACCCCATGCTGATATATCCATTCAGGAGGAGTAGCAATAACAAGATTTTCAAGATGGCTGCCATTGCAACCATACTGGACATCAGATTGACACCATTTTCATTTAGGATCAACTAGATGTCATAAGAAGTCTTTTAATGAAAACTCCATGTTGATATGACCATCCATTCAAGAGAAGTAGTGATAAGATTTTCAAGATGGCCACTGTGGTGGCCATACTGGATGTCTGAGCAACACCATTTTCATTTAGGACTAACTAGACCATGGGATGAATGTGTGTGTAAAGTTTCAAGGCAATCCTCCACATAGTTTAGGAGGAGTAGTGATAAAAAAACTTGTTTTAATGGACAGATGGACGTTGGACAACAGACTATCCCATAAGCTCTTCTGGTCTATGACCAGTAGAGCTAAAAACTGCAAGAGTAGTTGCATTCACAAAATTCTGTCATACACTGCATCCAAGCGCAAGTCAAAAAGGACAATTACTCTTACAAAAATCAAGGGAGCACAAAATTGTTGTTTGGTCAATATGTGGATCTATAGATAATGACCACAATATGTATAAAGTTAGACAGCAATCAATAATGAGCTGCAAGACAAACTGCAGGGCTAACTGCACTAACAAGATTGTGACATACACTACATTAAGCAAAAAAAAAAAAATATATATATAAAAAGGGCAATAACTCTAACAAATACTGAGGGAGCAAAGTGGTTTGTCAGTATGCCCATCTTTAGGTGATCTTAATATTTACCAAGTTTTATTGCAATACACCAAAAGCTGAAGAACTAGTTGTGCTAATGGGATTGTGTCATACACTGCACTCAACTATAAAACAAAAAGAGCAATAACTCAAACATTGTGATAGCAAAGTGATTTGATGACATTCGAATCTTCAGGTGATGACCATAATATTTGCAAAATTTCATGGCAATTGATAAAAAAGGAGTCCCTCAAAGGGACTGATGCCCTATGGGACAAAAAGAATTTCAAGTAATCCAAAATAAGGCCGTTTCTTTTTGTAACTCTTGAGTATTGAAACTATCTCTGACATTCTTAAGTCCAACATACCACATTTGGTGACAAAAATATTTTCTCACAATGTAAGTTAACATGTTCACAAGATACCTTTAAGTGCAGGAAAATTCTTTGTCATAGCTGTTGACTTTGAACCTATCATGGACAGAAAAACATTCAACTTGTCGCAACAAGTCTTTGTATTCTTATTTATAATTCAATCACAAATATTGCTCACACCTTGGGAACATTACAGCAGCAGGATAGACGAACAGTCAAAGCTATCAGGCCAGGTCGATCCTTCCTTACCATTTCCCACTTTCAAGACGGCCAAAGACATGCAGGCCTCCATTTTTTAAAATGTCTTGTCTCTCCCTCCAGCAGCAACACAAAAACCAGGCATGTTTGAAAAAGATGCTCTTCTCTTGGCTAGCCTCTCAAGAGACATAAGGCCCGCCCACCCCCCTCGCCAGCCTTAGTGTTATTACTATGGGTAGTTTTACAATGCAGTCCTGCCAATCACTCAGGACTGAAAAATAGACTGCTTTAATAGCAGTGAAAATGTTTCTTGGTCACAGAAATATGCAAACAAAACAAGATCATAGAAGTAAAAATACTATACACATGCAGAAAGTTTTGAACTAATAGGATACATGATCAAAATGTTTTCAGTTATAGGATCAGGTGTATAAGTGATCAGAATGACTACGGCATCAGTTGGATGTTTACTCACCTGTGAAATGATAAGAATGTTTACTCACCTGTGAATGATAAGAATGATTATTCGCCTATGTAGTAATATGTATTAGTTTTATATGAAAATAATATTTACCTGATTTTTACATTATACTGTCAATTGAACCATGTAAAAATCTGTATATTTCATACAGGAGTATTTCTGGACCCTAAAAAACTACTGAGCCCTTCAATTTGACTATCCATCATAAAAAAATTTTTAAAATAATATATGACCCTAACCATTTTTGATTTTTTTAAAAGCTGCAGTGTTTTAGGCAAAGCGTACATAATTTTTTTGACCACCCATGCCAAAGGCGTGCTAACAATACAGTGGTGGTGCATTTGGTGTTAGCATCTTGTTCTGACTGGAAGCATGTCATTCTGACTGAGTACAAGTTGTGCTTTGTTTTTGGGCTGGTTCAAAAGACAATAAACAGCTGATGCTGAATTCCCAGAGAATTCTTTTACCACTTCATCAATTATAACTGAAGTGTATGCCTTGTGCGACACAGCCAGTATTTCATTTATCATGCTAGTGTATTTATCATCTTCGTTTAGGATTAGTTCAAACTCCTCTTCAGAGATGGCACTTCATGTAGCAGCTCAGTCTGTGATTGTGTTGAGCTTTTAATTAGGCAAGATGCAGATTTCATCGTGGTTTTTAACTTTCATGGATAGTTGCCTTCTGATAAAATGTCCCACTACAGAAATCAGACCAAAGCCCACCACTGTTATCACCAAAGGTATGAACAGCAGAGCCTCAATGATTGTTGGCAATACACAAGCCCATGCCACACTGGTGCTTATAGACACAACTGTCATTGTGCTGTCAACTCCATCCACATTTACTGTGTGCTTGTACTTTTTTACAGTGTGCACTGTTTTTCAGCCTCTGCCCTTAAGAAGGTTTCAGCCTCGCCAATCCTTTTAGGCTAAAATCTTGCAGGTCTTGGATTTTTGGATATATTGACATTATAATTCCTCTATTAGCAGGGGAGTTAGTCAGTTTGCAGAGCCACACCTCTAACTGACTGTCCGTGCTTATAGGCAAGATGGTAGCAAAGTCAAAGAAGCCAATGGTTTCCCTGATATCGCCAGATTTACAAATAGTATTATTATTAAGGACCAAAAGTGAAATGATTTTTAGCCAAAAACTTCTCTCAAACATCAACGATAAAAATTCCCATGAAGAAGGCATGGAAAAGTCCAAACAAAAGTACCATGACATGCTCCACTATGTCCAAAGTAAAGTTGATCAAATCCTGGGGGATTAACTTTTTATGATTCCAAGCAACATGGATCTTAACATCTGCACCTCATAAGGGTATAACAACAAAATTATTATATCAGACTTTAGTAAAGTGGATTTTTACACTAGGCACTAACACCAAAATCAATGCAAATCCAATACCACAGCAGATGAAACTTGTTCAACAAACAACACAACAACTGCAACCAGCAAAGCACAACCAGGTAGGCTTTGACCTGTCTGTGCAAGCACCAGCACAAATGTCTGCACAAGTGCAGACAGTGTCAGTCAACCCCACTAGCAAAGAAACCAAGACCATGAAGCTAACAAAACAGCACTAGTTGTTGGAGGTATTGTGGTGGGGCTTGTGGACATTTGGTTTATGCACTAGCTATTCTGTCTGCACATGTCTGTGTAAGAGTGGAAAATGGCTAAAAATGTGACCACTATTAAGGTTGCAATGTTTACCAAAATATGTAAATGTGTAAATGGTAAACAACTTAAATGATGCCATTTAATCAAAACAATTAAAAACTTAACTATTCCTGCAATCTGCAAAGTAGGCTTACAGCTGATGGGTATTTATATGTAAATCATTGACAATATTCATGCCGTACATTGTTCCACTTGCAGTTCTTTCATTTACTGTATGTCTTTTTGTCTCTTATTGTGACAGGATTCAGTTTCTAAGACATGTATTTGTTGAAGATATCTGACAATTGAGGTAAAACATCCAGGATTGTCATGAGATCATTTTGTATTATCGCATGTATCATAAGCGTTAGTGTATCTCTAAAGGAAAACTGTTAATAAATCAAATACTATCCTTAAATAAATGTTGTTTTAATTGGCAGCTAAAGTATATATGTTCAAGAGACCCGGCTGGCAAGGGTGGTGGGCTGGCCTTTATGGCTCCAGAGTGACTACCCAAGAGATAATCATAATCTTTAAACATACCTATTGTTTTTGTGTTGCTGGTGGATGGCAAGATGGGACTTTTTAAAAATGGAGGCCTGCGTGTTTCTGGCTGTCTTTAAAGTGGAAAATGATAAAGGAAGGCTCGGCGTGACCCAATAGCTTGGACTGTTCGCCTACCCTGCCTCTATTACTGTACACAAGTAAAAAAAAAAACAAAAAACATGCACGACACACAATGCGTCACATCTCCACGACGACATGTGTCATCTGTCAGTATATACATGGCTAGTAAGCTTCGCTGGCATGTAGGTTTTACGAATTTCCTATTAATCATCTTAGGCCAGATTGTAAGAACTTGTTTCAACTCTGTATCATACTAAAAACTGGACAGGATTGTATATGCCAACAACTAGAAGTGGAATTGATTATTAAGCAAGGGTGTGATTACTCTGCATTTTTATATGCTTATTTTTCATATCTCAACAAGAAATATTTATGACAGATTAGTATTAAAATATAAAGACGAGCAGTTCGTGAAAGTTTCGCAGAGTTATCGAAATATGGGAGACATTGCAATGTTTCCCGGGTACCGGCTCGAATAAACCAAAAAGGTGCAAATAATAACCATTGTTCTTTTTTATGAAAGGCAGAGACGTACTTGCTATCCCTATCGCTATCCTCCATTTTCCCTAAACCATAAACCCGCTGAATAGAATTGAGATCTTTGGAGTTATGTTGTGAAGAATTCTCCTGCCAGAATCGCCTTCCTGTGTACGCATGAAATGATGACATATTTGTCACCAAGGTCATTACTAAGTTACGACTGTGATGAGGCTGAGAATATTGAACGACTTAAGTATTTAATACATTTGGGCTCATCAGATGTGTTCCTCTTCATTCTTGTTACAACTTTTTTTTTTTTTTTTTTTTTTTTTTCCTTTTTTTATATATATAAATTTTTATAATGGATAAAGATAAATGATTAAGAAAAGAAATGCGGCTGATTTAACATGAACTAAAATTAGCATCCTGCCTATCCCCAAAGGCTTAGACGGGGAATGGTATAGCAGGCTTCGCAACGCGAAGGATGTGTTTAGCACGTTTCGTATCAAAGATGCATATGACCCTCTGGGGTTTGGGGACGTCGATCTTTTGCGCGGATACATAGTACGAGGTGGGCGTTTTAATGCTGGCTGATTCGGATAAAATTACGGGCTGATAACGGACCATGTGAAATATTATAAGAGAAACAATTGAACAGAAATACCTGATTCAATTTAGCTGTTATTACAGTTTTCGCAAACATAGTGAGAGAATGTAAAACTTCTATTTCTGCTCTTAAATTTACACAAGATAGTTCTTCATAAATTTCTAGCCGAAATCAGAACAAAATAGATTCAAGCTATCGCATTTAGATTTTGAAAAAAAAAAGTTATTTAACCAAAATAACTTTTTCAATGTTTACAAAAAGAAATTACAAAGTTATTCTTTGAATTAATATGTTTGAAAAACATTTAAAAACTTTTCATAAATCAGTACAGAATGGCTGACTTTCGACATTATCAAACAGAAATGTGTATAAACTGACACATGGCTTTTATTGATTTCTCATGAAACTCGTGTTTTCTTCGCATTATATTTACCAAATAAATATTGTGTAAAGAGTCATTGATTAGAAATACCATATTAAAACGTACTTTACTGTTATCGTTGAATTTGTATCTTGTGAGTAAAATCTCGAACCTGTAAACCAATCAACTTATTTTATTTTCATTCTAACCTTTGAAAATTTTGCAAATATTAATGATCGGAAATACATCTTTTAAAGTACATATTAAATCCATTAAATCTTGATTTATGAATAGATATTTTATTATATTAACACATATATAATATAATAGCACTTCCATGTAACCGTAAATCAGCATTATATCTTGAGTTGTAGAATGGTATTAAATTCAGTAAGTTTGAAAATGAAAGCAAAAGTGCTTTAATTATAGTGGCATTGATAAAATAGGTTTTGCAAATTGCTGGTCAGATGATATCACTATTATTGTTTGCAAATAATTTAAGGGCGTACTGATAAAAAAAAGTATAAAACAGTGATGATATGATGTTTCATTATAGCAGCATCAATCAATTCAGTATTAGTAAAATACATTATAAATTTAGGGAGGAAAGAAATAAACACGCGGTTCTTTAAACAAAGATTAGTAAAATCTATTTCATCTTTCAACAGAGATAACACCACCATTTTCGTTACGTTATCATTTTCTTTATTATAATTAATACGCGATGCACAAGATTAGCAGAATATAGACGTATGATATTGACATATTGACATATGATATTGTATTGAAATAAATCAGAAATTTGACAGGACCCCAATTTCATTTTTTAGGATATAAGTTTTATATGGTACTATTAGTATATTGTACACTATACTTTATAAAGATAAATTCTACATAAATGAAACAAAAGTATTAACATACTCAGACCAGTATATATAGACGAAAGAAATATAACATAAGCATTTACTTACTCAGACCATCTATCTATCTATCTATCTATCTATCTATCTATCTATCTATCTATCTATCTATCTATCTATCTATCTATCTATCTGTGTGTGTGTGTGTGTGTTTATATATAGACGCCAAAATTGTTACCGCATCGGTCCTGTTTTCACGACTTTTTACAGTGTTAGTAATTGTATTACTTCTCAATAAATAAAGTAAACTATTTCAATTTTGCACAAAAGTGAATGAGCTACTTATAAAACAGTTCACTGTTAAAGTGGCAATGCAAGGTAAACAGTCTTATATTATTTCATTTGATTTGTATACAAACCAACGCCATCATCTCATGTACAATTGTGGTTTTGTTTCCTTAAATGCAGTTTTGAACCGCTCAACGGTACCTGGGAAATAATGAGAAATATCATATTTGAAACAATTATAAGTGTGACATTTCAATTTAAGACGAAACCTAATAATATTTCACTTGGTCCGAATCACCCCGTAATTTGGTCCGAATAAACCATGGTCAGAATCAGCCTGCACTTTGGCGTTTAAGCTTGGACAGCCGTTGCTATCCTCACGAGCATTCCAGCCAGTAGAACGTTTTTCCACCGCATAAAATTTACTAACCAAGGCCAAAATGCAGTGTGGACAGTGACGGACAAACTTGATCCGGTGATGGCAGAAGCGTGCAGCGGTGGGAGAGCGGTCACAATCACGCGTGAAACAAGGCCAGGGCTTCTCACAGGCATTGACGGACCTTACTATGGAAACGCCTGCCCAGTGACAACATATATATATATATATATATATATATATATATATATATATATATATATATATATATATATATATATATATATATATATATATATATAACATACGGTCTTTACGAAATACGAGAACCTTATCCCAACAACCTGATCCCTTTGCGAAACGAAGACCTTAAATGCGCTGCGCAGCGTGTGATGGATTACTTTTAAAACGCTACTATGGGGCATGGCCTAACAGATGTTCGCCGCCATCAGCTGGATATGTGGAAATGGCAGGTCCGCGAAAGAGGAACAACCATCAACTACAGGGCAAACATCAAAACAATCCTCTGGCGTGCGAATATCTTACGCGACACCGCTGGTGGAGATATCTACAACAGCGGAAAGTACCGCGCGTCAAGGTGAAGAGCGGTGGAGCTCATTGTCCACAACGGGTACGCCTGGCCAGAGACCCTCCACTTTTCCGAAATGCGTACAACAGAGTTCTACGATGGCAATGTCTGGGAAGCCATCCATCAGATTACAAAGTCAGAACCAAAGGCCATGTGGGTCATTGGCAGGGGTGACAAACTCACCACTAACCTAGTGGGGAAGTTTGTGCTAGCAGATGGTCGCTGCTGCAGAACACGAGAAAAGCACAACCGGATCGTCGGGATCTGCAGCAAGTACGCAGACAATGCCGAAGACCTCGCGTCCAAAGTCTTTAGCTCAGTAGCAACCTACATCACGCGAAAGCGAACCGGCTGGAGGTAGTAAGCCTCGACATGACCTTCTGTTACCCAGGCAGCTTTATGGGAATGGGAGAGTGCGCCCCATACTTTGAGCGGTTTGTTCGTCCATGCAGTGAAATGACTAGGGTGGCAGTAACGGGACACTCCCCAATGACTCCCTCCCTGCCTGCTGCAGCTGAAGCACCTGTGCGGGACAGGATCCAGTTACTTCTATTTGTGTGCAAAGTAAAATACTTTCCAGTTCAGCTGGTGCCTCTCCTATACCGTACGATGGATCGCCGGAGGCAGAACATCTTGGTACCAATATCTGGCCTGCCCTGGAATGAAATCCAGCGGCGCATGCTCATGCTAAATGATATTGTCGATGTATCCTTTGTCGTCGCGAGACGAGCGATCTCTGGCCTGCTACCTCTAGTGTTCCCGGAGCAGTCTGACTGGCGCCTTGGCTACTACATGCCTGTGCACAGCTCCCAAGCGTGGGTTGTTAACGACTACCTCCATTGGTCCAATCTTGCGTACTTGGCACTGTCTCGTGTGGAGTATATGACGCAGAAGAAATAGGTGCGGCATGCGCCTACCAAGCAGTAAATCCACTAGGTTATCCAAAAGAAGCTTGTTGCCCGTAAGAAGCGGGACAAGGCCAGAGGTTACGTTGATAACAGGCGTTTCTCTTCCAAACCGATCGGGACGATAGGTTTACGAAAGGCATCAATAGGTTTCTCACCTCTGAGCCGCGTTATATCACCATTTAGGGCCGCGACAACGGCATGCAATCACGCATTGCTAGGCTTTGCAGGCGCGCTCTCTGCTAGCAACATCTCATGGGCGTACTGGTGACTAAACAGCTAGGCTATAGTACGTTTGAACCTCCCGATTCTGCCAACTTTTGGATAGATGCCACTCCCTTCCAGTAGCCTCGCAGGCTGTCGTATATTTGCTGCAGGCTTAGTATCCATCGCGTTTCATAGCTCATCGAGTGGTTTCGACTGGTATGCAAACGATCAGCTCCAATTTTCCAGCGCAAAACAATATGCCCGCTAGCTACGCTATTACAAGTATTTGTAGGTCACGTAGTGAACTGTGACGATCTCCCGACAATAAATATCACGTTTTGCAGATCAGATGTTGTGTAGAAGTCAGAAAGCTTGGGCTCATCGCCAAGCTCACCGTTCTGGCTGTCGTCGCCTGATTTTCAGCCAGTCATCAGGTTGTGCTCGCTATCGGCTTCGCTGAGGTCTTGATAAGCTTATTCAACAAGCTGTTCTCCGCACAACAGCTCGTTGACAAAACTAAGGCGCTCGCTGCGCTTGAGCAGGTACTTAGCCTGCACAGCTAGGAGCTGTTCCATTGTCTCATCCTGGCGGACACGTTCCTCTTCGGCAGCTTTTGGGTTCAGCGTGGAAAAGAGGTAGTTTGAGCTAGCCAACCAAATTTGCAACCTCAACCATCAGGCAGCCATAATGATATTAGCAGGAATGATGTCCAGTTTAATTAGCATGTCTTGTGTCCAAAGGTTCAGCGCCGTGACTGTAACGGCCTTTGCTGCGTCTTCAAAGTCTAGGTGGCCAAGGTCGTCCGGTCTCATTTTTGGCAGGCGTTTAGTAATCATCGTATACCCAATCTCAAGGAATCCAAGCACGGCTCCATGGTAAAAGAGGTTTCCAAGATCTTTGGCGTACGGTGGTATAGACATAGTTCGTCTAGCGGTTTCGCATACTTGCTATTCCATACGAAAATGATCGGGCGTGTGTTTAATAGTGGAAACAAGGCGTATGCGAAACCAGACACCAAAGCTATGCCAACCCACGGAACATATGATGTCAGCCCATATGCCTTCTCAGCCGGCGCTGTGGTAGAGCTGGGATCGGATTCCCTCATAGCCCGGCGTTGCTTCAAAATCTTCGACAGTCTTTTTCCAGCAGCACATCTACCTGGCTTTTTAACCTTAGTGACCTGAATGAGTTGCGCAAGTACCGCTGACACTTCCGTCTCTGGTACCGCTGACGATTCTGACATCACTACCACCGACGGTTCTGACATCAGTACAGTTTGCACTTGTGCAGATTCCGCTGTCGTATTCATCGTTTGTTTGACTCTGCCTCTTTTCAATATAGCTATATGTTATCATACCAGCTGCAATTGACACTAATATTGGGCTGTATCTTAAATAGAGATGGGTGCTGATGCTCGTCCAAGAGATCTGGATGAACAGATCATCCTTTAAATCCCTAACAAGGTGATCGCGGTTGTCAACGGGACAAAAGTGGCCCACAACTGCTGTGTACAGGATGAGCAAAAACGCCTCCAGCGAAGCAGTCATTTTGGACTTTAGCTTAGCCTCGTATATGGCGTTTGTTTTTGCAACCTCTTCATCGCTCTTCGCCTATATATTCTTGATCCGCTCTGGAAGACACTAGTTCACCCAGGCGGTAACGCTGAGTGGACATTCCGCTGCTTTCTATCGTTCCTGCAGGTTTGTACTGCGCCCGTAGTCCCAGGCGTTTATGTACCAACGCTTCTGCTGGCTTTGCTGCCAACCCATTTAGCAGCAGCTCCTTGATATCAAGACCATTTTCAGCGTCTGCCAAGATTCTTATGAAGTTTGGGATATCGTTTACTGATCGCCTAACTCTAAATAGTAAATAGTACGTAGTCCAAGGCAGCAAGTGGAAAGCCGTGGAAAGCCGAGCACAAAACATAAAGTTTCGTTGCCATGCCATGTGCAGAAAAGCATGTATGACACTGGTAGGTCTGTGCTCAGAAGGAGATTGCCCAAACTTTTGTTTTTGAGAAAGTCATAAGCCTCGCCCTGGCGCTTAGGCTCAATAACATTATTTTCTCGCAGCAAGTTTCTGAATGACTCTTCGTTCTTGCAAAAAAGAGGGCAATCTGAGAGGCTTGCTCCCGGAAGTCCGTAGCAACGGCATTGTACTTTTGTGTTATGACCCACACACTGATGTCGGTATGGCGGCTGACATAGGCGAGCTTAGTGAGGGCCGTTTCGTTATGCCAGGCGTCAGACAGAATGGCACGATCATCGAGGAGAAATAGAGTGGTTGTTTCCTCTAACAATTTTGTTATGTCACAAAGCAAGGCATTCAGATTATGATCCTCAGAGTTAACCAAAAAAACTCCTTCGTCTTTTCGCCACGGGCCCACGGCCTATTGTGTACCTTATTCAGACGTATGGCAGAGCAAATGATGATGATAAAATCAAAGTGGCATTTGAATGTCGATTCGAGCAGCTTGCCGGCGAACACGCTCTTTCCACAACAGCGGCGACCGACGATCATGGCGCAGCGTGGTTGTAGGTTATAAAAAAAAATTAAATCGTGCAGGCTTCCTGCGTTGCTGTGGCTGCAGGACTTGCTTGCCGAAACGGGGGGCTAGTACATGGCCGACACAAACTGGCCATTTTGTATGACGAGCTGTGCGTCCATGATGATATACAACTACATGTTTAAACGCCTGCCGCCCGGGCCGTTTTCTCTATTTGCAGCATTACGCCTTCACTCGCGTTTTCGACGCGTGTTCCTGACCTGTGGAGCGTGCGGTTTTCCGCCGACATCATATCGATGACAAGGGCAAACTGGTTTTGGTAAAATGCACCAGCATCAATTGAAAGGATCTCTGCGTCCTTGATAGACTCCCTCGCCATTACATTTATGACCTCTTCCCACTGTTGTCATTTGGAAAGCCTCGATCGTCATCGACACTTTGGTGACAAATAGGCTATAAACGTACTCCGTGTCACGTGAGAGATCCGCACTTTGCATAGGGTCTTCGCAGAGAATGACTATCGCTTTTGTGCTCTTTGCTGGAGTGTTTAGGTTGATGTTCCTCACGAAGTTGCTCTTGCCTAGCATTGCCTTGTGATGGCGTAACACTCGGGAATACACGATTGCCACTTTATCTATGTTCTGCTGTCGGATCATGTGTGCAATCTCTGGGTGGGTTACGACGTCAAGATACCGCTGATGGTTTAGCTCGCCCCTCTGTTAACGCTCCGGATCACCCTACTATAGTCGTTAAACGTATAGCTAAAAGGTGAAGCAGTCTGAGAGGCTAGACTGGTAGTATGCCACGTGGTCATTTAGCAGCTCGAAGTCGCACACAGAAGCGCCTCCCAAACGCGACAGCAATAGACTCGTCGGGCTGGGAGGCAGCAACAGCATTGCCAGCGCCGCTACGTATAGATGTGGTGTTGCCGTTTTGTAAGCCCTGATAGACGGCGTTGGTCCGTTCTTTTTCCGTCAACCAGAGATCCTTATAAAATCCCCAGATATTTTTAACGATTTTCACAACTGTTTGGTTAGCGCCAACCGGCGCTGCCGTGCTTCCCGTCAAAGCAATTGTGTATACCAGCCTAGCGGTACCAGGCACAATAACATCGTTGCTACGCGGAAATATGATAATAAGAAACTAGTTTTTTTATGATGCTTGGATAATTCGTCACGACGACGGTGCTCCTGGGCCCCTTCACACCAAGTGCGCATCGTAGGGAAAGGAGTGGGTACAGTTTGTTTCCATACTGAGACATTCTCGCGGCGCTATTAGAGTCCGTGGGCCCTCTCTTCAATAAGCAAGCACCTGCTCTAGAGCAGCATGCACAGCCACGTTATTATGGCTAAAGGGGGCTTGAAATGACTTGCATCGAGGACAGCGGAGACCCCGATGTGCCGGTGAGTGATCTCGATATGTCGGATGAAATATCAGAAAATTCGTTTAACGGCCTTTCCGATTCTGACCTAAGAACGCAAAGGTTGGAAAGTCGGCTACAAACCTTCCGCGGAGACGAATTAATAACAGCTCAGATTGAAATTTGCGACGCAGCGGTTGATGAAAAACAAGGCCCATCTATGCCGACTATGTCGTGTAGGACGGCAAATTGAAACTTTAGAGGCAAAACATCTGGCTTGAGTTTGAGAGCGGAGGAAAAGCTCTGTGTTACGCACCTCTTGTAACAGGTGTACGATTTGGTTGGTTATCGTTATCTAGAGGATCATCGACCTCGGTGTTATTGCCCGGATCGAGTAAATAATAAAATAAAATATGAAATTTAGAGATGGCATAAATAGAGATCTGAGCAGAGACATGGGATAGAATAACACGAGCCCCCATATGTGAAATATAACAATTTAATCAATTACATAAAACAAAATGAAAAATTGTACATGACATTTCAAAGATACACTTCTTTTAGAAATCAATTATCGAATTTCAACAAAATATGTAATTAGCAGATCTGTTTATATCAATAAGACTCAGTTCATCATGTAATCGAGTGAACAATCGAATCAATTGCCCAGCATGCCTGTCACTCCCAACTCCACGTTGCTGACAGGTCAGGGTTGACGTTCTCCACCTTTGCTTCTCTCCCTCTCTCTTTTATCCAGGCTATTTTCTGTTATTAAAATTAGTATGTGATGCCTCTTCTCTCTACCCTCTAAGTGGATACGTATACGTGTCTCGATGGATGGGTAGGTGGAGCTATTTCAACTTTAAAATAAACAAATAATTAACCTAAATATTCTGTCAGATTTCATTCTGGGGAGTAGAACATTAACCCACTCTCGTTACGTCAGATATCGTCAAATCGGAATTCATACAGATACCAAAGGCTAACAGGTCCTCTCAGGCCAAACCTGACAGACGATAAACAAACCTTGTTTCAGAAGATTAATGTACTTTCTAACGGCTATTTTATCTCTAACTCACTCTAACATCAACGAGACATAACAGTTTGTGCGCGCTAATGGGTTATAATTGGCGTCCGGCAGGCGTTCGATTTTTCAGTTCATGTCTTAATTATACAAGCGAATCAATGAAATTCACTTCATTGCATAACTACATTAGTGGAAGTGAATGCTCACTCAACTCTTAGGCATACATGATTCATGTCATTTAAGACAGGTAACTTCCCACAGATTCTCGCAACTCGTATCAAATAAATTAATGCATGAAATTCTTAGAATACATGATTCCTATAACAATCAAAACGACAAATTCAAACAATTCGTCAAACTCATATAAAGAAAATTGTTGTACGAATTCACATAAATGAATTCAAACAAATAGGTATACTCATATCAAGAAAATTGATGTACGAATTTAAACAAATAAATTCGAAGAAATAATTTCAATGATATCAACGAATAGCATGAGATTGATGCAAATACCTTGTGCTTTCGAGACTCGCTCGCTTCTACCGCCAGAATCGTGTCCCTCAACTTTCCGACACCTGTCCCTTGAACAATTGTTTATACGAGAGAATTTCGTTTTATTCTGCTCGATGTCATGAAATTTTCCACTTGGAAACACACCCCTTAGTTAGCGTAGCCAATCAGGATTAAACATATCTACCGCCTTTTATAAATACACGGCCATCGTGGATAGCGTAACCCTCTAGATTTGCGCGCTCTATACAAATAACCGATTCTGGAAAATTTTAAAAGATGACACTACTTCAACTGGTCTCACAAATAGCCTCTGCATCCTTTCAACTTTGACATTTTTGATACCTAGACCCCACATTCACCTTGCCTTTTACATCTGTCCGACCGTTATCCAACGAATGCTGAATTAAGAATCAATCGCGCCCCAAACTGAGACATTAAAACCATCGCAGTCTAGCGATTTAACACGGTACCTTTCCTCATAAATTTGATCAATTGCTTACGCCGCAACCAGTGGTAGCGCACCATATGGCAAAATTTACTTGATTTTTCCAGAACCTCATTTCATAGTCAGCGTCTCCTGAGCTCCAGTTGTTATCAACCTCTTTGGTTTCGAGGCGGGGCAGCGCGTACGTTTCAAATACATCTAGAAATTTTTCATTCCTAAACGACGCGTCGTCCCTCACGTACACGTCCAGGTTGAGCAATAGTTAGTGGATCTGCGTTCTCTCTATATTTCGCGTCGCTATTAAAGTGAATTACTTGTGGCAATACCATCTTTTCACCGCACTTGTGTTTGCACAATGACAACGTATATTGTATTGATCAATCCTCTGGTTGGACATGTGGCTCTAGATCAGGTAATAATGTGCCAACTCAAGTATGAGCGTAGCGCACCTGGAGATTTCGTACCGACCAGGATGACAGAATATTTCGAACGCGCTCTGTATTAACATATTTGCTATTAGCCGTACCCCTACTAGCATGCCGACATTTCTTGGCGTTCCAGCTGGGTATTACAACCTTAATACACAAGTAAAAGTAATACAGGCTTCCGTCCCTTAAATAACTGCGGGCTTCAACACGGCGTCCAAGCGGGTCAGCATCACGCTCACTGACCCAAATTATTAGCTCTATCTCGCCGTGCTCGCCCTCATCTTTGAATTGAATGCGTGCAGACTTATCAACATTCCGCGGTTTTATTGTTCACCTCGATCAGATAAATACAACCGTGAACATTCTTGATGGGAAAAACAGTATCCTGCTACAAGTTATTCCTGTGGGTTATGAGTCCTATGGGTATATGTGCACTGTCACCTATAGTAACCCGCATTGGCACAGATTATGCGAGCTCACGATGTGCATATTAGACGAAAAACAACACTAAAAGTTGAATTGATCAGGAGAGGTGGGAGGGTTATATCCTCTGCGGACGCACACTTTTAGCCTGTCGCCTTTTTATGCTAGCAAGACAGCAAGAAAGTTAAAGAAAAGGTCAGTTTGTTTAATATCTTTAGACCCGGAACACGTCCGGCAATACGCTTACCGAGAGTCATAAATATCACGGACTCTGTTCGCAGGTTTTGTAATTGTGTGTGTTTTTTTTTTTTTTTTTCTGACCGATTACTGCGATGCGGCAGAACGCATCTTTTTTCGTATATAACTCTACTTTTGTTTCTGGTGAGCTGAGTAATAGATTACTGTACATACCCCGAAATAAAGGCCATCGGCATTGTAGTAACAATCGCTTCGGAGACATTTCGATGGATTTACTTTGAGAGATTTTTTTTGCTGTAGCGAAATTGCAATTACACCTAGCTCGGCACGGGTCGACTTAGGGTACTCTGGATAACCCAAGCGCTTGATGTCCATTTGCTTTTCAACCTCGTTCCATCTCAATTTGAAATGGTACGTGTCAGTTCCAAGATGGCGAAGATACTCTTCCACCAGAGCTGTTCAAATACTCCATCATCGTCCGCTGGCGCGTGGTCGTCATTCGGCACCATTGATTAGTGTTATCATCTGGTCGCTCAAACTTCCTTAAAGGCTGAGACCGAACAACAACGCGCCCTCTACAAAAAGTACCGGCGCGCAGTCTGTTTGCCGACAGAGATACCATTAGGGTCGAGGACCACAACGTCGACGCACAGCCGACGGGAGTTTCTGCCACTGTGACCATCTTCGGCTTCCTCAGTTAACAACTGGGTTATACTTAGCACATCCATGGGGGAGCAACCAGACAATAAACATGAATCATTGGTGCCGAATGACGACCATGCGCCAGCAGACTATGCTGGAGTACTGGAACAGCTCGCAAGACAAGTGTCTGAATATTATATTCAGCCTTGATTCAGTGTCACTTTGAGTACTCATGCTCAGCATGGTACTCTGGTATATGTAAAAAACTAAAAACAAAACTTTTCTACCTCACAAAAAAAAAAAAAAAAGATTCTTGAAGAACATGGGTCCCTGGACCAGCATTCGACAATCTGAGCAACAAAGTATTGGCATGCTTAATGTAGAAAACAGGGTCAGGTTATTATAAGACTGAATCATGTCTTCACAATTCTTCATAATAAATCTCCATCGTACCTGTCTATTTAATTTTGAGCGTGCATCAGGCCAACACAGATATTTAACAAGCTACAATTTCGCTGTTCCCCGTGCGAACAGAGTTACATTCACAACTTTCGTTATAATGCCATAAAAAACTGGAACTCTCTTCCAACCTCAATTAAAACTATTTCCCAATTACATGCCTTCAAAGCTGCAGTCAAAGAACACATTGGCACACAAATGTCAACTGAAGAAAATTGTGCTTTTTTATACTATAACTAGTGCATAAATATGATACTATTGCAGTACTACATATCTGTCTATAATATGTATCCACGACCGTCGTAAGGGGCGGGCGATATTGGCGACCGCCGGGGGCGCCAAGCGGGGAGTGGGGGGGGGGGGAGGAGGGGGGGGCGCCATTTTGCGGAGTTTGCGGTATTTTTTTTCTGAGTAGTAGGCGCCGAAGGCGACGCTCGCCCGGGGCACCGTTTCGTCCAGCGCAAACTTGCGACGGCCATGTATGTATCTATATTCTACTTTTAGAGTGTAGCCCCAAATTATGTTAATTTAAGATGTCTCCACTCTAAATATTGATGTAGTTTTATTTATTAGATCTTTAACCGGATAGACTAATTTATTTTTTCTACCAATGTCTCTCATCTACAGTATTATGTTTTTTAGGGGTTTTATTTAGTTTTTTTTAAAATAATAAAATGTACTACGTTAATGCTTGTGTTCCGTCCCAGCTCCCCAATATCTTGACTAAATTAAAGACCCTATAAGAAACAAGTCCATAAGACTTTAATAGGTCATCTTTGGATAGGTCAACATATGTTGTATGTTTTATTTCCTGACTTACTACAACAAGTTTATTTTTTTGTATACCATAAATAGGTGCATGCCTGAAATGTGATTTGTGAATGTTTTACTATGAGAAATAATTATTTTTAATTGTATTATGATCTCAAACTAAGAACGTTATTTTGTTAATACCAATAAATTTTTATGATGTTATAAATTGTTCAGCCTGGTGATGAATTATTATTTATTATTAAATCAAATGTAACTATGTCTTAATATTGTAAAGATATTGCATGAACTTATCCATTAATATTGTATAGGTTGATCATTCCAGAATAAATACTCTTACTACTTCATGGCTATCAAAAAAAGTAAAAGACCCATTAACCAAATCCTAACTGTGGACACAATTTTTTTTTTGAGCATATATAATTTACAAATACAGTTTTATGTTTTTAAAAATGTTCTGTCAAGTTTTAAAGATACTACAATATAGAACACAATTTGAGTAAATGTGAAATTTATAAACGTGTAAATATTTTCTTTTTCTCTGCAAGCAATGGCTGGAAATTTGCTAAGATTTCATAAAGAGATTAGTGGATAAAAGTAATTCTGCCATAAGCCCAGACAGATTTCTGTAACAGATCTACATGAACTGAACATCCAGTCAATTAAATTAGATAGATAGATAGATAGATAGATAGATAGATAGATAGATAGATAGATAGATAGATAGATAGATAGATAGATAGATAGATAGATAGATAGATAGATGGATAGAGTCAATCATCATAAAATTTAAATTTTAATATTTTGAAATCTGAAGTGTCACACGAACAACTGTTTCATTCATTCAAACTTCTCACACTTTGTAGACCTAATCATTGACATTGTGATTGATTATTTTCAAAAGAAAATATTTTATGACTCTCTCTCTCTTGGGAAAGTGTACATGAATCCATCTAAACTTATTTTTATTTTCACACACACACACACACACACACACACACACACACACACACACACACACACATATATATATATATATATATATATATATATATATATATATATATATATATATATATATATATATATATATATATACACACACATACATCGGAAACTCTTGTGATTTGCCTGTTGTATAATCCATACAATGTAATTTTTTCTGTCTTTTAGCCATCATTTTTGGAAAAAAAGACTCAATTAACCACCTCGTTTACTTGGTTTGATAGTTGTTCTGTCGAAGATCACATTTTATTTTGTTTACACTATACAACAAAATGTAGTGTATCAAAAGTTAAAAAATGCACACGAACGTATTACTCTTTAGTTTATTTTAAGTTGTTTCGATACAAAAATGGTATACTTTTTGTCGTGGTTTGCTTTCCTTTCTATTGTTTTGTTTGGTTTCCAATCGTACCGGAATTATAATTGGTAAGATTAAGATTTTCCTCTGGCGCGCAGCCATTCCTGTTTAAAAGATTAAGCACTAATAATGATGACGTAAAACACTTTCCGGTTTTATTTAATATACGGTCGCATGTGCGTTTCGATAAAAACCTTCACACATTTATATTGCTGCCCCAAATGCAACCATGGTTGACGTTTTATTAAGTGATGCAGAAAAGACATTCATTATCCATGGAATTCAGGTTCACGTCAAATTCATTACTAAGAGTCGACAATTGGGAAATACCTCAAGAAGATCCGTCACCTGTTCTCGATATCTCGCGAGTTTTGCGGGACTTTTCGTCGTTTTTGATGTCTCGCGCAACAAACGGCACACGAAATGACGGGTATAACTTCGCTGTCAAATGTGCTACACACAGTTTTGTAAAACAAAAATTGCTTTTAATCAATGCAAGTTTGGAAAACTTCTGCTCCTACTACTACTACAGGATGATGATGCAGATTTTTCATCAGGTCCATAATTTAGTCTCCACTTAGTGAATATAATCTGCATTTGTAGAAAATTGATACTGAAAAATATGTAGAAATGACAAATTCAATGTATCCGTGATTCTTATGGCATTTTCCTATAATGCATTCCTCATCATGCAGTGTTCTCAATCATCAAAAATATTGTATACAAAATTTCAGATTTAAATTGGGAATTTTGGAATAGAGTGTTAGCAATGTAATTACAGTTATGAAAAAAATCTTCACTCTTGGATTATTAATCTGTATGTCGACAGCCATGATGAAAAATCCACATACCGGTAATGCAGAAATGTTCATACATGTGGACAACCTGCTACTACTGGAAAAAAATTCAATGTATGATGGTCATTATGATTATCAGAAGCTTGACTTGCACATAAACAAAACATCATTTTAAGATTTAAAAAACTAACATTTTTAGAATAGCATTAGATAACTTTTATCTTATCAATAAGATTCAATTGCATGGTTACCTTTAAATGTGCAATGCCCATTTCAGTAGGAAAAATTGCTTGCTTATTCTCATTCCAGCCCCTTAACTCGAACAGTACTGAAGAATTAAGAACACTTGTGCTGCATGTCTGTTACCACTTCTTGACGGTTAATCCCCAAAACGATCAAGCATGCTAAGTGCTATATTTAGGGTATTCATTTTCAGTAATCATAATCTCCTGCACATGGAACACTGCAATAATTAAACATTGGTTTCTAATAATTGTAATCACTGTATTTCTCTGCCTATAAGTCTATACTTTTTTACCTGGAATCCTGGGCTTTGTTTTCTACTCCAAACCAACTTGTATATGGATTATATCATTGAAATTGCTTTAAGTATGGGTAATATCGTGATTCTGAGATGCAATTGTCAAAATTGAAAACAGGTCACATAGCTGTACCAATTCTTGTTCAACTACCATGTCAATAAATTGTTATAAACTAATATGACTGCTTTTATATTATACCTCATTCTACCTGATCACATTTTAGCCATAGGTCCATTGATATTTGATTTATCAGTATTTTATTTGACACACTTGAGCGATTACCAGTACATTTTTTTCATTGATATAACGGTAATTGATCCTACAAAGGGATGTATTCCATGTTAACGACTCGAATGTTATATAAATATTTATAAAATACCATAGATTAAGCACATAATTGTCATATTCACAATATTGTCATATATTCACAATAGAGTGGCTATAATATAGGTTAAAATTCAGAATAGAGATGGACTACTCGGAATAACCTGGCCAAAGCTCTAGGCATATATAATTAGCATGTAAATAACACTGCATAGCTATATGGTTCTTGTGAAAATGGATATTATAATTACAACCAGAATTAACTGTTTATTCAAAGGTGTCAATTGATAATGGAATATAGTAGTGCCCTTGTACATGAGGATGATCATAATTGTCAGATAACTGAACAATACAGATTACAATCACCCTAAAACCACCCTCTCTCAAAAATGAAGCTGGGAAAAAAGCTTGTTAGCATTTTCTCAATAAATTGGAAATCAGGGTTTTCAGTAGATTTCAAAAACTGAAGAATCATTTGACCCTTGACCCTATAATCTCAAAAGTCGGAATAAAAATCTCAAGTCAAAACTTAATAGTCATTAGTTTTTTACAGTGCTTAGCTCTTAGCTGTGATTTTTCATTAATCATGGGGCTGACTGATGTTTAAGATTTCTTGCCTCGTGTTGAATTAATAGAAATGTGTACAATATTTTGTAAGAAACAGACAAGCAGAAAGTGAGACAGACATGGCCATTACTGATTTTTGTAGAAGTGTTTCTCTTTTTAATTATGTATGAATGTGTGTATATTTGGTATATTAAACAGAAAAGGGATTATTTTATACTTTATTTTTGAAGATTGAACATGCCCGCATTGGCAAATGGGTTTGGTTTTCCAGTATCGTTACACCTGTCACATATCATCACTATATTTGCATCTTTCACAACATTTTTAACTCGTGGAAATTTACTTTTCCATTCTTACTTTAATTTTCTTACAACTTTAAGAGATTGATTCTCCTTCTCAGAATTGTTATTAACTTTCTGTTTCTTTGGAGTCTGAGTTTTGGAATGATCATCAGTAGTGGGTTGTTTCTGAGACTGAGACAGAAAAGAAAATATACTTCTTTGAGCCATTGTGATCTAACAGTTCACACATAGATCTAATATAACAAAATTATTCCATCTCGTAATTCAATCTCGAGTAATTCCAAAGCACAAAATAAATCATTGAGTGTTAAGACTGGTAAGTTTTTACTGAATTATACATTAATTACAACACCCAAATTTTCAAACATATCACCATTTGAAGCAAATTAATCGCTAGTAAAACATAATTAAAGTTTGTCTACTTGCCTTTGACAACTGGCCTCGTGAGCTGCCATATTTTGCACAGTTTTGTCTAATTGATTATAATTTGATGGGCAATCAAACAAACACCGATAATTGATCAAGAGTTAATCCAATCAAGTCATAACCGATTTCCTCGTCCTCTAACTATCGTAACCATCAAAGATAATCTCAAAACAGTCAAACCTTAATTCAGTTATGCACACCTAAGCATGACACCAGTGACCTGTTAGTTCCATCCAGTTCATATTGATTTTACATAAGTGCGATATTATTGGCTGATAAGGTGTAAACAGTAGTCTGACAAATGTTGATCACTGGTGCAATTTGTTGTGGACAGCAAGCACCGAGTGGGAAATTGTGCCGGACATGAATCAAGGGTAATTAAGACTGATGCTCAGGCCCAAATCAACGTGCATCATAAAAGCGCACAGGTTGGAATTTCCATATGTCAGAAATGGGTAAAATTTAAATTCCAAGCATCAAAACCCGAGGGTACACATCTATTGAGAACCCTGGGAATAGCATTCAGTGATATCATTAATATTCATGAAACTGGAAGTTACTAGCAAAAAGACGAAGCCAAGGTGTTGAACTGGCTTCATCTTATACTCCACATTGACTTATATATTGATGAAGGATGACTTGTAGGCACAGAAATATGGTAGCATCTGGTCTCTCTTCTTTGCATCAGTAACAGAGAGAAATTTTGTGAAATAAACCCAAATAGCCCTCCAGCATGTTGTAAGAGGCAACTGATGGAAGCAGGAGCCATTGCTAGTTCACTGGTTAGTGAGCTAGACTTGAGACTAAAAGTGTGTGGTGTTACGGAATTATGTATATGGAATCTATAATGTGCCTAAACTTTTGGCCTATGACTGTACTTTAAAATTGTGTCAAATAATGAGTCATATTTAAGTTAGGTTAAGTTGTACTTTAGTCAAATAAACAACATGTTGACCACATTTGAGTTCAAGGTCAGAGCTGTTTTACCGTTCTTGGAGTAAATTTCCACTAAATAGATGCATTTAGTATTGCATTCTGGGTCGAAATATGACACGTTTCCTGTTGTGAAATGCGCCATTTGCAAAATGTATAAAAGACCTGAATATACGAATTATATTCATTCCATTTTAAATCTTCAGTTGAAAAGATCTGTTTTTACGATCAGCCTGGAATCATCAGATGTCTGAAATAATAGCTGTGCTGGAATCTAACCCCGTAATGCTGTAATTTTGTATTGCTGTATAAATAATTTGAAAGGAATTATTTATTGGACCGTTCATCAGAGCTACCTGGAGTACTCACTAATATTTGAATTTATATTTCAGTGTTCTCCCGAGGGCCTTTTACCATAGCGGGTCCACTACGCTATCGTTTCAAACTCCGATAACCCCAATGCTTTAGAACCTGCCGCTACGCTATGCTCTTGTGCCGCTACGCTTTGATGTTTCCCACTACCCTTATAAAATTAATCTGTTAAACAAACATCCTGTCACCTAATTCAAAGCCCCACTCAAATGACACTTGTTCTTACCTCTTCTGGGGTATTTTATTAAGATAATCCAGGATAATTGCTCACTCACTTAACCATTATCCATTGTACCTGGCTTGCGTGACCGCTGGTGCGCGACCTTTGGTGAGGGTTTCGTCTGCACCTAGTCACATGATTTGCCAGCAACAATAGAGTCTACTGGTAGTGTTATATATATATATATGTCAGTCGTTTTCATTAACAGCCAAAGCAGTTACACTGATTAAATTAAAAATGATTGTGAAAAATGAACACACCACCTTCCAAGAAACGAAAAATTACCCAGCGCCCGGCTAGCCCCATGTTGGCCTGGTTACGGCAATCAGAAATTAGCGTCACGAATAGTGGCAGTGATTCTGATTCCGATAGCACCAGCATGATTTCCAAAAAGAATGATATCTAGAAATGAAGGACGGGATTTAATAATGAATGGAAGACGTTATTCCCTTGGGTGGAAATTGCTGGATCGGATGGTAAGTTTTCCATATTGCTAACTTAAGTGAGTGCTGCCCTATTAATTTCTCTTTTCTGTCTATTCAAGTAATAAACGGAACAATTTTTATCTTCCAGTTTTACCTCTTTTGAAAAGATATAAATAAAAAGTATTCCTTTATAAATATAACTAAATAATTTCATCCATATTCTTACTTATTATTCAGTGAAGTCATGACCTCAAAAGTTTATTCCACCCGGTCTATATCAAATTCTTGAAAATAAGACTACGTAATTACGTATATATTTTGCAGGTATGCTGTGTAAATTGTGCCGGAAGAATTTTTCCATGGTAATTAACTTAATTAGGATTCAGGTATATTTGTCTCTTTTTTGTACATCCATTAATAAATTTTATGTTCCATTTTTTTCAGATTGTGAAAGGTCATTCTCCTCAATGAATAGAATTAAGAGTGTTATAAGGAACAGGTTGTCACAGACAGTACTGAACTACCTGATGACAATCAGTACTGAAGGACAACCCTTAAAAGACTTTAATTGTGATGTTGCAGTCAGTTTATATGGTGAAATGAAGAAAAGACGAATATCATTTATTTAAATTAAGAAATAAATGAGATATGCATTGTTGTTACTGTTATAACCTAGGTAAATAAAAAATACTATGTAAATATATGCACTTCTTTTTATTTCATTGATATTAATTTGTTTCACTTTTATGACGTTAATGCGCGCTTTGTAAAACATTTTATGACCCAAACACGCGTACCCCGATGCTATCGACAATTTCTGGGGAGATCACTGTATTTATGACTTTCAGATACTTGTGGACATTCGCAAAGATGATCTAGATTACATTATCATTGGTACTTCGGAACATTACAGACTCTTTCGTTCAGAACATTCGTTCATTACGAAGACTCATTCATTCAGAACATTCGTTCATTACGAAGATTCATTTGGAACATTCATCAACTTGGAACATTCATTCATTTGGAACATTTTGTAGTTTCTATATATACAGGACTTGTGATTAGGACACTAATAATTATTGGATTATTTGGATTTTAATACACGATACTGTAAGTGTATTTTGATTTTCACATTAATTATTTAGAATAAATTGTTTGTTTGATTTTACAAACATTGTTGGTTTCACTTTCTTTTTGTTACGTTTTTTCATACCATAGGGTCGTAATAGTGGGTTTGAATCCTAGCATCGGATCAGGCTGGGTCAGCTACAGTGGTGTGCCCTGGGGCAAGGCACTTTATTCCAGTTTGCCTTGGCACTAAATAACCTACTTGTGTTGCTGTACAGTAAAACACCAAACATAAAACCTGACAAAGAAGCATGGATTCTCCTGTAACAAAGAAGAACTGTATTAGGAATTGTCATGTATTTAAATAAGCTCAAACATTATGGAGGAATTAAAATTAAGTTGAGATACAGTAGGAAACATAAGTTAAAGCAAGTATGGGACTATACAGCACATCAACTAAGAACTAAAACTTGAAGACTATTTAAAGTGCATTATGACTAAGTACTGATATTTTGAGGTAGCAGAACTAAAAGCTTGAAGACTACAATATTTAAAAGTGCATTATGACTAAGTACTGATATTTTGAGGTAGCAGAACTAAAAACTGCAGAATTCTTCACCATAAGCTAATGTTCAGAATGAGCAGGTTGTATATAAAATTGCATCATTTGTGATTTTCTCAATTTCATTGTCAGTTCAGTTAAATGGAAGTCTTCCTATTTGTTAACAGAAATCATTGCAGTGTATCCAAAACCAGATTGATTTATTTATTTGTAAAATAAAAAGAATAGGATTTTGAACCACTAACTTATTTTTCTTTAATCCTAATGATTTACATTACAGGATAACCTTCGAGATGATGGGAGAGGATGTGAAGATTATAGACATATGGAGATAGAGACAGATGTGGTGTCCAGTACTAGTGGTTCTGCAAAAGTCAGACTGGTATGCTATTTAAAGCACAAAATTGAGAGGAGAGAGAGAGAGAGGGAGAAAAAAGAGATTGTTCAGTTCGTAATGCTTTAGGTTCAGCAAGTTTTATGCTCTGCAATCTCACCACAATATATACATCAGAACCTTCATTTAGCATTTATTTATACCACATTCTTCTATAACATAAATGCCTGCAGTTTCTTTCATCTATTGATCTTAATTTGACTGGATACACTGTCAAAGTCTGTCATTTCCATCTTGTAGTCAGTATCAAGGCAGGGCTGAGCAAATCTGATTGCCCGACATCCAGAACTATTCATTTTCAAAGTCGGCAAGTAAAATTTTCCAAGTAGCTAGTCTGGGACAAGTGCTTTTTTCCTATTTTAAAAAAGTCAGGCAAGTCCTTTTTTTCGTGCTTTAATCACTATATCTACCTTTATTTGGCCATTCATGCCCTCCGGCCGTACTGAATACTTGATTCTACCCCTCTCCATGTATACATTTACATCCTGTATAAGCGACCAAATTATCGGCAAATCAAAACACATCAAACAAAACAAAGCCGGTATGATTAATTAGCAGTGTTTTAAGCGGCTTTGTTGCACTGTGTTTACTCAAACCAGATCCTCACGAGCGGCTCACTCTGATTTTAATCCAGCGAGTCAGCGTAATTAAATTAATGAAAGGTACTTTACCAACATCAGTGTTGGTTTCCTTTATGAACTGATTAAATGACCGTAATGATTTTTTCATTTTTAATTGATTATACAGATGATCAACTTTCATGTGCGATATTGCATTTGAAGCGAAACAATTATGCTAATTAATGAGCTGTCTCTGTTCATATTTAAAAGAAAATGTTTTGTTATGATCACTTTTGAAGTAGTTGTCAAGCAAGCTGATATTTACTATGTGGATAAAATGAGTTTGCTAAATTATTTTCGCAAGGAAAGTAATAAGGACGATATGAAGAAGCAAAATTCTTGTGAAAGTGGCGGGATAAAACGTAAGACTGCTACTGAGTGTGAGAATTCCTTAAACCAAGAGAGTTTAAAAATTCTAATAAACATTTCACCAAATGGACCAGAGCTTGAGGACTTTAACCCAGACATGGCTATCAACTGCTGGCTTAGTGCTGGTGCAAGTGGCAGACATGTACATGGACATTTTTTCAAATCCAGCAGCTAAAACATATAAACATGTACCTGAAGTAGCCAAATGTATATCAACCAATGTTTTAGAAAAATTAAATTCTTTTAAGAAATAATTATGCTGTATATTATTTCATTTGTTCTTTCCATGGATTAAGTATGGCAAGTGATTACCATTTTGGGACAAGTGAAAAGTAATAAGTTGACAAGTGAAAAGTAAGGTGGGACATGTGAATTTTCTGAAATATAAATTTGCTTGGCCCTGCAAGGTCAGTCTTGCATTTTTTCATGCAGATATGATTATGTGAATAATTTCTGTTTGAACAGAGTTTTGATAAATATGGAATAAATATTTATATTTTAACTTTTCATTTTAATCATAGTATTTGTAAGTACATGATTTGGTAGCATTCAGGTTCTTATGGAATCACAGGCATTTGTGAGTAGGCTCTGAAAAAACCTGAGCTTGCTGACTCTCAGCTAGTCAATGATTGTTTTGATGCATGGTTGCTAATTTCAAAGTGACTAGGTGATAATTGTTAATAATTTAACTCCTGAGATTTCATTTACAGGTGTGTTTGGGAATAAAAGGCACTTGTCTTTAATGATTAGCCACCTTGGTTTTTTTAAAAGCACGGTTTTATCATAATTGTTTACGTATTAGATACAGCAGACCAATACAAACATACTGTTTAGCAAATAATGAAGGAGATGAAAATAAGTGCTCTCAAATCATTTTCAAAAAGTCAGCATGTCAGAGATTGTTTTGATGCATGTGGTCGATTTCAAGGTGACAAGGTGATAATTGATAAGTAAATGGATAAAAAAAGATACTCTCAAATCATTCAGTTCAGTTGTGAGATTTAAATAAATCATTACAAAAAGTCTAGCTTTTCATTATTGTTGATGTAATTGAAGACATTAGTCTGTTAGTGTATTTATGCAGAGAAGAAACTTGACGGAGTTTCTGCGAACAAAACAAAAAAGTCTATAAAGAAATATGTTATGATACATTAAAATTTGATTAAAATTAAAATAATACAGTTCTGTTTTGGGTTATGTTTAATTTTTCAGTTTAAGGTCTTTTATCTACCATCTCTCTCTCTCTCTCTATTAAAAATCAACCTATTTCCAAAACCCTTCTCTATCTCTCTATCTATCTATCTATCTATCTATCTATCTATCTATCTATCTATCTATCTATCTATCTGTCTGTCTGTCTGTCTGTCTGTCTTTACTCTTCTAACTATGTATGCAATTTAACCCTTCCTATTTTCCTCATCTATTTTTCTCTCTACATGTACTATCTGCATATATCTTTTTTGATAACTTTAATTGTAGGCATATATGGTTGTAAGGTGCAAAGAAAGATAAAAAAGAAAGTTTATGAACACAGCAAGCTGTTGACCAGACTTTATATTTTAGTTGAATTCCAATAAACAAGTTGTCATCACATTGACATTGATTTTAAGGTCAAAGATTCTGACTCTGGCTTTTAGCTGCTCGAGCTTGTGAGTGATAAGACAAACAAGTATGAATGGATTTTTATCATTTAACCCAGTTTGTGGATATATCTGATGAATACCTTGAATTATGCTACTTAAATAAAAATAATTTCAAGGAAATATTAATTACAGATTTAACCAAATTTAGCATGTGGGTATATTTTGACATTGAGACAAGTTCATTGATTTTCTACCCATGATATTAGGTTCAAGATCAAAGGAAATAACAAAGAATTTTGTACTGCACAATCTTAGAGGTATCTTTGAACACATTAACTCAGACATGTGGAAAAGCATTTTTTTAAACCAGATTTGGTATCTTGGAGTTTCTCAAGAATATCAGAGATGGTTTCAGTACTTAGCAGTTAAAAAGAATACAAGGACAGAAAAAATTTGGACTTATTTTGGAATCTTGGAAATTATTTTTAGCTACTGGAGCATTAGTCCTTTTGAGGGTCTTTTGTGTCTTGCCTGCTATGACAATGCTCGTGAATCATTGATTATCTAGCTACATTGGAGTGCAACGAACTGGCAAACACAAATATGTACATGAATAGAATTTTATTTTCCAATTTAAATATAGTTACATGTAGCATTTAGCTAGATTGATAGACTAATTGTTAATTGTCTTGGGAACAATTTTTACGAAGATATCGAGTAACAGGCTAGTTTTCTTGGCAGAATGTAAGAGTAATTTCAAAGCACAGCAAACTGGTTATCATACTGGTTATACCGCTATTGATGATTGTTTAACATTATATGCAGTAGCACACAAATATTTGAGTAAACAAAAATGTTGAATGCATTGTATTTGAATTTATTATGTAAAGGTTTTTGGTTACATCCAACACCAAGTCTTACTTTACACACTGATAAAAAAAAACAATATAAGTTGTACAATTTTGAAAGTGCTGAGATTTATGTGTTTACAAATGAAGTCTTGTGTCTGTAACTGCAGTGCTAGAAAAATCCATTGTCTGGATGACCAGAACAAGTTGAAAAATTCACGAAACCAGTTCTCTTCACCATCAGCATGCCCAGCCAGCAAGCTTCTATCCAATGAAATGTCTATATGTGCTTTCTTTCTAGACAGCGTCTGTTTGCACCCTCTGGATTGTGATCAGATATTTTAATCTTGTTGATTGCTATTATCAACAAGATCGTGTTCATTACCCAAGTTTGAGTTGTCAAGAATTTGGTGTTCCCAAATATTTAACTTGGTATCACATTGATAATACTGAAAAAAAACTGATGGATATTTGTTTGCAATATATCATAGATTCTGAGAAGAGATTTTCATTAACTGAATATTTGATGAATCTGTATTAGGCCGAAATTCTGTTTTAATTGTTTAAACCATTATGGTCTTTTAATTTGAGGTCCTATGAAAGTGTTCCAGTTACACACTGGTCACAGACAAAATAAATCCAGAATTTATTGAGAATTTGTTTGGCCATTTTTAAAATTAAAAATACATGGAGTATATACTTATTTTTGTATCTATTTTACATTATATTACATATGAAGACACATAGATATGAATCTGAATAATTTGGTTGATATTGTTCAGATTACTGGTTGGTCTATAATAGGATTGGTTGATTAGTTATGCATTATTTGTGTTAAATGTAAATGTGCTTTCTGTAAAAGTACATTATTGCAAACAGAAAGTAAACACCAACATTTTCATTATATTTTTAAGTAGCCAGCTCAATATGAAAAGTACAAGGCTAAGTCAATTCAACAATATAGCAAAAACTATTAGTGTTGTAAAAGTAAATGATTTAGCTGGAAATGTAGACGGGCAATTTAGCCAGGCACCAGTTGATAATTAGAAGACTGAAACACCTTAAAGCAATGTTGATGATCTGCACTTGAGACTTGAATCCATGAATGAAGAACAAGATGATTATATAAATGATTCTTCATTTAAAGCTGAGATAATCTTTTGTATGGCTAATGAAATGTTTATCCTCATAAGTATGCATACAAAATTGTTCTCAGTGCTGAAACCTTGAAAATTTTTGACTATAAACTTGTATAGCACTACCAAATTTGAAGTTGGCATATTTTGAAAAAAGGGCGGCAATGTAAAGAAAGTTGTGTTTTTTATTGCATGGAAATAAAAAGTCATTATATACAGAGAGAAGTTTTTGCTGGGCTAGTTGATTTTGTTGCTAGGCGAGTATATATGGTATATGGGGCTTTATATAAAAAAAGTTTTTTTAATCTGTATTTGTTCAAAGAGCTGAAGATGTATGTCCTCAAGATTGGTGTTTTTCAATTGCATCATATTCTAAATTTGATTTTTATTGTACAGTCAAAAAGTTTATTCGAACCAGAAAAATCTTGTATGTTTCAGCGAGAAATACCATAGGATATTCTATCAGTAAATTAAGATTATCTTATATACTCACTTATATGTCGTGTCCAACTGCAAACAACAAACACCCTGATCTGCCATCACATAATGAGCCAGCAGATCAGGGTCTATGTTGTTTTTTCTACTGATTACTCCTAATAAACTGCCGAGACCAAGATCTGCTGGTGCATTATGCAACAACAGATCATGGTCTGTGCAGTTTGCAGTTAATGGATAGGCAAGTATATATGGTATATATTCATAATCTGGAGATTGAATAGGAGAGGACTGTCTTTACACAAAGGGAAGACAGTATATGCAAATTCTGTAAATGTATTTTAATGAAATGAGAATCAGATGTAATTTAGCAACACCTTTGGGGTCAGAAGAATCTGTAGCTGAACTTAATATCAGAAGTAATGATGGCTATGCTATTAAGAATATATCCAGATTTACTTATCTAGGCTGTAGGAGGACTTTGATAAATGCAACAATATAAATGTCAGTGTATTTTCTTACCACCATGCAGCACTCTGATACATGTAAATTGTTGCCCAAGATTTGATTGTAATATGGGTCAGATGCCTTCTCTGTTACATGTAAATTGTTGTCTAAGATTTGATTGTAATATGGGCCAGATGCCTTCTCTGTTACATGTAAATTGTTGTCTAAGATTTGATTGTAATATGGGTCAGATGCCTTCTCTGTTACATGTAAATTGTTGTCTAAGATTTGATTGTAATATGGGCCAGATGTCTTTTCTGTTACATGTAAATTGTTGTCCAAGATTTGATTGTAATATGGGCCAGATGCCTTCTCTGTTACATGTAAATTGTTGCCCAAGATTTGATTGTAATATGGGCCAGAGGCCTCAATTACATTAAAAAATAAATCAATCAAAATCAATCTAGCTACTATACAAACCACAAATCTATCAGCCTTTGTCATAACCCCACGCATTAGCACGTCACAACCCCATGCATTAGCATAACTAGAAACATAATAATAATAATAATACTTAATGAGGGTAACTCAGATTATTAAATACTATTCTCCCTTGAGGCCCACCAATACATGCTACAATACACTTGGAATAAAAAAGACAATGACCATGTACACATACACACAGAAAACCAAAGTGTAGCATCTGATCCATTAGTAGTATGATCATGTACATCTAATAATATAAAATAACGTAGATATATGGTAGAATAATTAACATGTGTGCAAAGATCTCCTCGCCTTCATTTCTTGTGTTCTTATCTTATCTAGATACCTCTGAATGAACACCTCTGCTGTCTCTGCTGATCATATGCTTATAGGCAGGGAATTCCATATTACTGTACTAGTACACTGCGAGGAGCATTCAAATCTCAGAGGATTCAAACACTAAATCTCAGAGCATTCAAATCTCAGAGGATTCAAACACTAAATCTCAGAGCATTCAAATCTCAGAGGATTCAAACACTAAATCTCAGAGCATTCAAATCTCAGAGGATTCAAACACTAAATCTCAGAGGATTCAAATCTCAGAGGATTCAAACACTCAATCTCAGAGCATTCAAATCTCAGAGGATTCAAACACTAAATCTCAGAGCATTCAAATCTCAGAGGATTCAAACACTAAATCTCAGAGCATTCAAATCTCAGAGGATTCAAACACTAAATCTCAGAGCATTCAAATCTCAGAGGATTCAAACACTCAATCTCAGAGGATTCAAACACTAAATCTCAGAGCATTCAAATCTCAGAGGATTCAAACACTAAATCTCAGAGCATTCTAATCTCAGAGGATTCAAACACTGTTTTTTTCAATCCATATGGGGAGAGAGGTCATATAGCATGAAATCGGTACATTTTGCGCAGAATGCTAATACCATGCATCATCAGTGGATTTAGATTAGTTGTTGTTATCTCTAGTAACCATTCAGTTGTCCCTGAAGTTTGACAATTCTTTGGCAGGCCAACACAGAGATCCTAGTGGGTGTGAAGGCAGAGCTTGGAGAACCGTCCTCTGGGAAACCTGATAAGGGCAGGCTGGAGTTCTTTGTGGACTGGTAAATGTGATCTATATCCACTGCTTACATTAAAAGGAGACACTCTTGTAAATAAATGAGAACTTTATTAGTCTGTTCAGAATATGTTTATTTATTATGCTTTTAAGGGGGATGTTTCAGTATCTGTTACAGTGAAAGGAATAATTGCATAAAGGTAGTTAATGATCAGTTTTGTTTAAGAATAAGCAAGCTTATCTGTTTAATTATTTCTAAGTAGCACTAATTTATGGTACATGCAGGTCTGGATTTTATCTTTCCAAGGAATATATTGACCAGTTTCAAAAGTCTTGATGTAATTGTTAGTTTCATAATACTTAGACTTGGTCACATCTGTTAACATATATTTTGAATTGTATAGACTAGCAAGTTAATATTGTATAGACTTGAAAGTTAATATTGATTAGAGTAGAAAGTTAAAGTATAGACTAGAAAGTTAATATTGTATAGATTAGAAAATTAGTATTGTATAGACTAGAAAGTGAATATTGTAATGACTAGAAAGTTAATATTGATTAGAGTAGAAAGTTAATGTATAGACTAGAAAGTTAATATTGTATAGATTAGAAAATGAATATTGTATAGACTAGAAAATGAATATTGTATAGACTAGAAAGTGAATATTGTATAGACTAGAAAGTTAATATTGTATAGATTAGAAAATTAATATTGTATAGACTAGAAAATTAATATTGTATCGACTAGAAAGTGAATATTGTATAGACTAGAAAGTTAATATTGATTAGAGTAGAAAGTTAATGTATAGACAAGAAAGTTAATATTGTATAGATTAGAAAATTAATATTGTATAGATTAGAAAGTTAATATATAGATTAGAAAGTTAATATTGTATAGACTAGAAAGTTAATATTGTATAGATTAGAATGTTAATATTGTATAGACTAGAAAGTTAATATCATATAGACTAGAAAGTTTAATATTGTATAGACTAGAAAGTTAATCAAGAAAGTTAATATCATATAGACTAGAAAGTTAATGTATAGACTAGAAAGTTAATATCATATAGACTAGAAGGTTAATATTGTATAGACTAGAAAGTTAATCTAGAAAGTTAATATCATATAGACAAGAAAGTTAATACAATATAGACTAGAAAGTTAATATTGTATAGACTAGAAAGTTAATATATAGACTAGAAAGTTAATATCATATAGACTAGAAAGTTAATATATAGACTAGGAAGTTAATATCATATAGACTAGAAAGGTAATATTGCATAGACTAGAAAGGTAATATTGCATGGACTAGAAAGTTCATCGTTATGGTGATTTTTACTATAATTAAATTCCATGCAAACACACATGTACCCAGTGAAATTCAAGCTCACTGCATATAAAACGGGGTATGTTTTCTCATTTACTCTACATTTACATTTCAGTTCAGCTAATGCGACCCCGGAGTTTGAAGGGCGTGGAGGAGAGTATTTGGCAGTGGAAATAAGCAATATGTTGACGAGAGCATATGATTGTCCAAGCTGCCTGGACCTTGGAAAGCTGTGTGTAGTCAAAGGACAACAGTGTTGGGTCCTCTATGTAGATATTTTAGTGAGTATTGAATACTGTTGCAGTATAAATAGAATTATTCAGTTCTGATTATCCACATTGTCATTTTATTGTAATTGATACCCTGCCTCCGATAATATGTAACCTTATGAATTGCATCCCAATTTATCTGACTTGTTGATTATGCTAACCGTTTTGTGTGTCTCTAGACTGTGTTTGATAAACAAGATTGTACTGGCTTCGATGGTAGGTGTGAATGGTCAGTTTCAAACCTGAGGAGAACCTCACTTAACTTTGTACAGTGCATATGCAGTGATAGAATTCCCAGCAGAGATATAAACTGTATACCTTGATTTGTAGATCTCTGTCACTTCAAAACTGCCATTGCAAATTTGTGCCGATTTGAAATGATAAGTAGCTCTTTCTGGAAGCACCTTGTGGATTTGTCTATCACTAGAGATAAAAAATAACATATCTTGTCATTGATACAACACCAGTCAAATTAATTTTTAGTTACCTGGTGAAAAATCTGGACATGATGATGATGTCATTGGTCAAGGTACTTTTTAGTAAGTAAGCAGTGGTATAGGTTCCGCAATCATGTGAGACGTGCACATTGTCATTGTTTGATTTAGATTTTGCATCAGGTCTGTTGGCCCTCAATAAGGATAGCTGGTTCATGGCTTCAGCTACAAAATTATGCAAATCTTCTTACATTAACACAGGAAGGACAAGACCATTCAGAGCTTGAGTTACTTTGACACCCCTGTGGTCAGCAACAGATGCACAGTTTACAATTATTCCTCTGCATTGATATCATAAAGTTACTATGGTGATGTAAGAGTGAAGAGATGTAACTCTCACCTCATTTGGAAGTTAACTGCTTTGGGTCTTTGTGAATGTTGCCCTGACTGACAGGCTTAATGTTTCAAGTAATGTCACTTACAAGCAGTAATGCCAGCTTTCCACCATTACTTATAAGTTCTATAACTCAACAGAGTTCAGGCCTCTATAAAGGGACCAGGTTGGAATAAAGATATGGATAATTTGATAATTTCCTGCTTGCTTTGATCGAAGATGTTCGTAAAATGTCCCCCCCCCCCCCTCTTTTTTTCTTTTTTTCCGTTGTCATTCATTACAGAAAACCAGGGCAGGTGACATAAAATTTTACTTGCATTAAAAATTTGTTCACTCATATTGGACTGCTGCATGAGGGACTTTTTTCAGCCCTCTGAGATGTTGTGAGTCATGTCATTATGTGACAGCAATGATGAATATTTATCATCAGCAATGTCATAATAACTTTGAGAACATAGTACTCAACTCAAATTTTCGTAACTTGAGAAATTAAGAATGCAACAGTGACATATCAGTAAACCAGGATTTAAAATGAGCCAGTCATTTTATGTCATCACAATAAAAAATGGTGAATTCTACCCACTTAAAAAAGCGACAAAATTATAAGTTGAACACATAATCATATTCAGGTATTTTATGAAAGTGGAAGTTGGTTTTCACTTGATAATGTAAGAATTAGTAATAGTTTCTTTTTTATGAAGGAAAGTTTTCATGTTTGTTGATCATATTTGTCCCTTCTAGAACTCAATTTAAAAAGATGCATTATTGGTTGTGTTTTAAGATTTCATTCACGACTGTCAAAAATATTGTTTAGGATATTATTTTAGTGGATCAGATTGTTTTCTCTTATTGTGTGTCTACAGTATACCATATATACTCACTTATAAGTCAGATCCAACTGCAAACAACATAGACCCTGATCTGCCATTGCATAGTGCGCCAGCAGATCAGGGCCTATGTTGTTTGTTTACTGATTACTCCTAACAAACTGCATAGACCCAGATCTGCCAGTGCATTATGTGACAGCAGATCTGGGTCTGTGCAGTTTGCAGTTGGACTTGACTTATTGGAGAGTATATATACGGTAAAAGTATTTCCTCCTTGGTACAGTCTGATCCAGCTCAGATTGTTTAATTGATGGAAATATAAACAGCAATTAGTAACCAAAACATATTTCTCACTCATTTCTTCTTTAAGTTACTTGAATGTGGTGGGAACCTATTTGATGCAGCATCAATTGCAGTGAAGGCAGCTCTCTATAATACATGGTAAGATTTTATGTCAATTGCTCCTTTTAGTGTTGAGATTTTAAAACCATTCCTTGTTATAGAATTGTTTCCATTCAGTGTACTAAGTGTTAAGGGTTGTATGAATTTGGCAGTGATTACTTCAGTGCATGTGATTATTGTCAGTTAACTTGATACTAAGCCAGTCAAACCTATCCAGAATTAAATGTCTTAGGACCAAATTAAATTTTCAGTTTTAAGAGGTTTTCAGTTTACTGAGGTTCTCTGTTTTTCACCTAAGAATGAGATGTGACCATATATCCACTTGCATACAAGTAAATTAGTGGTTCCCAAACTTTTTTTGATCACGACCTTAAATACCATCTTTTTCAACCATCCTCATTTGTGTCGCAACCCGGGGTTTGGGAACCACTGAAGTAAATGTTAACATGTTTTCACACTACATCAAGTGCCAGTCAATTTTTTAAAATAGATATCTGATAATTAGGATTTTGTTGCATCTGTGAGTGTTTTTAAGTTGTGTTTTATGTAAGTTCTCGTGGTTTTAAGCTGTTTAAAGACCACTGATTAGCCATATGTTCAGATTGAGTTCATTTTGGGGGGATTGATTTAAGTGTAACATTGACATTTGGAATTGAAAATTTATTTTGATTTTCAGAGTAGATTGGTTTCGGTTTATTGAGTTGATGGAAATTGAAGAAAGACAATGTCAGGACCAAAAACAAGTGATTTGGGTTTTAATGAGATATAGATATTTGTCTGTATTTGGAATTGGTTAAAACTTTAAAATCAAGGATTGGTTCATTACATCGGCAATGGATGTTAATGGATTATAATAATCTTAAAACAGTTGTGTAGTACATGGTCCGAAATGCTGCACATTCACTAATTTTACACATTTAATTGTAACTCATAGATTGATTTCAGTGTTTGAAATTACAGCATTTTAAATTTGTTCTGAAGTACAAATATTAAAGCTGCAATCACTTTGAATTCCATAAAATAGGGTCATTCCCAATTTTCAGAGATAACCATGCATGCTGTATTGATATTGAGGAAGATTAATGCTAATTAGGTAATGACCACCCGATTAGTGAAGCTGTTTTCACATGAACTAGCTACTTTCATATATGTGCATCATTACCAAGTCTATCTTGAAAACAAGTCATACCTTAAAACAATCATTTTGAGGTGAAATCATATTCTTGTAGACATAAATAGCCCATGGTTGTTGCCAATGTGTTTATGTTCGTTTTCAACCAATCTGTGTGACTGTTTGGAAATCCAGAATACACTGAAGTCATTAAACAAATATTAAACTTTTGTGAAAATAAATCTGCCTGAAACTCATTAATAATAATGTTAGATCTAGACCACATACCTTGACCAAAGTGTGTGGAAGGCTTGCACTTAAGGTATGATAGAAGTCTATTGATTTTGAGGTCAAAGGTCAAGGTCATTTTGGTTCAAAGAAAAATGGATTTTTGCAGAATAACTTTTGTCTTAGAGTAAGTTCCTTGACCAAGCTTTGTAGATGGCTTGCACATAGGGTTAAAAAAAAAAATAGATTCTGGGGTTTAAAGGTCAGAGGTTATAGTCATGGTAAGTCTAATTAGAAAATAATGGTTTCTGAACATTAAGTTTAGTACAAAACTCCATTCTTTGACCAAAGGTCGAGGTCATTGAGACCTTTTGGTCAGTAATCTCCCGAGTCAAACATACCCTACTAGTGCCTACACAGAGGACCATTAAACACATGGTGGGCATTTAATATGCTGTTCATGGTACTCTTGTTTTGTGAAGTTAAAAATTCCATTTAAGGTTTGCTGCATGTAGACAATACATTAGGGTTTGTGTTTAAGGTTTTGTTTATTGCTTTTAGGAAAAAACTATGCACTTGTATTTCACTTCTGTGTATTAAAAGGCACATCCCTGACTTAAAATACTATTTGTACCCAATTTTGTTGATTTATTTTGTGTGCAATTAATTGGGAAAAGTTTAATATTAAAATTTGCATTTAAGGTTTGTTATATGTAGACAGCAGGTTAAAGTTTGTGTTTATGGTTTGGTTATATACAGTAAAATCTCCCATTGCAGGCACCCTGAATAAAGATCACTTCCCTATAGCAATGAGGTTTGTTTAATTCCATTGACCAATTAAGTAAGTAGAATTATCCTCTGAAATAAGATCACTTTCAAATTAAGACTACTTTTTTCCCAGCCTGGTTGGGAGTCTTAATCAGGAGGTTTTGCAGGGATTGTGCATTTAAATTTAAATTCTAAGTAATGATAAGCATTTTCCAGACCTTTTTTTTTTAAAGCTTTTTAATACAATTTTCACTTATTTTTATTATAGTTTATAGTGAAAAGTATGAAATAACATATTTTGCTTTTTATTTGCTTTATCAAGCCAAAGTTTCAAAATCTTTTTTCTTGTTACCTTGAGACTAACTTTTTGATTTGTTTTCAGAGGACACAAATTATTTTCATATTGTTCATAAAAATATGAAAGGGGCATGTAGTTTTAATCTTGACTGCCTACCTGTCAGTTCACCTGTCTGTCCATCTTTTGATTAAACCTTGGTTCAGTTTCTGACACCTTTTAAACTGTACATTGATGGCTATGATATAAGGTTGAGATGTTCATGACAGTAAAGGAAGCAGTAGAACACAAGATAACCAGCGACTTTGGATGGGTGACCACCTGTGTCAGCACCAGGAATCAAACTCAGAACAGATGAGTTGAAAAGCAGATGCATTACCAGGGCACTATCCAAACACATGTGAAATACCAGACCATGCATTCAGTTTTGTTTTACTAGTTTGTATTATTCTTTGATGTCATGAATGATTTTGGGTGTATATGAATTATTCAATATAATGAGGCATTTGTTATAGTTAAATATTCTTTTTGTGTATACTGATGCTGTATGGGGTCCAAAGTGATTGGGGGAGCTGTGGTTAGCTCACTTGGTAGTGTTGGACTTGTAATCCAAGGGTTAAGGGTTAGATACGCATCCAGACCAGCCTGGGTTAACTGCCTTGGTGTGTCCTTGGAAAAGGCACTTAGCTCTCATTTCCACACCATGATATAGCCAATCTTGTGTTAAAAGTGTCATTAATTCCAACAAAAACAAACAAACCAACTGAATTGGTTGCTCATTATATCAAGGAATTCATAAAAGCAAGGTTCGTTATGTTGAGGGTTTACTGTATTTTGTCATCAACAGAGATAATTATGCAGTTATGGACATATTTTAGTTTTCTGAAAAAATTGAAAATATAGCTAACAAGCTTAATTTACATGTTGCAAATGCTTTCTTTTTTTTAGTATTCCAACTGTTACAGTCAGTCAAGATGTGGGGCATGTAGACATTGAACTGTCTGATGATCCATTTGATGTCCAGCATCTAGATGTCACATCTGCTCCTTGTATTGTTACACTTAGTAAGGTAGGTAACAACAATAATATTTTACTACAATCAAGGTAATTGTCATGTTATTGCTAGATCAGTAGCTTATCTAACGGAAAGCAGCATTTGTCAAGGTTGATAGATGTCTATATTATCACGTTTGTAACACTAAAAAAACAAATAACTACTCTTCTATATTATAGTGCCCTTCATTGTTTTCCAGTTCTGATTGTAATAGGTCACAACATGGACCTCATTAAAAGAAAACAAACATACACCACTATCAAAAAATCTGTGTAATTTCCAGTTTTCATCAGTTTAAAGATTTATATAACCACTTCCTTCAAGTTGGGCATCACCAAAACTTGCTATTACAATCAAAACTTGTCTCTAATTGGCCACTACTATATTCTGCAATTCTTGGCTACTGTGATTGATAAGAAGCTATAGGATACCTGAAATTACTGTCATTGCAAAGCCAATAAGTCAGGTCTGCCAGTTGAGTTTTGCATATTTACCCTGTGGATCAATTCATTGTTTCTAAGCATGCAGTAATTAATTCTCACTTTGATCTGGTGCAGGTAGCACATGCATAAAGAAACAAGTGACTATTTGGTTTGTCTTTTAGGACTAGCAATTGTAACCCTCAGATACAGCCTGTATGCATTATATGATCACCAGACAAAATGCAAGTGATCTGTTTTTGGTGGGAGTCATTTACATAATTTTCCAGGAATACAAATCCCTTCAGCTCTTTAGTGTCTGACTATATAGTCTGTAGACTGTCAGTACTTGTGAAGACCACTTGTAATATGTCTGCATAATGTTTTGACACTTTTTAGTCAGTGTGTAAAATGTCAGTAAACAACCTTCCTATGTGTTACTAACAGTATTGTCTCTGTCTCTATCGGTATGCTGTTAGCATACTGCATGTGCCACTGAAGGCAATCTGAAGACAGATAGTGGGGGCAGCTCAATTCAGCATCTCAGAAATATGTAGGCACCAATGTACACGAGTGGAATTTTCAATTAATGAAATCCTGAGTAGATTTGCCAAATGAAATGTAAACATGATTCTTGTTTGTGTCCTCCATTTTATGTCAGCCCACCTTATTAGGGAAGTGAGATATAGCAGCAATTTTTCTGCCAATTTTTCTGCATTAGTGGTGGCATCGGCATCAACAGTTTTTTAAGGTTATGGTTAGTTTTTCATTTGCATTTATTTCCTGAACTCCTTGATGACTTTTGTTCATACCTGGCACAATGATTTCCACACAATAACATTAGTTCTACCTCACAAACTAGGACCAAATTTTGTGGATGGCATACTCTTTGGGTAAGAAAGTAGCCTATTTATTTTAGGGTTAAAAGTCAAGGTAACTGCAACTGGATACAAAATTTTTTAAGTATATACTAACTTTAGTTCTAAACCATGCACTTTGTGGAGGGCTTGCACTTAAGGTAGGGAAGAGGTCTGTTGATTTGGGATCGAAAAGGCCAAGGATCAAGGTCATTGTGATTCCAAAATGAGTTTTGTACAAAATGTTTTGTTATAGAGCAAGTTCCTTGACTAAACTTGGAAGTCTTGCACTTAGAGTAAGAAATAAACCTATAGATTTTGAGGTCTGAATGTCAAAGGTCAATGTCATGGTAAGTCTAATAAGAAGATAATGGTTTCTGCATAGTAAGTTTAGTTCAAGACCATATACCTTGACCAAATGTCAAGGTCATTGAGACCTGTTGGTCAATAATCTCCAGAGTCAACCAAACCCAACTAGTGCCTACATAGAGGACAACTAGACATAGGGTGGGTATATATTGTACTATTGACAGTACTCTTTTGTCTCCCTATGATCTCATATTGTTAAGCAATTTGTTGTTAGATCACGTTTTGCACAGAGGCTGCTTGCTTAATCAGAATTTGTATTTCTATATTTTATTTCACTTTAATATCATAAGGTATATTTTGGATGAATTTCATTTCCCCAATGCTGTTAAATACAATGTGAGGATTTTTCACTGAGAACAGAGGAGAAAAAATATAACTTTTTGAACTGTGATGAATTGTGATTTCAATTCTTTGTCTGTAATTGTTAATCTAGGAAGAAAACATGCATATGATAATGCAAACACCATATCTTCTGTAAATTTGACATTTATCTTTTCGTCTTTTGGCATATAATCTGAATTTTTGGTGCTCAACTTGTTAAATTCTGAAACGTTTACAGACTTGCAACATTATTTTTGGTACAAATAGGAAAATTGAAGTAGTAGGGATAAGCAACTGTTATGCAAGAGGTTTTAGAGGGATTTAAGATATTGTTAGTTTGATGTCTTGTATTGATCTTTCAAATATGATAATATACAATATTGTCATGGCAGTGAACTTGACCAACATTTAGGTTCTTCTTTCTTGCAACAAATATTTCTCCTTTTCTACCACTCCCAAATTTTTTTTTGGGCAGGTTATTTTCATTTTCATTCTTTGGGTTTGCATAAGATGCAATATTTTGTTTAGTTCCAAGGTGAAACATGCACTGAGTACTTATAATCATTCCATTCATGAATTTTATAAAATGGAATCATTAACATATTGTTTTTTTGTTTCGGAGGAAAAAAAATAACCATCGGAAAGGAAGCAAAGTTTTCTCACCTGGGATAACAAATGTTGGTATATGTGAGACATAACAGCCAGAATGTTTACCCATACAGATCTTTAACCTATATAAATTTTTGCTGAAAGATAGCAGACAGGGCACACCAGTCAATTGTAATAAGATCAGAAAAGGATAATTAAGATCATTAGTGACCTATAGGTCAAGATCAGGGATTAATTTTGTTGGGTTCAGGGAAGAATGACATTCATGGAATGTAGGACTATAAATATTAAAACATATCAATATTACACAGTGTATGAAGTTTGTTTCATTAATCCTTCTGGATAGCTGTTTTATAAAATAATACTTATATATGTCCATGAGTACATGATCTCAAATGAATTATAATTTCAGATTGGCCATTCTCATGTTGTTGATGCAAGTCAGAAGGAGGAGGCATGTTGTCTTGCCAGGTGAATTTTTTCTCCATGTTCCTTCATTTCTTCTGTTGTGTGTGTTTGTGTTTGTTTCTTATTTGTTTTTTATGCCCACAGAATAGCATTTGAGTCACAAGTCAGATGTGGGTGCAACTGTGGAAAGCTTTGGTTAATGATTATTCCAGCACATCTATTTCAGTAACCCCCTACCCACTATACTTTGTATTTGGCATATAACATCATCACCCCATACACCACTCATATCACAGCATCTCTCCTGCACCTGGGTGCAGCCATGGGGTAAAGAATTATATTGGGGGGTACATTTTGGTTAAAGATTTTTCCATCAATTATTAGCTCATCCTTTACGCCCAGCATTGCCATCCACATAGATAAAAGCATATTCATATGTACACCCTCACTGAATCTCAACCATTCCATCTTCCTGGGTCCTTGGCACCAGTTCGGAGTGGGTTTCATAGCACCTGCCCCCTGGGGCTAACTTTGTACATATATGTCCATTAATTGTACATTCTTGGTTATAGTTTTTGCATTATCGTCACATTGGGGCAGCTAGAGACAGACAACTTGGTGGCAGTAGACGTGTCCATACTATACCAGTCTAATATGTTCCTGGAGTCACATGTGGTTGATTCAGGAGATGATAGCACAGTTGTTTTCCTCGGAGAAGTTTTTGTCCCTCCATTCCCTGGGCCCTTCTCATACTGCTTTGGATTTGCCAGGTGATTGTTCTCCTGATGTATGTTGGCAGCTCAGTAGGCATAAGTCCCTTCGCATGCCCAAGGACCTATTAGACAGTGTGCATGGGATGTAAAAATGATCTGGCTGATTTTTCTTACCAGCCAACAGTCCAGCCTTCAGGCAGTCTCTGCATACTAGATAGTGATCGGAAATCAGTCCTTTCGATATGCCGTGCTGCATCCCAGCCAGCCACCTTGTTATACATGGAACCATACAGTGACCAGTATGTCCATTTTGCTAACAATCTGGCCTTCCAGCTGACCACTGAGCCAGCCTTCAAATCTTCTTTCCAGCTGCCCTTCTCATCTTCCTTACAGCATTCCTTCTGACCTTCTGGTCAGGATGAACATACATTGTTGGTTGCCTGGTTTCCATCACAGCTGGCATATCTACACCTAGGGATGATGTGATTACTGCTCCCATGCTGCTTGGTATGTTATACACAGACATAGATGCTTGCCATACAAGGACAATCCCCACAGTGAGTGTGGGAAAAACCACAACCTGTCACCTCACTCTGATCCTACCATGGAAGGGACAGAGTACTGTTTCAGGGCTGCATTGGAGGAAATTTATCTGATTTTAACACCATCTGACTACCCACTGCCTCCATCTGTCAGAACTATTGGGTCAGGAACCTTGGTAGATATTGAGGACTAGGAGGATCTTCCCTTCTTTCACCACTTCTTGCAGTTAGCAGAAATTACAGATTTCAGTTCATCTCTTGGACATAAGACGGGACATGGGTAATTGTAAGACTTTTTTCTCATAAAGCCTCTTACCAGTATCTTATCCTGCACACTGGTATCACACATGCTTGGACACATTCCAAGTGTCAATAAGAACATTGCTGCAGTACAAATATCTACTCTTCAGTTCTAAAAGGTCGATTGCCAGGTGTTTGATGTGACTTCAAAGCTTGTGCAGAATGTGGTGGCGGTGTCATCAGTGCTGGACTTGGCATCATTAGTGATTGTTTGCCAGGCTGAAAAGCAGGAAATGAGCATGCATGGAAATTTATGGCCCACATAGTCAAAGTCATAGGGCAGCATATTATTCTATGGCATAAGTCCTTATCGCTTCTTCTAATCTCAATTTAATACAACAAGACACTTTTCTGCATTCATCATCTCAGAAACCTCATCACTCTTTGGCTGTACTCTCTTAGACGTTTTATTCACTGCTGTTGTTTGGTGGCTGTATAGAGGATGTGTGGTAGCAGGCAGCACAAGAGGTGCCACTCCAACTCTTCTCAACACCTTCACCTTTCCAACCTAAAAATTCTCTGCCACATTGGTGAGATGATTGGAGGCAGAGGGATAGGCATCCGCATCCCACTCAACAACAGGAGATTCGGTTACAACCCGGTTTCAGATGGCAGAATACTTTTCAGACTCGGAGGCAGTTTAATAAAGTGGAAAGGAAACAAGGTTTCTCATTCTCCAAACCTCCCAACATGGACTTACTAACCCCACCACCCCCAGAGAATCTTCAGGTTGGTGCCAGACTTCTTCATTTTTGTCAAGCTTGTATCAGCCTTTTCCACACAACGAATGGATGATCCAAGTAGTCTCAGAGAAGCTTCAGATTTTGTTTTATCCAGTCCCTTCCCCTTTTGTGTTCCACTCAATCAAAGCTTAAACTTTTACCATAATTTCTTAAATGTATACATGGTCTACAATAACTGAAATGATGCCTTTTAATCAAAACAATTAGAAACTCAACCTTCCCCCCTATGTACCCTATGTAGCTGACAGCTGTTATAATGTGCATGCCATACCTTGCTGGACTTGCAAATGTTTCGTTTGCTGTATGTCTTTTGTATCTTATTATGATGGGGTTTAGTTAGTAAGACGTGTCTTTGTTCAATATGTCTGACAGTTTCAATAAAACATCCCTTGGATTGTGTTGATATTATTTCCTACTGTTGTATATATACATTGTGAAAAAATTGATAATGGAACCAGACATACTGCCTGGACATGCACATGGGATGCTTTTTGTAGGATCTACAATGACTAAGAAACTAAGCAGTGATCTACAAACTTCAAACAGTGTTCATTTAAAATAAAATGTTATTGATCAAAGGTTCAGCTAACAAACATGTTGCTTAAAAGTAAATACTGTAGTTTAAAGAAATTTTTATCAGCATTATCAGTAAATCAACCTGATGTGTAATGTCTAATAATGTGTGCTATAACCAATTCTCGTCAACTTCTGCGTTTTCCTAGTGATGGCACTTTCACTGTGTAAATCATACATGCATACTTTAGGAAAAGAATTAACAGAAATATCCTACTGAACAATCAGTTTAAGCATAGATGTGTAAATATATCATTTAATTGGAATCGGTGGTTCCTGCATCAATGACGGCCACATGTTTACCGATTTTGTAAATGTTTACAGGCAGTAAACTAAGCAAAGCCATTTATACATGTAAACATTGTGACCTTACCTCCTATAATGAAGATCCCAACAGATCCCACAAAGGCAGAGATTTCAATGGAGGAGATCACATCCTCACTCTTCAAGTGGGCTGTGTAGAGAATTCCCAAACCGAACTCTCCATGGTTTTATTGAAGACCTTTTCTGGTACCAAAAGCCAATTGCAAACTCGGACTGGTGATAGCTCTCAGCTCGCTCAACATATACATATTAGCACAGAAGTTCAAGATGGAGATGTCTAGATCAGTTTGCCTTTCCATCAAGAGGGAGGAGTTTGCGATCAGTCCCAGTCTGACCAATGCATACTTTCATGTCCCTATCCACCCAACATCGTGCAAGTTCCTTCCATTTGCCTTCCAAGGAACAATTTACCAATTTCGAGCCCTGCCTTGCAGCCTCGATCTCAGCCAATTGGCATTTATGAAGGCATTCAGTTGTGTCTCATTGTTCAGGACCGACTTATCAACAACTACTTTGATGTACCTGGCTGACATCCTTTGGAAATACTCAAGATTTGTATTGCTGCAGGAAATGAACAACTTTATCTTGCCTTTCATCCACCTGGGATTTTGCCTGGATTTGGAGAAGTCAGATCTTGTCTCCTCACAACACTTCGTCCATATGGGAATGAAGTTTCTGACCCATCTTTATCTCATTCATCTTCCTCAAACATGAATTGCATGGTTATTGAGCTTTCAGTATCAGTCTCAAACATGAAGAGGGTTTCTGCGAGAGTTTCTTTAACTTTTGGTTTACTAAATGCAGCAGTGAATTTGATTTCTCTAGGCTCCCTTTTTATGAGCCCTATGTAGATGATACTTCTGGCTCAGTGGCACCCCTTTTTCGGTTGTTTTGATCAGCACATTTCAATCTCAAATTAGATAAAATGATTCCTGTATGAATGGTAAGACAAGCAATGGCTTACAGCAGGAATTCCTCTGGAGAAGCGCGAACCATACTTTATGGTGTGTACAGATGCCATTTCGTTCAGTTGCTGAGGGGGGGGGGAGCTGACCTGTTGCCTCACTTCAGCATGGTAAGTGATAACTGGAGCAAAAAGGAGAAAGCACGTCACATAAACCTGAGTGGGGCCATGGGATCAGCATGTTGAAAACTTTTCGTTTAAAGTTTTGATTCCATCTCTTATGTTTTAATGGATTTTTGAGCCAATCTGCTGCAAGTTTGGAATATTACATTATCCTAAACTCCCCTTTCTATCAATTCTGCTGTTGACCCCTGGGTTATGTCCCTTGATTGGGCCACGGGATCAAGAATAAGGACACCTTCTTGTTTTTATCCTAGTCTTTAAATACCCCTCACTCAGTTCATTTAATAGCTGTAATAACATATGATAACTTACTACCCTTTTTCCCTATACCAATGTTGCAACAGGATTATGTCTTTGGATGGGACTATGGGGTCAAGAAGTTAGACACATTTTTATTATTTGTTATTATTATTATTATTGTTTCAAGAAAGCCTTACACAATTCAATCCATATTTGAAACTCTGCATCAGCACATTATTACCTATCAGCATGAACAACTCTCATGGGTTATGTCCATGGATTGGGCCATTGGGTCAAAAAAGTTTGATACTTTTTGGGCTTATAGTTTTTTTGGCACCCAGTTTACCATCCTATTTTGAATATATAACAAAATCATATAATTTCCTTCTTGTAGCATTCCTGCTCTCAAGTCATGCTTCTGGTTGGGGCCACAATTTAATGTCCATTGATAATGACACTGTGTCCGATTGTGTGTGGGGGATGTAGTATGTTTATTAAAAAACACTTATTGCCGATTTTTTATTATTATTTAAACTTCATACTGTTAGTACTGAGTTCCATTCTATAAACAATATACCATGAACACATTTATTTTCATGGATATTAATTTTTGTTTGCTTGGTGAAAAATAACATTTTCATTGGTATTTGAATTTGTGGAGTGGGGAAGGTTGCCTGCTGTTTCCACAGACTCCTTTTTAATTGGGTCTTTAAATTTGAGGTTAGTAGCAATCAGAAAATCCCCCAAAAATTGGTACTCTGTAAAAAATAATCTATGTTATGTGCTGGTCTTGTTATGGACCTACATCGAGATGTAGGAGCTCTTTAGTTATCAACTACTGTTTCATCTGTCTGTTTATGCGTCAGTCACACTGTGTCCATTCACACTTATAACCAGCATAGCTCTGCAACACTTGTCATTTGGTAGGTGAACTGCATATTACATGTAGATGTGCTTTTGAAGCTTTCATCTGTTCAGGTCAAATTTCAATGGAGTTATTGCCCTTTATCCATCACCATTGCATCTCCACTACAACAGATCCTTATAACCAGCATAGCTCATGAACCATACAATATATTCAGGTGGAATTGGGGTGTACATGGTCTCGTAGCCTTAGATTGTTTTTTTATGGGTTTTGTCTCATAACTACAATTTGGATACAGTTGTGGCCCTTGACAATAACAGTATCTTTCACTGAAAACTGTACACATAATTGGATGCCATATGGTAGGTGAATTGCCCATTACATGTATATGTGCCTTTTAAAGGTTTCTCTTTCAAGTCCATTTTTGACAATGTTATTGCCCTTTTTCCGTCAGTATTACATTGGCACTAAAGTAGGTCATTGTACTCAGCATAGCTCAAGAATGTGCTTTTTATGGGTCTTGTCTCGTCAGTTCCATTTTGGATAGAGTTATGGCCCTTGACAGTTAACTTCGTGCCTTCACATGGACTGTTGCTTGTATCTGGCATAACTCCTAAGTCATTCAAAATTTCCTGATGCAATTTGGTATAAACATTGTCTCATAGACTTACATGTGCCTTTTAATGGGTTTAGTCTGATTTACAAGATTTATAGCCCCTTGATTGCTCTTCCTCCTAACCTTGGTTGCCGCAAGACATTTTCACCAACATTTGTTGGATTTCAGCCAAATTTGGCATTTGGCTTCAGATTCGGCATAATTTTAGTAAGGAATATTGCATTTTATCAGTTATGCATCTTTATATTAATAAGACTGTAAATGATTTCCAGCATCCCACATCATCATTTCAAGCAGTTATGGTCCTAGAATGCCCATCTTCTCCAAACGTTGTTTTTCCAACATTAAGTTCTTATGTTTAAAGTCGTATCAACCAAATTGTAGAGAGTGGAGCCCTTTGTGATGAACCCATCATTACTAGCTTTAGTTTAATTTGTTCAGGTTTATACACTTGTCATAAGGCAGAGTGTTTATTATGTTAAGACATTGTCCATCAATCCATTCTTCTGTTACCAGTTTGGTTTATGCACAATAACTTTAGTTCTCTACCATCTACAGTTACCAAACTTTGTGGATGGCATGGGTAAGAAATAAGCCTTTTAACACAGGGAGTCAAAGGCCAAGGTCACTGACTGAAAGAAGAAAAGTGGTTTCTGAACAAAAGCATTAGTTCTACATCACAGACCAGGGTCAAACTTTGTGGATGGCTTGCACCGTGGGGTAAGGAAACAGTCAGTGGATTTTGGAGATTGTAATTTCTTTCTCACTGTGACTGACTTGTTTTCTACTCAGATGATTACAGTTCTTACAATAAACTAATGGACAAATATACAGGGAAAACTTGGAAAATTGTCTTCAGTAATCTATTTCACATTTTTAAAAATAACTTTCTTAATCACAAGACTGAATATATTTTCTCCAGAAGTGAACCATTGTGTAAGCATCGGGCAAACTTGGTTAAACGAACTGCACTTGAAAATGGTTAAGGCTCCTTTTCATGCTTACTACTTTTGTTACATGTATCTACAGGTTGATGATGGGTGTAACAGAAAAGGGAACAGTGACAGCCCTTAAGAAGGAGGGTTCAGGGAGTCTAGACCCCTCTAGTGTGGAAGAAATGATGGAGGTAATACTAGATCAAATCACTTTATTTATAACAATCTACTCTTATAGATAAAAGAGGAAAATTAAAAAAAAACAGATTTTGTGATGCATGCAGTAGAAGCATTTATTATGGTTTGCAATGGGTTTTCTTATTACTGCAGGTTTGTATTGCATTTTGTATAATATATTCTTTTGTAATTGGAATTGCATATTGGAACTTTTGGCAAAAGCATTCATTTTAGAAAAGTAAATAAAGTTTTATGAGGTTTGGTTTGGTGCATTATGGCACAACACAAGTAGGTTATATAGTGATGAGGCAATTGGATAGTGCCTTACCAGAGGACACACCATGGTAGTCAACCCGGGCTGATTCGATTGTAGAATTCAAACACATACTTGTCGGTTACGAGTCTGGCACACTAACCACTGAGCCACCATGGTTCCTGAAGAAACAACTTAAGATGTTTTTCGGTGGTTACCCTTCGTCTTACATTATATATATTCGCCAACTTGAAGCTTGCTACCTTTGGTAAGGCTCAAATCAGCGAACACTGAAATGGACATTAGGCCTAGTAGAATAATGCTTAATAAGATCTTCATAATTCAATATTTGTGATTACTGAAAATACTTGCATTACGATATGTAGGTAGGTAGGTATGCTAAGCGCAAAATGTTTAGCAACACTTCTATGAATTATGAAGTATTCTGTGAATTAAGGGTAAAATCAGCTAACATTTAAAACCTTAATTTGTATATTGAATACTATTATGTCAGGGGTTGATTTAGCTGCGAGCCTGTGGCCTGTTTGTTTTGAGGAGGGACAGTTAATACTGACAGCCACAGACAGGAACAGTTAAATATTCCAAAGTCGTTTTTAAATTTTATTGGGAGGGCCAGTTGTTTTTCTGCAGGGCTAGTTGATTTCCATGTGAACTGGTCCTGCAGGCCAATGGAAAAAGTGTGTTAAGTCGACCCCTGTTATGTCTGGAGAAAATGTTAAGTTTTACCTTTTAACAAGTTAGCTGTGTAAATGTTCATATTGTACATATGCACAATGCTTTACATTTTCAACCAATGATGCTTTATGATTCACTAAAGTATTGCTAAACTTTGTGTACATTGTTAAATAAACAAAGATGAAAATGAATTTTTTACAGTCGAATTGAGCATTTTATTACTATTATTGTTGTTGCTGTTTTTTTTTTTTTTTCTTTGTTCTTTGAAAGTCAACTTCATTTTATTTATGGATATTGAAAGTGTTTACTGATCTTGTTCTGATTATATACCATACTATTTTCAGACGGGGAAAAGAGTCGGTCAGGCTGTAAACAAAAGTCTTACGGAAGTTTTACGTCAGGAAGAACAGAAGGGCAAAAAGAAAGAACAGACAGGATTTTTGAGATAGTGCAAGCAAAGCAAGCTTCTTGTTTTCCTGCATAAAATAGTTGTGACTGTACTGGCTGTTGCAACTGGCCAGAATCCAACAAGAATTGATTTATAAAATAAACAGCCCAAAAACATGCTATGAAATGCACCTTGACCAGATAGAGTTTATATAGCCAGTATGGTGCTGATGTGGAGTTAAACCATATACATACATCCATTACTAGAGACACCAAAGGCTGCAAAGGGCTGCATGGCCAAGATTAATAAACGCAGAAGGAAGGAATGTGGCTTGCCATGCTCATAGAGATAATAAATTCTTGTGCTGTTAGAGACCTAAAAAAATTGGCAACATAATGATATTGAATATTATGAGTTTAACTAAAGTCTTTTTTCTGACACAGTTGACAGTAATAACATTAGATTAAACATCAAATTTTAATGGGGTACATGTTGAAAGACCTTTAACAGATTATTCCCAATGTAGTGTCTTAAGAAAGAACTTGAGGTAGAAGTGAAGTCAGACAAATGGTCTTGTTGTACAACATGCAAATAGTGGTTTATACTGTGACAAATGTATATTTCATGCTGATGAAGACAAAAGTAGCATAGAACTGAACCCACAAATACTGATCTTTGTAACAATAGATTACCTACAACTGGCAACAGAAAAAGTTTGAAAAATATCGACTGAAACATACATGTACTTTAATTGTTACATGCAAATTAATTACTATTATCAGGGCTTGAAATTAATGCTAATCTGCTAACCTGAGGTCAGTGGTTTTGCTGACGACAGATCACTAAAACCCCAGCCATCACTAATTTGTTGGAGCAGTAAAAATTTCCACCAGTTGCTATAATAATATTTAACAAGTGGACTTGTCTCAGATGTATAAAATGTGAGATGCCATTTCCTTTCATGGTTAATTGATTTATTTTGTTAAGAGAATATCTATCAGCATCCTGCACATGACGAGGTACAATAAATGCCTGCAGTGGAAATTGTCAGGTGTTATTCCATGCATCAAGTAAGTTAGGGTGAATATTGTTGAAAGTCTTTGTGCATGTGAAACTAGGATGGCATACTGTCCCCACACAATGATTCTGATTTGGATGACAACAAAAGATTTAGGGTATCAGGTTAGTATTGTCCAGTTCAAAAAATGTAGCATTCCCAACTCAATGAATAATCCAGACATATACTGAATAATGTGTTTTAATATTTAAATCATTGATAACGAACATTCATTGCATTGTGCAGTGTGACAATTGGAAAGATGTGGAAGTTTTTGCAAGGTGTACAGCTGCCGCTGAAACATAAAAAATTAGATGGTGATGAGAGAACATGATCATAAATATGATTAAGAGTAAGAAAAGTACCAGAAATGCTGGGAAAATGCATTAAAATTGCTCAAGTATAACCCAGGAAAGGCTGTAATGTTGTGCACTTTTTGTACTGAGTATTTGGAAAAAACATGAAAGTGCGCAGGTACTTTATTCGTTGATGGGTATAAAAATGTTCATAAATTGTCCCTGGAATCACATGCAAGACATCAAGGATTATAAGTGGCATGCTGCTGGATCAAGAAACAGCAGGCCAGAGGCTTGACATTATGGACGTATATCTAATGATGAATCATGTACACAAACTGAATATGAAAACTTTCTGCGAGTCTTGTTTGTGAAGTACAGTTCTTATTGTTTTGAGTTGATCTTGATGAATAATAACTGTTGAATTAGAAACTGACCTGGCATGTTCGTTTTTCGCATGATCAGTGAAATTGAGGCCAGATCAGTACTGATTGTATTATGGTGATCCTATGGGTTAGTGACAAACAACCCTAATTTCAGGCCCTGCTATTAGTTGAATGATGTTTTCCATTCTGTCAGTGCAAAAAAAAAGTTTGTTGATTTTATATTTGAAAGATTCTATCACTGAGGGATAGAAAGAACATCTGATGAAGATGTAAATTTCCATGAAAGATGTTTTATCGTTGTACAGCTGTAAGACATTAGAAACATAGGCTAGATGATTTGTAATGAATATTTATCAAATAAAGTCGTCCATGCAAGCTACTACACTTACATTCTAAACTCGTTTATCCTGACCACTATGGGACAAGAAAAGCATGGATAAATGGGAGTTTGGGTTATGCAGGTTTTCAAGTGGCCAACTTTTCCTATACCCCCCCCCCCCCCCCCCCCCCCCCCCATTGTCTACAACCAAACTTTGGGTGGTGGACTGAAAATGCTGAAAATGTCTATGTCGGTTTTAAACCAGTTTCACTTGGTGCCCAGACATTGCCTTGCACAGTGATTGGTCTGACTGGAGGGGGAGCTATAATCTTCCCACAGAAACATCTAGGGGAGGGTGTTGGTCTAGTGAGGAAAAATAAAATCACATAATTTGGAACTTAAAGCAGGTTTTCAAACTCTGTCTTCATTTTCCAGCTCACTCAGAAACATTCATGTTCAGCTAAGGATGGATAATTCGGTAGCAATGAAATATTTGACATGAAGCTAAGACAATTCATTCTCCGACATGCTTACTCAGCCCTTTTTACCATGGAGTCAAAGTCATAGCCATAGAAAATTTGCATCAAGGTTTTTGTTAAATTTTTCATTTGCTTGTATTTCCAAACTCCTTGAATTATTCTTATCATACATGGCATGAATCATCATGAAGCTAGCACAGTTCATTCAACAGTGTTTGCTCTCCCTTTTTTACCTTGGGTTTAAGGACATCATTGAAAAATTGTGATAAGGTTTTAAAGTTTTTCATTTGCTTATATTTTCTTTGATATATTCTCATCATACTTGTCATGAATCATTATGAAGCCAAGATAATTCATTCTGTGACATGTTCACTCACTTCTATGACCTTGGAGTCAGAGTCACAGTTGTAGAAAATGTCAGTTCTGGTTTTGGTTTAAGTATTTTTTAATTTAGTTACATTTCCTAAATACTTTGATGGATTTTCTTCATATATTTGATGATTCATTATGAAGCTAAGACAATTCATTCTGTGACCTGCACGCTTATCCTTTTGACCTTGGGGTCAAGATCACATTTTACAGCAGTGCTTTGGTCCTGGACTTGACATGCAGGCCCTGGCCTTCCCATTATCTAGCTGCGAGTGGTGACTAAGCAGGTAACTGAAAATTGGCCTTCCTGTCATCTTGCTGTGAGTGATCCCTAAGCAAGTACATACCTGCCAATCATTACGCTTTTGGCATAATCATTTCGCTTTTTTTTCTCACCCAATTACGTCTTACGCTTGCCTGTATATGGATTACGCTTTTCTGGAACATTAAAAAAATAATGATAAAGCAGTAAAAAGTTGTGTTTGTCATTTTTATTATCATCCCACACATCATATAAATCTGAGAATATTCTATAAAAAAAGAAGACTGCAGCCTAAGAATAGTGTAAGAATACATTTGTTATAGACCTCCCGTGTACTTTCCTTATTTTCTATTTATAGCAGTTGCATGTGACCAATTTCCAAGAAAACAGACCGGTTTGTTCATTATAAAATTATTTCACAGATTCATTTTATTAATATACTGGATATGTTAGCGGACCAGTCTATACTTTAAAACAAATGGCGGCAGATGTTAAGTGAAACAGGCTTTATCGATGTGACTCTTGGATATTATATACGACTGAAATTTTTTAGAGAAGACAGATTTTTTTAAACTTTAAAACATGTCGGATCAGAAAAAAGGCAAATCAATGGTGCTTTACAAATTTAGAAAGATTAACTCGAGAGAGCAATACAACACTCAGGTTGGGGACATGGTAATGATCATTGCAGAATTTGTGGAGTTGACTTTACGATCACTCTGCAAAAGCTAGACATGTGGACTAGTTAAAGTGAGTGTTGTGTATATATAATTTGCCAATATATTTTGTGGTTTGTATTCTGATCCCAATTCACATGGATTTTGCCCATTTGTGATGAGAACTTTAACCAGCTGCAGATCCAGGTTAGTAGCAAAACTAAACGTACATTTTTCATACAGTTTATTGTAATTATGGCATTTAATATATAGATTACGCTTTTTATGCTCAGATTACGCTTTTTTGACACTTGGGTTACGCTTATACCTCTGTAAGGGTTGGCAGGTATGCAAGTAACTGGAAATGGGCCACAATACAGCCATAATGAGAAAGTGACCTACTTGTAATTATAATCCAATGGCACTATACTCCTAGTGACATGTCCTTTCAAAAAGGTCCATGACCCACTGAATAGTATTGAAGGAATTAAATGTAAAATGTTATCATAGACTCTGGGTGCACCATAATGGGGTGGGTGTGGGTGGTGAATATTTACTACAGCATGTGAAATCTTTATGTGATCAGAGATGTTATTTGTTTTAAGATATTGGTGTTAGATGTTCAGCTCCTTGGGCCTTGGGTTGCAAGAGATCATGTGGTAGCAGCTAGTTAGTTGCGTTCTGATTGCAGAACTTTACCATTGAATAGCTTCTTTGTATTTTTGATAATGGGCCCCTTCAAAGCCATATTCTCAAACTTCCTGTGGTCAATGGAGTCAAATTATACTGTACTACAAGTTGACTAATTCCATATTTAAGAAATTCCAGTCGGTGAGTTTCAGCCATTACCATATCGATCACTATATCACTTGTTGCTTGTCAAAGTTAGACATTTTACATTCAGAAATATTTCATGGGCAAATTGCATGCCTATATTACCTTATTTAATTCCAAATGTGTTTTTCTGCATTCTGTGGTTGCTTCATAGAACCATTGTGATGCATATATTAAATATGGCATTTCAGGTTGCTTGTATTTCGCAGTAAACAAACTGTTATTGATCATGTCGGGCTCTTATGGGTGCCATTTTTGTTTGTTATCTGTGAACCATGACATTGATGTTTCAATATTACATGTGATTCATATAAATTGACACTCAAATGAAGTCACAGTAAACATAATGCCATTAATAATATGCGAAACATGCAGACTCTATAAAAGCTATTAGATTTATTTAGTGATCCAATTATAGGACTGCACTATTTTGTACATAGTTGAAACCTCCCTAGCAACTGCATCTTGTTTAGTACTGTTATACCCTGTCATTAATCTGCCACAATTTATCCATTGTCAGTGTTGCACATAGGATCCCAAGGCCAGGGAACACTGTGTCCACCTCCCTCCAAATCTGGAGGATACACACCATTTTACACAATGCACTAATAGTGCTATAAAAATGAGATAATATTGGTTGCTTCAACAGTTTTGCCACCTTAACTTTGTGGTCTGCACTATTGTATCATATTTTCCTTAAACACTTACATTATTGCAATAAAAGTTTTATCATGTGCTCAAGTAACTCATGAAAACATTATCTGGTTAACCTGAAATGATCTGCACCATGGAATTTTCTGTTCCAGATCATACTCTCTCAATTAACTTAAGTGTACATTCATTATCTACCAGCATTTATTGCTGGATTCATATACGTTTGAACCAAATGAATATTTTGTACTGATGGCATCTTTCTATTTTCTTCCTTGTGTTACTTTCATTAACATTTTTGCTGACTTTATTCTTGAGTGGAACTTCTTCAGTGAACTTGCAGACAGGAAGTAGGGGTTGCTTACAATGTATAATCAAAGTTAGTACATATCGGATATCTACATTTTTTTAGCAGATATACGGAAATATTTCACGAGTGAAGTGGAAACATTGTATTGTCATACAAAATGTTTCCACTTCATGAGTGAAATATTTCCATATATCTACTAAAAAAATGAAGAATTTCTTTTTATTATATATTTTTAAAGGCAAAAACCGTAGATTTGCACGGGTTTTCTCCATTCTGTCAATGCGATTAACAGCTGAATTACTACATTGATAAAAAGAAGTTCCTAAATTTCACATTAATTTTGGAAAAGTGACGTTTTATAAACTTAGCTAGTACATATCATACTTCAGATTGTGCATTTTGTCAAAATAATGACTGCATTCATACGAAAAGGAAGACATTTTTGTTTTTGTTAACACATTTCATGCTTGGATTGATACTGTTGGGGTGGGGCAACTACACATAACTGAACAGTTGTATCCGACAGACTTCAGAGCGTAATATCTTGAAACAAGATTTTAATGATTGTAAGTTTACTTGTATGGATTTTCGTTCTTCATTTTGTTTATTTCTACATTCAAACGTAAATTTGTGTGTGGCCTTGGCAAGCTTGCGGTCTAGACAGGTAGCAGGCACTGTATCCAATTTTCGATTGTCACTTAATTTTGGTTTGCAATCAACACTCATCAAAGCCTGATTTATCCATCATTTTCAAACATGATTGTGATGCGAGTTAAAATTCCTGCTTAAAATTTTTAAATCCTATTTAATCATGATCTTTTTTCTTTTAAAAAATATGTACCATTTGTCATAGAGCATTGCAGGTATACAATACTGTATGAGCGACACATAGCAACAGGTCATGTACGTTCAGTCACTGACAGTTTCCATGATTCATGTAGAAAACTAATTAAAAAAAGTTAATAATTGAAGTCAACTTTTTGCTGTTTGGAGTTCGTTTTTAGACATTTCTTGATGGTACCTCATTGATTGTGTAAATGTACACTAGAGGGTCTACAGATGACACATTTTAAAATCTGTACTGTCCTGATTCGGAGGGAGAGAGAGAAGGAGCAAAAGAAAACAAAAATGAAATGGGCCTAAATATGGAAATACGGGTCTGAATAACACACATATGGGCAGATAAACTTAATTCCTAAATGGAAGAAGAAAGTAGTTCCAAAAGTGATATCACCACTGTGGCGATAAAAGTGGTTTCGCCACTGTGGTGATATAATTTTTCTCCCACCGATACATTTCAATATCTCGCTCTGAAATATATAACAATGGGGGATATTTTGGTGATTTCACTATCAACTATGTGAATCCCATAGTAACCGGGTCATAAATCATAATTATGTTTTTTTTTGTCTTTATATCTCCCTCAAAAAAACACATGGGATAGTTTTTATTGAAATTTGATAGAATGTTTCTTAGGATGTGTTCTACCAGAATTTTGATGGCCTCACTAGCAACCTTTTAGCTTCTTTGCGACCATGAGGAAAATTAAATTTTGACAACCTCTTTAAAACTTCTTAGTAAATTTGAATACAGATTTACTGAAATATTTCATACAATTATATTCTACCAATGTTCTAACCAGGTCATACCTTTAGAAGCATTCATAGCAACCATTTCAGACCTGCCAACCCTAGCAAGACCTAAGTAAGGCAGTCAAAATTTTTCCATTAGACTAATTTTCAGTAAGGTGTAACAAAATTTAATGTACTGCTTTTGTCTACGTGGAAATGTGCATTAAAAAAGTTCAGAAGTGTGATCGAAGACTAATGCAGCTAAGGCAAACATCATGTTCAACTAAAAAAGTTTGTAAAGTACACTTAGACCTTAATTACCTCCAGTACAGTTTCAGAAACTGCAGTTCCAAACCCATGGAGCTCAAAGGCATCTTGCTAGATCTCTCATCTTGATGTAATCTTTTGTTTTTGTTTTTATTTTTTGTTTCTTTAATTTCAAGTGCTGATGGCAGTCATCTCTTCTGCCATGAGACATACTTAGATCAACATGACATGATCTCCAAAAAATGTAATTGTTGCCTATCCTGCTTTTTTAAAGCTGTTTAAAGCCTCTGAGGTACTACTGTAAAAGTTAGACCTGGTTCCCCAACTAATTACACAGAACCTAATAAAAAAACCTTGAACCGGATCAAACACGACAAGCCAGTTTCCATATTTGACCGCAACGATCGTATTTTCATAATTTTTCCCATTATTCCATAATTTTAGGGTCATTTCAGGAAGACATTCCTGTCAAATCATAAGGGTTGGCAGGTCTCCCATTTAGCTTCCATAGCAAAAAGGTGAAAAATGCTTTTCAAACAAAATTACTTGGCCAATTAGTTGTTTTAAGTGCTTTTAGAATAGTTGAGTCAGGGTGTGTAATCTCGGGCTAACTTGGGCATCTTGTTCTGAAGAAGCATCTCCTTCATCAAATTTCATTTACCTACCAAGGATGATACCTTGAAAGCTTACTAGATAAGAGAGTTAATCAAAAAGTAAATGCAGTATAAAGAAAGAGTTAATAGTGAGCTTATTTTTTATTCATGTTACTTGACTCCTGGAGATGCATGCCTCCACCTATTTCTAAACTGAGAAAAGTGCTCACACCAAAAAAAAAAAAGAAAAACCAAATAGGAAGAAGGCTAGATACAAATATGAGCTCTTAAGAACATGCCCCAAAACCTGAACCACATGGATTTAAAGGATGTAAGAATGATATGTATGTATTTAGTGTTTTACGGCATCTCGGCACAACAGAGGCTATAGAAAAATATGTATCTGATGGAATCCCCAATGATTGGTTTGGTTTGGTATTTTGCAGCACAGCAGCTTGGGAAGGTTATTTAGTGCTGAGACAATTGGAGTAAAATGCCTTGCCCAAAGATACACAACGGTAGTCAACCTTGGCTGATATGAAGAAAGAATTCAAACCTGTATCATTTCTATTACGGGTTTCAGCAGGCTAACCACTGAGCCACCGCAGTTACTGGAATCGCTGACAAGTTTTTTGTAATGAAGGTGACAAGAATCAATAGTATAAAAAGTTAATACTATTATAAACCAATACAGCAATTACAATAAGTAACCCCCAAAACTTAAACCAAGAGAGACAAAGAATCTGACTTTAGCATGACTACAAAAGCTCTCCATTCTTTGAACAGTCAAATTAAAAAATACCAAACTGTGAATTGATTGGTTTATTTGAATAATATTCTTTCAAAGATGCAAGTTTCCCACGTGTATGTCAAGACAATTATTCCTTACAACATTTGGTGTATCATATTACTGTTCTCTAACAATGGAAGTCATAAAATTCCATTCCATTACACTCCAACATATATAGAAGTAAAATGTACATCTAATTAGACTAAGGACTGAATGAAATCAAATTGCCTTACATTAATACAGCTTTAGGTTTTGAGGTGCTAATTCCATTTTTCAGCACATGATAGGTTATACATGGTGGCCAGTATAATTGGTGGAGGAAGAACCACCAACCCATGGGAAGCTACTGGGAAGCTTTCTCACATATCCACATTGGTTGAGCCGAGACCCAAACTCTTGTGAACAGAGGTAAGATGTGTCAGTGATCTGTAAAGGTGAGTGGCATAGACCACTTGGCCACCTGGGGTCCCAACACAGCTTTAAAAGAGTTACAATCACAAAAGCATGACTAGAACCAACAAAAAAAAAAAATATATATATATATATATATATAACCCTGTATAATTTGTTCCTAATTTTGTTGTGCAAATAATATGGTAAGACTGAAAGACTGATAATCTTTTCTAATACATGTATTTAAGAAAAAATGACGAACAAAATTAATGACTTGCACAAAGCTTTCTCTTTCAACAGATAAATATCTCTTTTCAATTTAAATTTTTTCATAAAACCCATTAAGACGAGCCAGAGAGATTATTTTAAATATTGTAACACTGAAAACAATTATTTTTAATTACTGAAATACATACACTGTACCTCTCAAGTCGTTATTTTGATTCAAGCATGTGGTATGTTTACACTGATTCTATCCTATGAAAAGAGTAAACATGCCTGGTAGCACACAAGCACCTGGCTTTACTATGTGGTGATGTTTCAATCATCCCACGGCCTCCTCATCTATCTGCTGCACAACTTTAAATCTAATGTTTACTATAAGAGTTTTTTACTTTATGAAATTTCCCCCAAAGGGGAGAACACTCTGAGCCTTTTAATGCACTCTTTCCTCAGATAGCTACTCTTAAATTTTAAAAACGTTTTAGTCGGCTCTGGTACCAGAAGGTGGGGCAAATAAAGTTCTGCACCAATATCTAACATACAGTTTAATATTCACCAACAGCAAGGAGGAGTAACTTAGTCTTCACTGATCAATTTAGGAATGTATACCTTAAATAAGTAATTTCTTTCCATGCAAGACCTTTTAGGATAAATCCAAATGACAAAATCAAACATTTCTTTCAGTTGATATATCACGAACACAGACCATGTGAGGATATTTAAACAGGTAAACACAAAAATAGTAAAAGTCGCACTTTTCATAGATGAGAATATCCCAAATGTACTAAATTTTCAATAAATAGTGTTACAATCAACAGCAAAACCACATACTGGCACATGTCAATATAAACAATAAGATAACTGTCATAACTGACACATGCAAATACTAAGATGTAGCAAGTACTAATTAAAGTCTGATGGATATTTTCTCTATTTAACAAAATCTGTTTTATCAAGCAAATGTAAGTGATCCCTTTCAGTGTATGTAGAAAATAAATTTGAATGGTCCCATCCAGTTTATGTAAGCAAATCCCACCTTAAAAGTTTCCCTCTGTACCTTCGGTAAATTAAATTCAATGCAAAATTGTATAAAATCATACTAATAAAATATTGCCAAATAAAATGCAAGATTATATATGGTACATGATAGCAAATTACGGCTTAACATTATGTTCATACATTCATCATCAAAAAGACTAGTAATACATACTCGCTTATAATTCATGTCCATTTGCAAACTGCACAGACACAGATCTGCCGCTGCATAATACACTGGCAGATCTGGGTCTATGCAGTTTGTTAGGAGTAATCAGTATAACAAACAACACAGATGCTGATCTGTCAGCACAGTATGCAATGGCATATCAGGGTCTATGTTGTTTGCAGTTTGACTCGACTTGTGAGCATAAACAGTATTTAAATAATAGTGATGTGCACAGATAGTGAGTAAATTCATACAGCATGCCATTTTAGCACTTGCATGTATTTTGACATGAATTCATTATAAAAGGAAGAATAAAGTTCTCTCACCACATGTACAACTTTACACAAGTATAAAATATATAGATGTATACAACTGTTTCATGAGCACACAAATAGATTAAGTATTGATCACAATAATACAAATATTAATAACTTTTCCATTTACAAGGGTCACCTTATGAAGGTGGTGTCTAATTTATAAGAGCCACCTTATGAAAGTGGTATCTATGATTCCACAAGTTAAATACTAAGAATACATTATTTGTTTTGTCATTGCTTCTAATCACAAATTTCAAGACCCAACAAAAGGTCATTTACCTTTAGAGACAAAAGACACCCCACTAACATCCATGAATCTAAGTACGAATGAAAACAAATTCACATTAGTTCATAGATAACTGGTAGCTTGTAAATTGGTATCTAGTCCCTCTCAAGGTCTACATGTTCCACAATAGCAGATATCTGGTCCACTATGGCCTTGCTGGAGGCACACAAAACTCGTCTACTAACAAGATCAACAGGACCACCTGCAGAAAGTTTAATAAAAACATCATGTTTGCTGTCAATAACCAGGTCCCAGTCTCACCAACAAGTCTAAAAGGTAAATTCTGAAAAAATCTTACAAATGTAAATTTTGTATGTTTTTGTAGAACATTATGTGTAGATTAAAAGTCAGTTTCTCTGATAAAATTTACTTCAACCGAATTCCTGAAAATTACTGTTAAAATTAATGAAGAGTTAGATGTTGACTATTACTGTCTGCATTACCTCCTTTGACTAAGGTTCAGTTTGCTGTTCTGTGTAAATTCATTGTAGAATATGTCGACCAGCCACTAATGTAGATGAAGTATATTGATTGCACAGTCATATCAAGTAAAAATAACAGATTTTGTGCAGTATATTGTTATGAATTGTGATAAAAAACAGAAATAGGACTATTATTTTCTTTTTTTTTTTTAAATTTCAAAATGAAGAAAAACAGAAAATATTGATCATCTGATTATATCAAGTCAAACCAAGAAGTATTATGAAGAGCTTCCATGTAGGCCCTACTGCTCATTTAATTTTTTTTGTTCTAAGCATATTACAAGCGATCAAATCAAAAATCCTTCTAAACAATGAACAAGTGTAGCATGAATGACACATTGTATGCCTGCTCAAATGTTCAATAGTCCTCTATGTAGGCACTAGTAGGGCAATGTTGACTCCAGAGATTATTTACTAATGTGTCTCAATGACCTGGATCTATGGTCAAGATATGCGGTCTTGAGCTAAAGTTACTATGCATAAACCATTATTTTCTTATCATCCTTACCAAGACCGTGACCTTAAAAGCATTTTCAAAGTCTACTTGTAAAATTATACCATTCGTATCATTTTCTTCTGTACAACACATAATTTCAAACTTCAATCAGACTACCTCCCCAATGTATCTACCTTACATAAAACCTTTTTAATTTTCGTATTAATTTTCACAAAATTATTTTTATTCCACTAGTTATGACTCCGAAGGCTATTTTACGAGTTATTTAACAAATAGATCTACAATTTTTATAATGCTCCCAAGGTTTGTTTCCCTTTGGTAATAAAGTAATATTCCCTTTCTCACACATTATGGATAGTATACCTTTTCTGAATCCCATGATCTATTTATCAAAACTGCCAAATATCCTTCCCGGGTGGTACAGTGGTTAGCGCGCTGGACTCCCGACCAAAAGGGCGTGGGTTCAAATCCTACTATTGGACCAGCCCGGGTCAGCTAATGTGGTGTGTCGTTGGGCAAGGCACCTTACTCTAACTGCCTTGGCACTAAATAACCTACTTATGTTGCTGTGCCGTAAAGGACCAAAACAAACCAAATATCCATCCCAATTTTAAAAAAAAATTTTTTAATAGTGAACCTATAACTTCCATGGACTTTTGCCATTACTCACGTCTTTTGGCACTGAAGTTTCAGCAAAATTTATTTCACCCACTAATTTTCTTGATTCATCTTAAGCCAATTAAGGAAAAAAAATCTTCCAGGTATATCCTCTATTTTTATTTTACTTCCATTATCTTGTCTACTATATAATTTACCATAGGACCTTTGCACTTTCAAAATTGTATATTGATCAGTAGTTGTTTGTCCAGAATGATCTTTGCCATTTTTCACCTTATCCTATAATGATCCCTTTACCTTTCTTTTTTCTTATTTCTTCAAGCTGTATTTTCAATTTTCATGGATATCCAAAATCCAATAATTTACTGTAATTTGTTTGAAAACATCCAGATGTTCAATTTCCTTTAACAATTCTTTTTCTTTCAATCCCCTTTTTTTCTAGAAATGTATTGGAAATAGCATGAAATCACTAAATTTTACCAAGCATAAACTTTTCTAAATTTTTGGTCATTATTATTCATGAAAACTTGTATTATAAAACATTTAATGATAAATTATTTGTGAAAATTTTCTGTCCTAAATATGCAGACCTGAAAGTATTCACAAAAATGTAATGACTTGAAAAATATTATGCTCTACTCTAGTAAAGATGGTTAGCTACCTTCTCTTTTCCAACTATGGGTAAAAAAGTGATCCCACATAGTGTTGTCACAGTAATTTAACCAAGATTACATTTGCTTACTTTAGGGATCTACAACAGCCCCCCAGCTTCTGGATTCCTGCACAATGAAAACCCCATTTAACATTAGTGATGCTGTAGAAATTTAACCAAAATTAAATGTCCTTACCTTTTGGATCTACAACGACCCCTCCAGCTTCCTGTACAATGAGAACCCCAGCTGCAATGTCCCAGATATGGATTCCATACTCAATGTAAGCCTCCCCCTGACCTCTTGCCACCTGACACATATCAATAGCTGCAGACCCATATGCTCTGATCCTAAAATAAGAGTGATGATTGATGAAAAATAATGTGGATGCAATCAAGAAGAACTTGAAATGTGTCCATATTACACAGATGCTCTTGCCAGGATAGTGCATTACTGAAGCAAGCTTTTCAATATGCATGGTCAAGTTCCAAGTCAGACAAGGACCATAAATCTATCCATTTTTTTTTCCCTTTGGAAATTGGTGAAAATCTAATTTCACCTAGATATCAATATAAATCCCCATACCAAATTTGCTTTTGATCTATAAAGGCCTTCTACAATTATGGAGTCAAACACCAAAATGTATAATGGACAGATGGGACAGAATGGACATGTGATGCACAAAGTAAATACTATATGTACCCTCTATAGATGTGGCATGGGCATAACAAAAAAAGTATGTGACATAATGAACCAATTTGCAAACTGGCTAGGATTCAAAGGAACATGTACCCAAACAACAAGGCATACATAATTTTGCTTACTCTACCATGATGCCATTAAGCATCAAGAGTGTTATTTCAGACAGCACATCCCATGTTACCTTTCTGTTTTTGATAAGACCCACTGAAAAGAAGTGAGGTTCAATCTTTGTAATGAAAACTGCCAAACATGGAAATTTTTCATCCAATACAATCCAAAATTAAATTGTTCATCAGTGTAGCTGACGATTTTCATATTTTTAAGTCAGACTTATTACTCATTTAAAATACATTAAAAAAAGTTGCCAAAATTCTGTATATTTGTTCTGTCCCTGTTCTGAAAAATGAATTTTCCAACACCTCCACTTATATGGAGATTTTAACACCTTAAGTGGTCTTTCTGTATATGATATTTTAAAAAAATCTGACTGGCTAAACTTTTGTAAAAAAAAATCTAAAACATTTGGTACACATTTTTGCATTCTTACACTGGGCATTCATGCTGTGTGCATAGTTTCATATTCAAACCTGGTGGTATAAATCATACTGAGCTAGATACCTGCACCATCTGGTACATACTGAATGCTTCAATAAAACTGATTCACGCAAACATAAGCATTCTCAGATTTTTCTTTAAATAACGTAATCCCATTAGTCAATTTCAGGACCACCTTTTCTAAAGAAATTTACCCCTGTGAAAAATATGAAACTGTAGAGTGGAACCTAAACAAGTTGTTGTTTAAGACAGATAACTGATTAATATTGGCGATCTTTACGATAGTGTTGACTGTTCTTTTAGATGAATATGCAGTTAATTTTATAAATACAGAGATGCCCATTGCCAACCAGGGAAATTAGGGACAATAGGGTAAAAAATTAGTGATTATATCGAAAAATTCAGGACACTTGCTGCAGCAAAGAAAAATTCTACGTGGACACCAGAAGAATGATAAAATCATTTAAGACATTACAAAAAAACATGCCTATGTACAGTTATATAACACTATTGACAGTACACAGCTCTTTGTATTCTTTTAACTGTCCTCCAAACTGTTTCTGGCTCTTTTCAGCTTTGCCAGAAGCTCCTGTCTAAACTGTATTATGCATCTTTTCTTGCTCAGGGTGGGCTTGCAATCACTGTTTGACATTTTAAAGTTAAGACAACCACGAAAGGTTTATAGAAATGCTGCCGATTACAGTTTGCAAATAAACACAAATGTTGTAGAAATCTAATTTAAAAAAACAAACAACACAGTGCATCATGAAGAAAACACAATTAAGTGAAATGAAGTGTTCTGGGTGATGGCACAAAACTGATTATATGACACCAATTACCAGAAAAGACTGGGAAGGACCGAAATGAAATGTTCTGAATAATGGCACATTATATGCCAGAAACTGATTTTATGTCACAAATTACCAGAAAAGACTGGAAATGACCAAAAACTCTCAAGTTATATGCCAGAAACTGATAATACATTACAAATTACCAGAAAAAACTTTAATGGACCAAAAATACTCTTATATGGCTTCAACTTCCACCAATTTGTTTTGTTGTTTTATTTTTTAGGAAAAGTCTTGATTTATTTCTACGACGGCGTGATTCATGAACAGGCTCTGCAATTTGGGACATTCACGCCCAATTTGGGATGAAGGCAATCTCTGTAAATATTCACAAAATTTAATCACGGTGCCTTCAAACAACAAAAACAAAAACAACACAAATACAATATTTCTGGAAGATCCCAAAACTGTGATATTAATCTTCTTCAATGTTCTATCAATTTACAAATTTTGAAGGTTCCAAGTTTCTTCCAGGTAAAACCCTAAAATAAATTAAAACCTTACATCTGACTCTGTGTCACTTTACTCCACTAAAGCAATTAGATGACATGAGTCTGATAAGAAATGGGTACTTATGTGGCTCATTGGTTAGTATGCCGACACAAAATCAGTGAGTTGAAGCTTAAAATCCCAGACCAGCCTCGGTCAGCTGTAAAGATGTGTTTCTGGAAAAAGCATTTTACTACCACTGCCTTGGCACTAAATGGTTTTTCATTTGGTGATATGCTGTTCAAAGCCAATCAACCAACCATGCTAAGAATGAGAATTTTGCTCACATTTTCAAGATTATAGGATAAAGTCCTATTAGTCACGCCATAAGAAAAGTAACAGTTTTTTTTTGCAAAGTAATACAAAGGTACATCCAAGAATTTCATAAAAAGCTGCCAAATTTGGCCCAAATAAAAACAGTGATAGGTTAAAATATTTGGCTTGCCAGAAAAGGGCTACATTATGGAATTGTCTATTTCAGATCTAACTTTTATTAAATTTAGTCTTAACCCATTATTTATAAGTGTTTTACTTCATATTTTTCTCATTCTCGTAATTTTTGTTTTCTTTTCAAACTAATAAGTCATCAATTTTGTGCTAAATTATGTATTTCTTCATCTTTCTTTGTTACTAAAATTGAGTCTCTTTGGTAATTATTTTAACCTTAGATGTACATTACACTAGCAGTGGGCAATGACTTTGCACTTACAGCAAATTTTTTAACAAAACTTTACAAATTTCAATCAGCACATTTTTTTTTTCTTCTTCGAAATGAATCTTCATCTAAACTATCTGTTCACCTTTAGATATTTTCGCCATCACAAACACCGATATATGTTTGGCCCAACACCCTCACATTAAAAATTCTACAATGTAAAAACTTTGAAAGAAAGATTAATACAAAATTCCAATGTTGATGATTACAGTGTTGTCATAAATAATATAACTCAGTCTCCCTGTCTGATACATCAGGCGAGACAATAAAAAGTGTATCTTACCCATGTGATTTCTGGATGATTTTCAAATGATTATCAGATTTAATTTTTGCTTCATTTCCACTTCGAGCATTACCTCCCTCTATGATGACCACAGACTGAGAAAGATCTGAAGAAAGAAAAGAACTGAAACTTTTATTTGTTATGACCTTGTAATGTTACATTTAGATGGAAAAGTCATTGCTTAAATGATTTGTATTATACCTTCTGATGCAATGTTTAAATATTTTCCCTATAATATTGTCCTGGCATTGGCTGCACACAGATGGATGCTTAAATTGCATGTATATTAGTATTGAGAAGTCATTTTATTTGGAAAAGAAAAAAATGCTGTAGGAAAATGCAACTGCCTCACTCTGAATACAGAAAGAAGAACTTCTGATTTCAGATTTCATGAACAATTGCTACACTTGCTGTAAAACAGTTTCCATGATGTCATACAAGGGTTTAGCTTACCAAACAATCACCTGAATTCAATATATGGACTGCATGTATTTATATTTTATCATATAGATTTACGATTTCCTACAAAAGGTAAATTTGTATTTCTTTTACATTATGAGATATAAAATTTATCTATTTGTGAGTGACCTTCATCTTGAAGGCTCTCGCTCAGTTTGAACTGTGCATACACACATAGCTCATTCCTGGCTGGGTCACATTTCTTACTAAATCGATCAATTTGAAAATATGATTAGTGTGCCACTTCAGTAAAGGGACACTACTCCATCTCATAAATAATGGTGTCGGGTTTAATTTGATCCACCCAAGTTTAGTTCATTTTATATATTTCATTATTTGTTGGAAAAAAACAAACAAATTAACACAAATCTTGAATTTAAAAAGTAATATACATTATACAGTTTTAGCATTTTGTATTTTCTCAGATAAATTCAAGGAGTTTTTCAATAAATTCAATACCTTTTCAAGAATAAGACCAACTTTTTTAAATTCAAGGAGTTTTAAAAGGAATGCTTCAAATTCATGGATCTTTTCATCATTGTACAAACCATGTTTACCCTCAAATTGCTCACAATAAAGACCTCTAACCTCATGAATAAGGTAGGTGAATATCTGAAATATACTGAAATTTCAGTAATCAAAATCAAGCCTTATACATGTAAGACATGATTATAGTTACCTGAAATTTTTGAGACAGAAATCTTCCTTCCATTGCACATTGCCCCTTGACCTTTCACAGAAGTGAACATTGTATCCAGGATAGGACAATGGACTATTCCTACCACTATCTGAAAAAAATAAAAAATAAGTAAAATTATGATTTTTTTAACACTAAGTACCCATTAACTTTGTATGATTTTTAGTACAATACCTACTAACAACAGACATGATAATGTTGAACGATACAAAAATTTACCCATTGACATGCATTTATTAGAATTATTTTATTATTTTTTTTTGTAAAAATATTAAAAATTCTAATAACAATATGAAATAAATTACAGTTCCATCTAGCAATAAGTAATGTCAGTTTCCAAGCTGCACTTTCTATATTTACAAATTGACAAAAAAACATAATGTTTTGGTTTGGTTTTAGTGGAATTTTCAGTACTTTATTGCCTATATCATGCTGAGGAAATGGAAGCTAAGTACCCTTTCCAAGGACACACCAAAGCAGCTGACCCTAGCTAGCCTGGGTGGGTATCAAACCCATGACCACTGGATTAGGTGTCAGAAGTTCTACAAACTGAGCTACCATGACTCCTTCCCTTAACGTGTATATTTCTACAAGAAATAAGCAATATAACTAATTGGATGCAATTATTCAATTTAATAAAATATACAATTTGAAGTAAATTTAAGTGACGAGTCCAAACCTGAGAAGGGTAGTATAAAATGGTATTGAAATTAAAGGAATGTAAAAAACTTCAACACTGAGGTTTATTTATGGCATGGGCAGACAAAGTGATGAATGGATGTACAGAAATGCACATGGAAACCAATGTGATTACAATGTTGTGCTTCCACCAAGGCAGGCTCGATAATATATCAAAGTGATCTACCTTTGGCAGAAACGTGTTGAACTCACTCAAGTATATGTTTGCAATAAAAGCTGCACAACAGTGTGACCAATAGTGAACTTAAAACTGCCACAAGTAAAAGAAAAAGATTGAAATAATGGTCATAATGACCTACTTTTGGTGGAATGTGTTATACCCATCAAGATACATTAACAAAAATAATTTCCATGACACTGTGATTAAATGTATCCAAAAACTAGGTCAAACTGACCTTCTAATGGTAATATGGCATTTTACCCATTAGGTTGTATACACCAAGTTTCTCTAACCAATAGTACTTAAAAACTGTAGTAAAAGAAAAACTTTAAAAAAATTGGAGAAGCATGAAATGTAGGTGACACCAACTTTGATAAATTGGTGTTCTACACATCAAGATGCATCCACATACAGGGAAGCCCTGCTATAACGTGTTTCATTATAATACCTATTTGGATAAAAGTCAGTCCTGGTGTGGTTCCCTAATGTTTATGACTCACTCACCAATTCCCTAGATTTTTTAAAAAAATCACAGAACAATGTTTGGTCAAGATATGTGGTCTTGAACTAAACTCACTGTGCAGAAATCTTTATTTTCTTTTAAGACTTACCATGACTGCAACCTTTGACAGAGGTTTCTTTATTACCCTAAATGTAAGCCATCCTAAATGTTTTGTCACTGAACTCACTCTAGAACAAAATATATTCTGCAAATCCCATTTTTGTTTGAGTCATATACATTTTAACCTTTGACCTTTTGACTATAAAACTGACATGCCTCTGCCATATTTTAAGTGCAAGCCTTCTAGAAACTTTGGTCAAGGTACGTGGTCTAGAACCAAAATTATTTTTCTTCTTTCAGTCTGTGACCTTGACCTTTGACCTTTTGACTTAAAAATCAATAGGATTCTTTTCTGCCACAATTACAAACTATCCACAAAGTTTGGTTCAAGTTTGCGATCGAGGGATATTCCTCACCCACCCACCCACCCACTTCATCCCCAGGAACATTTGTGTGACAAGAGTACTGTGAATGGTACATAGTCTGCTATGTAGGCATTAGTCTAAATAGGGCATGGCTGATTCTGAAGATTACTGACCAACAGGTCTCAATGTCCTTGATCTATGGTTAAGGTATGTGGTCTTAACTAAACTTATAGTGTAGAAACCATTTTCTTATTAGACTAACCATGACCATGATCTTTAAGGCTTATACCTCAAATTCTACAAGTTTAATCCAGGTCTGTGATGTATTGTGCAGAAACCTGTGTCTTCTGTCAGTCAAAGTGACCTTGACCTAAGGACCCCAAAAATGATAGGCTTCTTCCTTACCCCAGCTGCATCTACAAAGTTTGGTCCAGGTCTATGTAGTAGAACTAATGTCATTGTGTGGAAACCATTTTTCTTCTTTCAGGTTCCACTCTGGTTTTTTGGAGCACCAGTGAAAGCGGGAAAAGCATAGCAAAGTTGTTTGCTCCAGGGCCGTCATAAGGGGTGGGTGATATGGGCGACTGCCTAGGGTGCCAAGCCTGGGAGTGGGGTGCCATTTCACTGAGTTTGCTGTATTTTTTTTCCAAGTCGGGGTGGGAGGAGGGGGTAGGTGGCACTGAAGGCAATGCTCGCCTGGGGCGCTGTTTCATCCAGCGCAAACTTGCAGCGGCCCTAGTTGGCTCTACAGATCTAACAATGTAGATAAAGTTAACATACATTTACATGTCTTGCAACTACAGTAAAGCCCCGCTATAGCACAATGGTTGGGGTCCACAAAACGAAATCGTGCTATGTCCTGAACCGTGTTATAATCAATCATATCATTTACCTGAAGAAAATGATTCATGCATCAAAAAAAAAAGGGGGGGGGGGATAATAGTGGGCACAAAACTACGTGCTTCATTGGTACAGTTACCATCTTAAATCAGGGTGGCGGGGCAATACTACGGACTTCATTTACGCATTTATAAACTTGTTCCATATTAAACAAGAACTACTTAAAACGGTCATTACATATTTAATATTTATTTTTATGAATACAAAATCGGCAACTTAAGCGTAAGTAGTTAAGAATACATGTATTCACCGGTCGAATCTGGTTGTATCCATAATAGTAATTCCATCAAAAATGTGTATAAAGAAGCATAATTTATATTATAAAAAATGTTTGATAGATCCAGTCGAATCATAATATTTAATTTTTTGCAAATACATTGCAAACTTATGACAAAGTTTTTTTTCTTTCCCAGCAACATTCATATTTGCTGGACATGTCCAAAGGGTTTGATTTCTGAAACAGTTGAGTCATTCTTTAACGTACAGAGGAAAAAATAAATAAAATAAACCCAATATTCATTTAAACTTTTGTTTATAACGATGACTTTGCTTCACTGCAGAGCGAAAGTGGGGAGTATACTGTTTTATTATATTAGCCAATCATGCCACCGCTACAATTTAAATGGTTCTGTTCCAATCATTGGCAGGACAGTTTTCTGTGTACATGTGAATGATCTGAAGCTAGAAAATAAAAAGGGTTAGGCGGGGGGGAGGAAGGGTTTCATTTGTGTGGCAATTACCAAAACTGCTCCTGACAGTTTATCTCGTCTGCATCTTTAGCCACTGATAAGATATATCAACGGAAAGAAGGCATTGCAGATTTCTTCCCTATGTATGATTTAAGTACTTTACTGATCATTTAATAACCACTTTTACACGAAATTTTCAACTTGGATCAAATTGAAGGCTACACATCCGGTGTGTCATGTTGTGTTACATGCAATTCTGATTAGTGGTTATTGTTTGTTCAAGTCCAGGGTAAAATCAATAACCTCCAATCATAACTAACTGTAGCGTGTTCACTGCATGACATGCCCGAAATATTGGCATCCAAACTTTATCCAAATAGATACAAAGCAACATAGAAACTTCACACAAAAGTGACTATTAAATGATATGTGTAAAGTACTTAAATCGTACCGATGGGATAAAAATAAATATCACAGAATCGAGTTATAGCCACCTCGTCAATTTGTAGAAAGGGAGTGTGTGTTGAAAATAATTTCCTTTTTCACTGACAGAAACAAATGTAAGTGGCTGTGGCAGTTGATTTGTATCTGCACCAAGTACAATGTGAAGGATCCGGCTATTAGTCATCTCCGCTCCCACACTCGGAGTTGTTCAAGATAAGAATTTCCTTGCACAAGGAAACTGAACTGTTTCTTTTGTTTTGAAGATAACACCGTAATATCTTCAAAATTTAAGTTAAGACATGAAACTGGTAATAAGATGTTTTACAAACATTAATTCAATGTAAAACAAAGGGCGTGGTGACAAAGGATGAGTCATGCATATGATCGAATAGAGCAGCCTGAAATGGCCTAAAAGGGTGAATAAAAATCACTATCAGCTAGTCTGTTTAAAAGTATTTTTTTTTTTTTTAAATCTTGTCAAGGATGAGAATGGCATATGAACAGATGATAAGTCTATGTTTGTTTGTAATCTGCATACTGGAAATACACCCAATATGTCAACACATAAATAATGGCACCACCCTACCACTGACAGACATTCTAAAGATGAAAAGACCATCAAGTTGATATGTGTATCGATAATGTATTGTATCATAGGCTGTGTATCGAGAATCGTATCGCTGCGTGGCAGAGGTGTATCATTTCACCCCTAGCAAATACCCACTAATTAACACTCTGACACCTATTTCTTTGAACGACTAGAGCAAGAATAATTGTTAAGAAACAACGTGGTCATTTGTATAGGGAATGAATGATATTATTCACTGGTCAGTTGATTGCGTGACGATTGTCTGATAACACCGCAAAGCCACATGCGTGTGTTGTCAAGGTTTTTTTTGTGTTTTTTTTAAAATGTTTTTATAAATCATTGCCGCATAATTTGAATAACCTTTAGCAGCAAGATTGACTTTGATGATTACCAATTACTTAAATTAATTGATTTATAAATTCTGATGAGAATCTTCTTTCTTTTGAACAACAATTGTACACAATGCATTGAATAAAAACACAAAGACTTACTGGCTTTATTGTTCATGATTCAAAATTATTAAGATTAACACTTTTGCAGTACTTCAAGAAATTTTTGAAATTATTGTAAAATTTTGGGAGTCATGCTACGATTGTGTTATATCCAAATTCATACATGATCTCTACCTCAAAATAATAATTAATTTTTTACACATTATTTCTCATACTTTGAAAAAAAAAATTATTTTTTCATGTACGAAAAAATAATTGAAATTTCATGAGCCATGCCATGATGGTGTTATATCTGAATTCGTGCTATAATGAAGCGTGCTATAGCGGAACTTTACTGTACTTGGATTGGGGCCCCGGGTGGCCGAGTGGTCTAAGGCGTTCGCCTTTACTGATCACTGCCATCTCACCTCTGTCCATGTGGGTTCAAGTCTTGGGCTCAGCCAATGTGGTTATGTGAGAAAGCTTGCCATTAGCGTCCCATAGGTCGGTGGTTCTTCCGGGGATTTTCCAGGGTTCTTCCTCCACCAGATATACTGGCTGCCATGTATAGCCTATCATGTACTGAAAAATGGCGATAAACCCATAAAACCAACCAACCAACCAACTACTTGGATTGACATTTATTTCTGGTCACTATAATGAAAAATATATGCTGTCTGAAGCTGAGAACTGATGAAGATGACTGCTTTGAGAAATGTTCTTGAAATAGCACAAAAATACACTAACTTTGCCTGTCCTTGAAAATATAAAGAAACAAATTTTGCCAGTCTAGGCATTACAATTTTCTGAAAGTGCACATATGAAATTTTAAAATATCCAAAAAATAAAAAAAATGTTCAGCTCGTTTTTTTTGTTGATAATTTACCTCAAAGATGTAGGAAGTGAAAATAGCCATGCAGAGCAAGCAATCTTCTATGAGATTCACAATAGAAGTAAAGCCTAGTTGTGTACTCTCAAACTCAAGTCAACCCCATCGTTCAGATATCTAGTTAAAGGAACGATGGATGGATATTATGACCACTATGTCTTGCCTGTTGCCGCATTCGACATTCTCTCATACACATGTCCGTTCAATTTTTAAAATATGTATCTCTGGTAATTATGATTTCATTGCATCTAAATGTGTTTCTATGTCAGCTTTTATTTTACTGTACATTGTGTTAGGTGTTTAAAACCACTGACTGGCCACAGGTTCACTTAAATTTTTGCTTTATGACGTTCAATTGATACAGAAAATTTCAGCATTCCAAGTAGATAGATTTCAATTCAATAAGGTGAAATTAAATCAAATTACTGAAATTAAACTATGAAAATCCAGAATGGAACAGTGACTCAGACTAAAAGGAATTTCAGTGTACTAAGGGATTGGTCTTGTGAGGTTTCAGTGGTGTGTCTGAATTGATTTCATGATATGGAAGTTTACATTAGACATCAATGTGTCACAAAATGGTATGAGGAACTAAGATTTGAATGAGCTAACTGGTCAGAGTTCTAAAAAATTCTGAAAAGTGACACTAGATTTTGATCACTATATGAAGTACTTAGAGATCCTACAAGTCACTTAATAGTTACCTCAAGGCAATAAGTTTCAATAACTGAGTGATGAACTTTAAATCAAGGATATGATATAAAACTCTTTGATGGTTTACCTCTTTGTTAATTGCCAGGGCTATGGATATTGATACATGTGAAATCCTGAAAAGAAAATGGTGAACTTTACATGAGTATTCATAAAAAAAGAAATTTACAACAGAGATTGAATAATAATACATGTAATACAGCAAATGTGGCATATTGTATCATTCAATACATTTTACAATTTCTATGTGTAATGACTCATCAAAAGGACAAATTTTAATTTTCCATCAATATCTAGTATTCAATATACATATGAAGGGTTTCATTTTTTACCTATGTTAACCTGACCTCATAGAAGTTTTCTTAATTCCTAAAAGTGTTGCTTAACTTTCTGTTCATAGTACATGTATATTTTTTTCATAATTTTTAAAACTTTGTGTGACTTGATGACGCTGCTATGTGATGTTGGAAGAAAGGTGGAAATTTTCTGAATATAGGAGGGAATGGGGCTTAAAAATATGATGCGTGATTTTTGTGGATTTGGCTGATCTTTTGGCATGATTTATTTTAGAAATTATTACAAACCCTGCAATCATGTATTCCAGAACATGTTAACTTATTGTGCTAAAAAAAGGCTGTCATGTAAACATGTTGTGCAATAGCAACACTGTTAACTTGCCAAGTTGGCTCACTTTTTTGTACCTATATTCAAGGAAGTCAAATACATGTTTAGTTTTTCTTTCACTAGATTATATTTACTCCCCCCCCCTCCCCCGACTAGTTTCTTGCATTTTCATCAGTCATAATGTGTCAAATGGAGACCTGGTATGAAAGCAAACCAGACCAGTAGAAATATATCAAGTCAGTGTGTTGGGATGTCAAGAATGATGTTTTCATCATGAAGTTGCTTTCCGTGTTTCTAGGACTTACCTCCATATACTAATCATGTTAAAATACATGTAATGTGAAAAGACACAACTTGTACCAGAAATATGCTCATAAAGTGACAACAAGTTTATAAGTTTTAGAACATCAATAAAATGGACACAAATATTTGTCAACTTTGAAATACTGAAATAAACTGAATATTTACTTCTAATAAATGTTATTGAAACTTGAGCAAGTCATTTTATGACATGCTGTTAAATGGTCTAAGGTGAGCATGGCTTTCAGACAGACATATCATATGACCAGAGTGAGTCATATTGTAGAGTGAATCACAATATAATGAAGCCAAGAGTGAGTCATATTGTAGAGTGAATCACAATATAATGATGCATAGAGTGAGTCATGTTATAATGATGCTCATAGTGAGTCCTATTATAATGATGTCCATAGCAAGTCATGTTATAATGATGTCCATAATGAGTCATAATATGACGTCCATAGTGCGTCATAATACTATGATGCCAAGAGTTATATTATGATGGTGAGCAGTCATAATATAATGATTGCCAGTCATATTATAATGATGCCCAGAGTCATAATATAATGATGCCTATAGTCTTAATAAAATGATGCCAAATGTGAGAGATATTATAATGATGCTCATAGTTAGTCATAATGTAATGATACCCATAGTGAGTCATAATATAATGATGCCAATAGTGAGTCATAATAATATAATGCCAATAGTGAGTCATAATATAATGATGCCTACAGTGTCATATTATAAAGAGTCATATTATAATGATGCCAATAGTGAGCCATATTATAATGATACTTATAGTGAGTTATATTAAAATGATGCCAATAGTGAGCCATATTATAATGATACTTATAGTGAGTTATATTAAAATGATGAACATAGTGAGCCATATTATAATGATGCCAATAGTGAGTCATATTATAATGATGCCTATAGTGAGTCATATTAAAAAGATGCCCATAGTGAGCCATATTATAATGATGCCAATAGTGAGTCATATTATAATGATGCCTACAGTGAGTCATATTATAATGATGCCCATAGTGAGCCATATTATAATGATGCCCATAGTGAGCCATATTATAATGATGCCTACAGTGAGCCATATTATAATGAGTCCAATAGTGAGTCATATTATAATGATGCCTACAGTGAGCCATATTATAATGATGCCCATAGTGAGCCATATTATAATGATGCCTACAGTGAGTCATATTATAATGATGCCCATAGTGAGCCATATTATAATGATGCCCATAGTGAGCCATATTATAATGATGCCTACAGTGAGTCATATTATAATGATGCCCATAGTGAGCCATATTATAATGATGAACATAGTGAGCCATATTATAATGATGCCTACAGTGAGCCATATTATAATGATGCCAATAGTGAGTCATATTATAATGACGCCTACAGTGAGTCATATTATAATGATGCCCATAGTGAGCCATATTATAATGATGCCCATAGTGAGCCATATTATAATGATGCCTACAGTGAGCCATATTATAATGATGCCAATAGTGAGTCATATTATAATGATGCCTACAGTGAGCCATATTATAATGATGCCCATAGTGAGCCATATTATAATGATGCCTACAGTGAGTCATATTATAATGATGCCCATAGTGAGCCATATTATAATGATGCCCATAGTGAGCCATATTATAATGATGCCTACAGTGAGCCATATTATAATGATGCCAATAGTGAGTCATATTATAATGATGCCTACAGTGAGCCATATTATAATGATGCCCACAGTGAGTCATATTATAATGACGCCTACAGTGAGTCATATTATAATGATGCCCATAGTGAGCCATATTATAATGATGCACATAGTGAGCCATATTATAATGATGCCTACAGTGAGTCATATTATAATGATGCCCATAGTGAGCCATATTATAATGATGCCAATAGTGAGTCATATTATAATGACGCCTACAGTGAGTCATATTATAATGATGCCCATAGTGAGCCATATTATAATGATGCCCATAGTGAGCCATATTATAATGATGCCTACAGTGAGCCATATTATAATGATGCCAATAGTGAGTCATATTATAATGATGCCTACAGTGAGCCATATTATAATGATGCCCATAGTGAGCCATATTATAATTATGCCTACAGTGAGTCATATTATAATGATGCCCATAGTGAGCCATATTATAATGATGCCCATAGTGAGCCATATTATAATGATGCCTACAGTGAGCCATATTATAATGATGCCAATAGTGAGTCATATTATAATGATGCCTACAGTGAGCCATATTATAATGATGCCCACAGTGAGTCATATTATAATGATGCCTACAGTGAGTCATATTATAATGATGCCCATAGTGAGCCATATTATAATGATGCCCATAGTGAGCCATATTATAATGATGCCTACAGTGAGTCATATTATAATGATGCCAATAGTGAGCCATATTATAATGATGCCCATAGTGAGCCATATTATAATGATGCCTACAGTGAGCCATATTATAATGATGCCAATAGTGAGTCATATTATAATGATGCCTACAGTGAGCCATATTATAATGATGCCCACAGTGAGCCATATTATAATGATGCCTACAGTGAGTCATATTATAATGATGCCCATAGTGAGCCATATTATAATGATGCCTACAGTGAGCCATATTATAATGATGCCAATAGTGAGTCATATTATAATGATGCCTACAGTGAGCCATATTATAATGATGCCCACACTTAGCCATATTATAATGATGCCTACAGTGAGCCATATTATAATGATGCCAATAGTGAGTCATATTATAATGATGCCCATAGTGAGCCATATTATAATGATGCCAATAGTGAGTCATATTATAATGATGCCTACAGTGAGTCATATTATAATGATGCCCATAGTGAGCCATATTATAATGATGCCCATAGTGAGCCATATTATAATGATGCCTACAGTGAGCCATATTATAATGATGCCAATAGTGAGTCATATTATAATGATGCCTACAGTGAGCCATATTATAATGATGCCCATAGTGAGCCATATTATAATGATGCCTACAGTGAGTCATATTATAATGATGCCCATAGTGAGCCATATTATAATGATGCCCATAGTGAGCCATATTATAATGATGCCTACAGTGAGTCATATTATAATGATGCCCATAGTGAGCCATATTATAATGATGCCCATAGTGAGCCATATAATAATGATGCCTACAGTGAGCCATATTATAATGATGCCAAAAGTGAGTCATATTATAATGATGCCTACAGTGAGCCATATTATAATGATGCCCACAGTGAGCCATATTATAATGATGCCTACAGTGAGTCATATTATAATGACGCCCATAGTGAGCCATATTATAATGATGCCTACAGTGAGCCATATTATAATGATGCCAATAGTGAGTCATATTATAATGATGCCTACAGTGAGCCATATTATAATGATGCCTACAGTGAGTCATATTATAATGATGCCCATAGTGAGCCATATTATAATGATGCCTACAGTGAGCCATATTATAATGATGCCAATAGTGAGTCATATTATAATGATGCCTACAGTGAGCCATATTATAATGATGCCCACAGTGAGCCATATTATAATGATGCCGACAGTGAGTCATATTATAATGATGCCCATAGTGAGCCATATTATAATGATGCCTATAGTGAGCCATATTATAATGATGCCAATAGTGAGTCATATTATAATGATGCCTACAGTGAGTCATATTATAATGATACCTATAGTGAGTTTTATTAAAATGATGCCCATAGTGAGCCATATTATAATGATGCCTACAGTGAGCCATATTATAATGATGCCCATAATGAGCCATATTATAATGATGCCCATAGTGAGCCATATTATAATGATGCCCATAGTGAGCCATATTATAATGATGCCTACAGTGAGTCATATTATAATGATGCCCATAGTGAGTCATATTATAATGATACCCATAGTGAGCCATATTATAATGAAGCCTATAGTGAGTTATATAATAATGATGCCCATAGTGAACTATATTATAATGATGCCTACAGTGAACCATATTATAATGATGCCAATAGTGAGTCATATTATAATGATGCCTACAGTGAGTCATATTATAATGATGCCCATAGTGAGCCATATTATAATGATGCCCATAGTGAGCCATATTATAATGATGCCTACAGTGAGCCATATTATAATGAGTCCAACAGTGAGTCATATTATAATGATGCCTACAGTGAGCCATATTATAATGATGCCCATAGTGAGCCATATTATAATGATGCCCATAGTGAGCCATATTATAATGATGCCTACAGTGAGTCATATTATAATGATGCCCATAGTGAGCCATATTATAATGATGCCCATAGCGAGCCATATTATAATGATGCCTACAGTGAGCCATATTATAATGATGCCAATAGTGAGTCATATTATAATGATGCCCATAGTGAGCCATATTATAATGATGCCAATAGTGAGTCATATTATAATGATGCCTACAGTGAGTCATATTATAATGATGCCCATAGTGAGCCATATTATAATGATGCCCATAGTGAGCCATATTATAATGATGCCAATAGTGAGCCATATTATAATGATGCCAATAGTGAGTCATATTATAATGATGCCTACAGTGAGCCATATTATAATGATGCCCATAGTGAGCCATATTATAATGATGCCAATAGTGAGTCATATTATAATGATGCCCATAGTGAGCCATATTATAATGATGCCTACAGTGAGTCATATTATAATAATGCCCATAGTGAGTTATATTATAATGATGCCCACAGTGAGCCATATTATAATGATGCCTACAGTGAGCCATATTATAATGATGCCAATAGTGAGTCATATTATAATGATGCCTACAGTGAGCCATATTATAATGATGCCCACAGTGAGCCATATTATAATGATGCCTACAGTGAGTCATATTATAATGATGCCCATAGTGAGCCATATTATAATGATGCCTACAGTGAGCCATATTATAATGATGCCAATAGTGAGTCATATTATAATGATGCCTACAGTGAGCCATATTATAATGATGCCCACAGTGAGCCATATTATAATGATGCCTACAGTGAGTCATATTATAATGATGCCCATAGTGAGCCATATTATAATGATGCCTACAGTGAGCCATATTATAATGATGCCAATAGTGAGTCATATTATAATGATGCCTACAGTGAGCCATATTATAATGATGCCCATAGTGAGCCATATTATAATGATGCCTACAGTGAGTCATATTATAATGATGCCCATAGTGAGCCATATTATAATGATGCCCATAGTGAGCCATATTATAATGATGCCTACAGTGAGTCATATTATAATGATGCCAATAGTGAGCCATATTATAATGATGCCCATAGTGAGCCATATTATAATGATGCCTACAGTGAGCCATATTATAATGAGGCCAATAGTGAGTCATATTATAATGATGCCTACAGTGAGCCATATTATAATGATGCCCATAGTGAGCCATATTATAATGATGCCCATAGTGAGCCATATTATAATGATGCCTACAGTGAGTCATATTATAATGATGCCCATAGTGAGCCATATTATAATGATGCCCATAGCGAGCCATATTATAATGATGCCTACAGTGAGCCATATTATAATGATGCCAATAGTGAGTCATATTATAATGATGCCCATAGTGAGCCATATTATAATGATGCCAATAGTGAGTCATATTATAATGATGCCTACAGTGAGTCATATTATAATGATGCCCATAGTGAGCCATATTATAATGATGCCCATAGTGAGCCATATTATAATGATGCCAATAGTGAGCCATATTATAATGATGCCAATAGTGAGTCATATTATAATGATGCCTACAGTGAGCCATATTATAATGATGCCCATAGTGAGCCATATTATAATGATGCCAATAGTGAGTCATATTATAATGATGCCCATAGTGAGCCATATTATAATGAAGCCTACAGTGAGTCATATTATAATAATGCCCATAGTGAGTTATATTATAATGATGCCCACAGTGAGCCATATTATAATGATGCCTACAGTGAGCCATATTATAATGATGCCAATAGTGAGTCATATTATAATGATGCCTACAGTGAGCCATATTATAATGATGCCCACAGTGAGCCATATTATAATGATGCCTACAGTGAGTCATATTATAATGATGCCCATAGTGAGCCATATTATAATGATGCCTACAGTGAGCCATATTATAATGATGCCAATAGTGAGTCATATTATAATGATGCCTACAGTGAGCCATATTATAATGATGCCCACAGTGAGCCATATTATAATGATGCCTACAGTGAGTCATATTATAATGATGCCCATAGTGAGCCATATTATAATGATGCCCATAGTGAGCCATATTATAATGATGCCTACAGTGAGCCATATTATAATGATGCCAATAGTGAGTCATATTATAATGATGCCTACAGTGCGCCATATTATAATGATGCCCATAGTGAGCCATATTATAATGATGCCTACAGTGAGTCATATTATAATGATGCCCATAGTGAGCCATATTATAATGATGCCCATAGTGAGCCATATTATAATGATGCCTACAGTGAGTCATATTATAATGATGCCAATAGTGAGCCATATTATAATGATGCCCATAGTGAGCCATATTATAATGATGCCTACAGTGAGCCATATTATAATGATGCCAATAGTGAGTCATATTATAATGATGCCTACAGTGAGCCATATTATAATGATGCCCACAGTGAGCCATATTATAATGACGCCTACAGTGAGTCATATTATAATGATGCCCATAGTGAGCCATATTATAATGATGCCTACAGTGAGCCATATTATAATGATGCCAATAGTGAGTCATATTATAATGATGCCTACAGTGAGCCATATTATAATGATGCCCACAGTGAGCCATATTATAATGATGCCTACAGTGAGTCATATTATAATGATGCCCATAGTGAGCCATATTATAATGATGCCTACAGTGAGCCATATTATAATGATGCCAATAGTGAGTCATATTATAATGATGCCTACAGTGAGCCATATTATAATGATGCCCACAGTGACCCATATTATAATGATGCCTACAGTGAGTCATATTATAATGATGCCCATAGTGAGCCATATTATAATGATGCCCATAGTGAGCCATATTATAATGATGCCAATAGTGAGTCATATTATAATGATGCCTACAGTGAGTCATATTATAATGATACCTATAGTGAGTTTTATTAAAATGATGCCCATAGTGAGCCATATTATAATGATGCCTACAGTGAGCCATATTATAATGATGCCCATAGTGAGCCATATTATAATGATGCCCATAGTGAGCCATATTATAATGATGCCCATAGTGAGCCATATTATAATGACGCCTACAGTGAGTCATATTATAATGATGCCCATAGTGAGTCATATTATAATGATACCCATAGTGAGCCATATTATAATGAAGCCTATAGTGAGTTATATAATAATGATGCCCATAGTGAACTATATTATAATGATGCCTACAGTGAACCATATTATAATGATGCCAATAGTGAGTCATATTATAATGATGCCTACAGTGAGCCATATTATAATGATGACCATAGTGAGCCATATTATAATGATGCCTACAGTGAGTCATATTATAATGATGCCCATAGTGAGCCATATTATAATGATGCCCATAGTGAGCCATATTATAATGATGCCAATAGTGAGTCATATTATAATGATGCCTACAGTGAGTCATATTATAATGATACCTATAGTGAGTTTTATTAAAATGATGCCCATAGTGAGCCATATTATAATGATGCCCATAGTGAGCCATATTATAATGATGCATATAGTGAGCCATATTATAATGAAGCCTATAGTGAGTTATATAATAATGATGCCCATAGTGAACTATATTATAATGATGCCTACAGTGAACCATATTATAATGATGCCAATAGTGAGTCATATTATAATGATGCCTACAGTGAGCCATATTATAATGATGCCCATAGTGAGCCATATTATAATGACGCCTACAGTGAGTCATATTATAATGATGCCCATAGTGAGCCATATTATAATGATGCCCATAGTGAGCCATATTATAATGACGCCAATAGTGAGTCATATTATAATGATGCCTACAGTGAGTCATATTATAATGATACCTATAGTGAGTTTTATTAAAATGATGCCCATAGTGAGCCATATTATAATGATGCCCATAGTGAGCCATATTATAATGATGCATATAGTGAGACATATTATAATGATGCCCATAGTGAGCTATATTATGATGCCAATAGTGAGCCATATTATAATGATGCCTACAGTGAGTCATATTATAATGATGCCCATAGTGAGTCATATTATAATGATGCCCATAGTGAGCCATATTATAATGAAGCCTATAGTGAGTTATATAATAATGATGCCCATAGTGAACTATATTATAATGATGCCTACAGTGAGTCATATTATAATGAAGCCTATAGTGAGTTATATTATAATGATGCCCATAGTGAGCAATATTATAATGATACCCATAGTGAGCCATATTATAATGATGCCCATAGTGAACCATATTATAATGATGCCCATAGTGAGCCATATTATAATGAAGCCTATAGTGAGTTATATAATAATGATGCCTACAGTGAGTCATATTATAATGATGCCCATAGTGAGTCATATTATAATGATGCCCATATTGAGCCATATTATAATGGCCATATTATAATGATGCCAATAGTGAGTCATATTATAATGATGCCTACAGTGAGCCATATTATAATGATGCCTACAGTGAGTCATATTATAATGATACCTATAGTGAGTTTTATTAAAATGATGCCCATAGTGAGCCATATTATAATGATGCCCATAGTGAGCCATATTATAATGATGCCCATACTGAGCCATATTATAATGATGCCCATAGTGAGCCATATTATAATGATGCCCATAGTGAGCCATATTATAATGATGCCTACAGTGAGTCATATTATAATGAAGCCCATAGTGAGCAATATTATAATGATACCCATAGTGAGCCATATTATAATGATGCCCATAGTGAGCCATATTATAATGAAGCCTATAGTGAGTTATATAATAATGATGCCCATAGTGAACCATATTATAATGATGCCTAGAGTGAGTCATATTATAATGAAGCCTATAGTGAGTTATATTATAATGATGCCCATAGTGAGCAATATTATAATGATACCCATAGTGAGCCATATTATAATGATGCCCATAGTGAACCATATTATAATGATGCCCATAGTGAGCCATATTATAATGAAGCCTATAGTGAATTATATAATAATGATGCCTATAGTGAGTTATATTATAATGATGCCCATAGTGAACCATATTATAATGATGCCTACAGTGAGTCATATTATAATGATGCCCATAGTGAACCATATTATAATGATGCCCATAGTGAGCCATATTATAATGATGCCCATAGTGAGCCATATTATAATGTCGTTCATCCTGAATCATAATAGAATGATGCCCATACTGAGTCATTATGATGATGCCCATAATTACAATAATGCCCATAGTGAATTATAATAGAATTATGCTGCAAGTGAGTCATCATATAATGGTGCCAAGAGGGAGTCATATTACATGTATAATAATGCTCAGAGTGAGTCATATTATAATGATGTCCATAGCAAGTCATAATGTAATGATGTCCATAGTGAGTCACATTTCTAATGATGCTCACAGTAAGAAAACTAGTTCTATGAACCCCCACTTTCTGTTTTTAACGCATTAACTAATCCCCCACTTTTTTCTTACCAATGCCCCTTGTTTTAAATGCACTTACCAATCCCCCACTTTCTTCCTTTTAATCCTGACCATCTGCTACTGTCCCAGCTTTAATTTCTTGCAATATGGAACATTTTCTGTATGTAAATAATTTTAGTCTTCTACTGTACCTTAAGGTTATTGGTGGGGGTAAATCTGTTGCATGGCTAGTTGATGGCCCTGTATGGAATGATACAGTCAGCAGAAAACTTACATGGATTTGGAAGTCTCCAACTGATTCAGTATCATTCAATAATTGGTCACTAACAAACCTTGTAGCTAATAATACCTGTTGCTTAAAAAGTATTTGCCCTTCACAAACAAAAATGACTGAGTAGATATGATTTAGATACTAACAGTAAACATTTAAAAAAGGAAGTTCATCCTTCATTTCTGATCTGCATTTCAAATAATCATGATAACTTGATGCATTGAATTTCAATTATTATTTAAACTTTAAATTCATTCATGCACATACCCATGAACAAAGTTCATTGTTCCATCTATTGGGTCGACAATCCAGGTTGGGTCATCTGTGAACTCACATTTCTTGCCCCCCGCAACTGTCTCTTCTCCTATGAACCTGAAATGACAAATATATATATATATATATATATATATATATATATATATATATATATATATATATATATATATATATATATATATACATAAATAACATACAACAGAAATGCATCATGTGTTTTCACTCAGTTACTATATAACTGCAAGTTTTTACATGTAATTGAGATCAATCTTACAGGTGTACCAGGAAATGAATTGTGTGTACAGGTTTCACTAATAGAACTTCATTTAATCATACACACTTTTTATGGGATAAACTACAGCTAATTGACTCCCCTGATGAGGATGTTGTCTATAAAACATGACAGAAATTCCAAAGGACTGCAGACTAATCAGATCACCAGTAAGATGTGAATCATTACATACTCGGATGGCCAGACAAAAGTGTACCCAACCGAGTAGACAAATAGAGAAAATGTACTATATGATATATACAAATTCAGATCTTGATAACTGCAACATTTTACAAACAATTTTAGTAAAGTTTTCATAATATACTTATGTGTCTTGTTTGAATCATTGGGAAAAAGGTTAGGGATGATTAGGGCTGAAAACAGCCTAAATTGTGTTGACTCTTGAAGACTTATTTTTATTTCTATTCCACATTTTATCACTCTATGATATGACTATTCCTAACTGGAGTTGAAAAATTTCTCTTCTTCATCTCTTAATAAAGAATATATTAGACAAATCTTAAAGCATTTTGAAGAAAATATTTATGCAATGACCTCTGATGACCTTTTAATAAAGACAGTGCCTTATTATTTACAACACAAAGTATTCTGCATTAGAAAAAGTAGACAGCATGCAATAGGCTTTGAGGGATGAAATCCTTCTGAGCCAAAAATAAGAATGTTTGGGCCCTACCCCACCCCCTACTCCTCTTTCAACCAACCTTCATATGTTATAATGCATAGAAATATCTATTTGACCAGTTTCATTTTCTTCTTCCTTTTAGTATCACAAAGAGAGTTATGACACTTCAGGACAAAGAATGCCTGGACCCACTGTAATCCCGACATAACACTCTGAGAACTTTTTCTGCTGGATTTTTAATACCTAGACCAAGAACCCATATATGCCAGAAGTAAACTGATCCAGCTATCTGTATATGGTATTTTAGTAACATTGTAGAATTCTTTAATTCGACAAAGAAAATAATCGACAAAAATCAAAGGAACACAGGACTATATATATAAAACTGATGTATCTTTCATTATCCATATGAACAATATGTTTGTCACAGTTTACTTATATGAAGACACAGTTAAAGAGTGAATCTAACATCATCTTTTTAGATTTCAGTGATCAAAAAGTTGGTGGCTACCATGTTTACAATCAGAGAGCAAGAGAACACTGTGTGCATTTCTGAAATAGATTTGAAGCAAGTAACACGTGCTTGTAAGGAGAACAAAGTTATACATTTAAATCCTTTGGCAATTTAATTATTACCAAAGTATCTGAAAAGAAACACTAGCCATATAATACCATCCTGGTAGGTGTCTTAATTTTGGGAACGTAGAACACTTGCCTTTAAATAAAACTCACAAACCAATGGTTGATGATATGATTACTCAAGCATCATATGTTTTAACAGTTTCATGCAAGGGTAAGTACCTGATTCTTTTGTCTTTGTAATAAAAATCCTTGTTTTCTGTTGATAAAACACTGCATGTCTATAAAATAAATATATAGGCATTGGCTATTAAATGCATTTACCATTCATATTTATTAGGAATGGCAAACATAGTGTTTTTCTACCACTGCTGTTTTTTTTTTCTTCCTACCAGTAGCCTCATTTCCATTCTGATAGCCTCACTAATTTTATCTCATCTGTGGGTTTCTTGCACCCTGTTCCAGCCTTGACTAGCAGTAGACAGTAATTTGGTTTCAGCCAAAGATATAGACATATTTAATAAGCATGTAATAAACTCTGCATAGCCATGTGGCTTCTGGCGTGCTGTGACAATGAGTCTCATAATTAAAACAGGAATCAGCAGTTTATTAAGAGGAGTTAATTGACAATGGAGTATAACCTGTCAGTGCCCTTGTATACGAGCAAGATCACAATTGGGATGTAACCGAAGAAAGATTACAATCACCATGTAACCCCACTCTTTCCCTCTCATTCCATTGCCAACACAACATTATAACAGCTGCAAAACAAAAATGCCACTCTGAATACACATGATCTTATGAACCAACATGTTATTATTTCATCTCTCTCTCTCTCTCATACACACACATTCATTTCTAACAACACAAATTTCTTTGAGTTCTTTTATTTTGTATTGTATTTGGGGAGTGCCTATATAAGATACAAAAATTAACTACTTTCAACTGGATGGGTGCCATCTTTAGAGTAGAGTCTAAATGTGAATAATTATGGCAGTTATGATAACACTTACTCGATAAATTTATTTACAGCCAAAAGTCAACACCTAAGTCACCCATTAGAGAAATAATAAATCGAACAACTCAATAAACAAAAAGATTAACCGGTAAAAATATCAGAATATCACAGATTATGTCACATTTCACCTCACGTGCAAGTCTTAACAAAAGCAACATCGATAATGCAACAAAGCATACCGACCTTTACAATAACTATAGAATTAACTTGCCTGAAGAAAAAAAAAACAAACCCCAACCCAAAAACAAAAAAACAAACAAATAACCTAATAAAAGAAAAAGACTCATTCACCCTGGTCATTATGTACTGTAACTCTACAGGCAAATAATTCAAGTCAGTTCCCATCATGCTACAGTGAAAGCAGGGTGAGAAAATCACTCTTTATGATATTATTGGCACTGTGTGGATTTTTATAACAAATAACACAAACCTCTGAACTGACTATGTGCTTCCATAATTACCAACCCTTTAAGATGAAATGGTAAATCATAAAGATTTTGATGATTGTGGCGCTACAATGGCGGTTGGACATAGACAAAGTCTGGTTTATGATCTTTGGCATACAACTTTAGCTAATAAATCTAACGAAACCGGTAACCAGACTCAACTTCAAACCTCATATGTTCTGCATCTCTTTTAAAACAATCTGCACTCCACCTGCAGACTACTCAGCAACCATGGTTACAAAGGATTAAACAAAGGTCTGTAGTGTTTATATTTGGTCTTACAATATATCTGTTCACAGCAGTGTTGAAACACAAATTTTGCAAAAACATCATGGTTGCTGGTTGTGTTTAGCAATAATAGCTCATGACAGTGCATTTATATAGTAAAACTGATCTGTCCACGATGCTTTTGGTCGTAAATGACAGGCGGCTGCTCATAGCAGTGGTCACTCAAATCAGCTTTTACTGTATAATATACAATTATGTTAAAGTGAACTGCTTCCTATTTCACCATTACTGCTTATTTTTTTAATAATTGTAATTGATGACAGCACGAGTGCATGAATTGAAAGTTTAGCATTATGGTACTGATGTAAAGTAATGCCAACACATATTTTTGAGAGTTGAGCTCCAATTAACACTCTAAATCTTAAAAAATACTGACACCATGACCTGAATCAATGTATATTTTTATTCAGACATTCTTCCCAAGGGATTTGTCAAAAATGTATTTAATACTGGGATGGGGTTGATTTTACCTCATATCATCCATATCGCTTTTCGAAGAAAAAAAAAAAGACAGTTTTAAAGAAATAGAGATGCAAATGAGTAGGCATAGCAGTCTCTCTCTTTCTGAGGAGTCAATTCAATGGCTCACCAAATCCCCCCACTTTTTATTATACATTACTAAGGCTGGACTGGTATACCAATAAACTGATATAGATTGATATTCCATGCCAATGTGATAACCGATAATCATTCTTAACTGTATCAGTTTAATAAGAAATATTCCAACAAATGTTTGTCAAAAAAAATTATGCACAGCAAATGGAAAAAAACCAAACAAACTTTTTCCCATATGAATCATAAAAAGCACACAACAGGAAGTAAACAAAACTGACTATGTAGAACAACTTGTCTGCAGCTAATGTGTTCAAATATCCTTGATAAATGGAACATTTCAGTGTATTAATATGACTTAAGTTCAGCTAATATGTTCAAATATCCTTGGTAAATGAAACATTTCAGTGTAATATGATTTGGGTTTGGCAAACAACAACAACAATATTACAGGTAAACATGCTTGAATAGCATTAAATGTGCATTGTCAATATTGGAAAATGTTGATCTTGATACATATTGTATTGAAAGAGCTTAATTTAACTGTCAATACCCAGTCCTATATATTACCCATCCACCCACCCATCTGGACCCTGACCAATCAATTACATTGTATGTATCCTTCTGCAAATGACTGCATGCATAAAGTTGGGTAAAACAAGCAATTTCAGACAATTTTTGTTCCCCATCTACCTATGTGAGGTCACCAAAAGTATACAGTGATAAAATCTGACTGACTTCTGTGACAGAACTGTATTTAGTGCAGGGGTGCACAACATAAAGCCCGCAGGCCACATGTGGCCAGTTGAGACATTTTGTGCAGCCCATGTCCTGTATCCCCACTTCACGCATGTATTTATGCTTTTATTACAGACACAAAACTTTCAGTGTGGCCCACTCAGTTCCAATCAAGGTAGATTGTGGCCCATGTAAACGTTTGAGTTGTGCACCCCTGAGTTAGTGTGTAGATATGGAAAGTAACCAAGTATCATGGATCTATCACAGAAAACATTAGAGTACAAGCTCTGAAATGGGGGGAAAACAATTGTGACCATAACCCTGAAGATATAACCTTGACTGCGATATACTGACATGCCATCAAATTGAGAAACTTAAGTGTACATCTTTCATCCCTGTACTTACACACAGCTTTTAATAAAGATGAAGCAAACAAAAGTATTTTGAACTATTGACCTGTGACTTTGACCATGAAGACAGGCCAACACGTATGAAATGCAACACATCTTCTGTTGACAATATATAAGTATAACAAGTTTCATCTGTTTATCTCAAACAGTTCTAAAGTTATACAGCAGAAAGGAAATTGTGATGGAAAACTTAATATACCAGCCTATGACCTTGAAGATAACACTCTCTACGTGGTATGCAACACAATAATGATCTACAACCATTCACAGTTTCATCCCTTAATCAAAACATCTTTAAAGTTATAAAGCAGAAAGGAAAGTGACCTTGACCAAAAAGATAGTACCCTAAATGGAGGTATGCAACATGACTTTTAATGATAATGCAGACCTGCCAACCCTAACAAGACCTTCTCAGTAAGGCAGTCGATATTTTTGCATATGTTGGACCAATTTTCAGTAACGAGTAACAAAATATCACATACTGCTATTGTCAAATTGGAAAATATGCATTTGAAAAGTTCAGAAGCATTATCTGATGCAGCAAAGGTAACATTATGTTCAACTAAAAGGTTTGTGAAATACATATAGACCTTAGTGACCTCCAGTTAAGTTTCAGAAACTGCAGTTCCAAACCCCATGGAGGTCAATGGCTTCTTGCTAGATCTCCCAACTTGATGCAATTCTTGTTTTTCAAAATTTCATGTCGTTGTGGTCATCATCTCTTCTGCTGTAAGCAAAACTCATATCAACATGACATGATGTCCAATAAATGTACCCAGGATAATTGTTGCCTTTCCTGCTTTTTTTGAATAATCTGAATATTCCTTTTTATTCTTCTGTGCTGTTTGAGCTTTTTAAGAAGCTGATTGTCAATTTTGCCATCAATGTGTTTAGGTTTGTTGGATGACTTTTCTCGATTATGCTGTAAGCAAAAGCTTGATCATGCTGAGGAATTCTGCATGAAAGACATGGGCAGATTAAAGATTCTGAGGTACTCCTGTCAAGTTAGCCTGGTTCCCTAACCAATTCCACTGAATCTAATATGAAAACCTGGATCCAGACCAAACCCAGCCAAGCTAATATCCAAATTTAACTGCAACAATCATATTTTCGTATTTGTTGCATATATTTTGTAAATTCATAATTTAAGGGAAATTTTAGTAAAACTTATAGTCAAACTGTAAGGGTTAGCAGGTCTGATAATCATGGAAGTATTCCAAATTCTATCCATTTATCTCAAACAGCTCTAAAGTTATAAGTTAAAGCAGAAAGGAAAGTGTAATGCCAAACTTCTGACCCATGACCTTGACCTTGATGATAACAATCTCAATGGCATGCAACACACCTTCCAACAACAATGTGTAAGTATTCAAAGTTTCATCCCTTAATCTCAAAAAGCTTAAAAGTATTAAAGCAGAAAGGAAAGTGTGCTGGAAAAATTAAAATACTGACCTGTGACCTTCACCATGAAGATAGCACCTCCAATATGGTATATGACACATTTTCTAATGATGATGCAGAAGCAGTGAAAATGTGAAAAATCTTGTTACTGCTACTTCTGAACAGATGGCCATAGAAAGGAAAATATAACAGAAAAATGAAAATATTGAGCAGTGACCTTGACCTTGAACATAGGACACCCAATGTGGTATGCAGTGAACCTGCTAATATTGATGTATATTAAGTATACCAAGTTTCATTTCTTAATCTTAAACAGTTTGAAGTTACAGGGAGTACACAACAGGTGTGAAACGATTAATCAATATATTGATGTATCAATACTTTTTCCATATCGATACCTATATTGATACAAAAGGTCAATAATCGATACAAAACGATATTTATCCTACACAAGTTACTTTAATCTTCAGCAGTCATGAATAATTATTAGTTGTTTGCCTTTTTATTCTTTAAATTGAGAATTCATCTGAGACGGCCGTAGCAAGCACAAGGACTCATTTCTGTTAGTAAAAAAGAAAAACTATTGACAATATCCACTCGCCTTCTACAAATTAACTAGGGGCCCTGGGTGGTCGAGTGGTCTAAGGTGCTCGCCTTTACAGACCACTGACATCTCACCTCTGTCCTCGTGGGTTCGAGTCTTGGGCTCGGCCAACGTGGGTATGTAAGAAAGCTTGCCAGTAGCATCCCGTGGATCAGTGGTTCTTCCTGTGATTTTCTCGGGTTCTTCCTCCACCAGATATACTGGCAGCCATGTATAACCTATCATGTGCTGAAAAATGGCGTCAAACCCATAACAACCAACCAACCAACAACAAATTAACTCAAGGTGACTAACTCATGTGCTTCAACATCTGCCCACCCCCCACCCATCAATTCCATGCTAATTATTTTATCCCGTCCGCATGTTCAGCCACTGATAACATATATAAATGGAAAGAAGACATACCAGTTTTGTCGCAATGTATGATTTAAGTACTTTACTGATCATTTAATAACCACTTTTATGCGAAGTTTATCTATTGCATCGCATCTTGTCTACTTGGATCAAATTTGAAGACTACACTTCAGGTGTGTCATGCAGTGAAATATGTTACATGCAATTCTGATTGGTGGTTATTGCTTGTTCAAGTACAGGGTAAAACCAAAACCACCGATCAGAACTGTAGCTTGTTCACTGTGTGACATACTTGAAGTATTGGCATCCAAACTCTACCAAACAGATACAAAACAACAGAAAAACTTCGCACAAATAGTGGCTATTAAACGATCTGTTAAGTACTTAAATCATACATGATATAAGTAATCAGCAACTGAACATGCTGACAGGATTTTTAAAAAAAATCAGCACAGAATTGGCATGGAGGCACATTCCAGTCCGCACGATATACAGCCACCTTGATGTTCCAATCGCAAAGATTTGGACTCATTAATGAGACAAGATTTTGCTTATATGCACTACTTTCCTCTCTCACTCTCTTTTTCTCTCTCTCTCTTGTCTGATCAGAATAACAATATTACTACAAAAAACTTCGACAACTCTGATGGATCGGCAGAAGAAAGACATTATCTGTTGTAGATGTGACAGCAAGAAGGAATTATAGTTATATCCACTTAGATTTACTTCATCCACCAGAGAAAAGCTGTTCACCATTGTTTTGGTCAAATTTCCATAATATTACCACTGTTATGTAGTCTTAGAGTAGACAACAGAAATGTAATTTTGGAGGGTAAAACTGATTTTAATTATGTAATACTTACCTGCCATTATTTTGTTGCCATCTCCTTTCCTGGGGCTAGTACCCAGTACAAGGTGAAAATTTCCTCCTCCAATTCCAAGAACAAAAACAACACAGTCTAATGCCCTAGTTACTTCCATTCATTCAGAATATTTAGAAGAAAACTATGCAGTGACTAGTAGAAACTGTTCCCTAGGAGCAGATAGCATTTAAATACATGTATATATGCAACAATTTCTGTGTAAATGGGAATTAGTTTACTTGACCTTCATACACAGGTGGTTGTTATATGCAAGTGGTCAAATACTGCAGGTATTTGGATACAAATTCATCATTGATTAATCTAGAATGTCTTTAAAACACACAGACTTTCGTAATAAGATCCAGTAATCTGAAGAGTGATAAAGTGGAAGGTTTATGGCATTATATGAGAACTATGTACAGTTTTGTGAGATATTATCAATTGATATCAAATAGAGCATACTTGTGTGTTGGGAACTTGCTAGAAAATCTGGACATGATTAGTTGTTCCACGGCTTGATCCGTCTCTGTAACCAGGTCTGCAAAAGAAGCTTTTGTATCTACCTTCTTCTCTTTATAGAAACCATCTTTCACCACCTAAGAAAAAGAAACAAAGTTAATTAACTGGAAGAAAACTCAACATTATCGGTACAGCTCCCACCACTCCCTAAAACACTTGCATATAATTAAAAAAAAGAAATTCATAGTAATTTATTCAATTACTGCATGTCTGGTTTGTCTGTGTGTATGTAAAAGTGAGTGTACTTAAACAGATACCTGTAGCTGTAAGTGCATGTAAAGGTGTGAGTAGCACCAACAAGATGGCTCTTGAACATATTGTAAATTGTCATCACAATTGAGCATGTTTCTTTTCAACCATTATAAGTATACTTACCTGCATAACAAAACTGTGCATGCAATTAGATGTCATTGTCTGTGTAACTGTGTGACTGTGTCACATATAAGATGCTTCTTAAATAATTTGTGTGTAATTGACAGATTGAGTGTTCATCGTTTATGAGTTTATATGATATTTCTGGAATACTATTCAGACTTCTACTTCATTTAGAAGAGACATATGTATGTAAAGAATATGTACAATAAATAAAGTAATTCTTGATTAGCTTTGGGAGATTTTCAGCTTTTCTAACTTTTCTGTGCCAAATTTTATTATCTCCCTTATGATCAAGGAGGTATTATATATGAGCTATGTATGCAAGTAATAGAGGATAAGAAGACCCTCTTAAAATGAAGCCTTTTCAAATAGGAGGAGAGGGCGCATGTGCAGGAGAGTAAGGTCATGTTTTCTGTGCCTAATGTGACTTTAGAGGGAAATTTGTTCTCACTACTTTGCTATCAATATAATTTTCCGTAACATTAGCCAATCCATCCACGAGGAGTAGAAACTGATATGATAGTGTTAGCACTGTGATATGGAAGGTTGGTTTAAAAATTTCAGAATATTTGAAATAATTGAACCATTTTCATGCAAATGTTAGCAATATTACACTTTTCTTGTAAACTGTCCACTAGGAGTTGAAACGGATATGATAGTGTTCCCAGTGCTAAACAGAAGGTTGGTTTAAAAATTTAAAAGTTTTGAAAGAATTTAACCATTTTCATAAAAATGTGAGCAATATTATACTGTTCTCTTCAACTTAACTAAAATCTATCATGTAAATAAGGAGATAAAACAGTTTAATAAGAATGGCATTTAGTAACCAAGACAATCTGCTTTTTAGCTGATGTCCCAAAACTTGAACTCATCTTCTTTCAACATTGCCAACAAATTACTGATCACTTCTTACTGAGTAAAGGGAGCAGCTGGGCAATTAGAAAATAACACATGTTTTACCTCTGTTGTTTATGGAACAATTTGTGCCCTGTCAGATCAACAGAACAATATTCTAAATTGGCTGTTTGTTATCTTTCACACACAAAAATAAGTATTACTTGAAATATTTCTTTTAAATATATTAAAAAGGTTTCATGTTAGCTTTAAAATTCGAAAAAATTTCCACAACCAGGAAAAGCTGGGAAAAGCAGCTGAAGGGTGGGGGGTGGGGTGGGGTGGGTGGGGGTGGAACAAAACCTCATATCTCTGGAGTTTTTTCCTTTAATATATGTAACAATTTGTGTGCTATATTCAAGCTGTATCTTATGTTCACCACGTGCTTTATCCATTGTATTTAGGTCAAACTGTAAGCAAAATATTTGACATGTTGATCGTCACTGCTATCGTTTGTAAACTACATATCAATAAACATCCACTAGCCTATCTTATTATGTCTCCGTTTCATGACATCCCCTCCCTACTACATAAATTATTGAACTCAGTGATAATTTGTTACAGATTACTTTTTTTACATTTTATTTAGTCAAAAGTCAAGTGTGCAGCTTTCTTGCCTAATTATTAGCACATGATCACTCCTGATCATGATCAATTGGGAGTTAAAGAAAACATTTATTGTGCAGACTGAATCATGTTTCAGACAAGTGCTTTCAATTATGCTGGATCAGAAAAAGAAAGTGCCTTCTTGGCATAGATTAATCTGTACTGAATGGAAGAAGATGCAAATATTACTTGGATGAATCATCTCCAATGGAATATGGCAGTGTATTTTAAAACTTTTAAAATGAACATTTTCAACATTATGGAACAGTAGGCAGAAATTCCTGTACCAGTATACGGTGAAAAAATTGCTAGATTCAATTGAAACCCCTGAATTCATCACATTTATATCACACAGTTAAATCACCCTTAATGACAAAAAATATCTTATTTCCCTTCTTATACAATGTTTAAAAAAAGGATGAGTAATAAAGATACGATTGAAATCACCAAGAATAACAACAGCCTACAATTATAGGTAATTACATTTGGCATAAAACCTATCACACCATCTCCAAATGTCAAATTATCTTATCCAAAGTATTTAAAATTGCTAATTTATACAACCTCTACATGCTGATTTAATATTCTTTTCCGTGTTCATATTTTAACTTCAAACTGAATCTGTATATTGAAATACAAAATATAAATGCAAATAGGCATCACAGAATCTGCAGCAAAACAAATGATATATATACTTGCATTAAAATAATTGGAACTCCGAATTGGTGATTGCGGGATAGCAATGTTTCGAATTTGATTTTCACGAACTGTGATGATAATAACTCAATAAATCAATTACAATTAATGCATACAATGCAGGGTGAATGAGTATAGGAGTGCAGCTACCTAGGGTGAGTTGGTTTCAGGACAAAACTACTCACTCCCTGAAGTGGAATTGGGACAAAATGACCCATAATAATGTAACCTATTTTCTTAACTTGTATTCTTATTGAATAAATGATGTTTAATATGAATTATTTATGTAAGGAACCATGAAGATCAATGCAAAAGATTATTTTTGTGTGAGCAAGTTGTAAGTAGGACATTATTATTAAAAATTTCCTTGAAACACTGCTGTATATGTACATAAAATATCAAGTGCATAATGACAGAATATATATATAACCAAAATTAAGCTATCTGAAAATCATCAAAATTTCTCTTTACCTCTCCAGCTTCCTTTGCCACGGCAATAGCTGTCTCATAGTACTCATGTATATTGTGGTCCATCTTGAAAAATCTAGTGCCTAGTGGACTCCTCTGCAATGTAAAAGCATATCAGAATTAATGTATCACTATATGTTACTCAAACCCTAACATATACGGATATATATGGACCTCTGACTAATGCTACTGCTGGCAAAAGGTGTGAATACTGGCAGCTTGTCAGACATTCAGGTCTGATGTCCATCGCATATTTGACTGCCACTATATATCATATAAAAAAAATTAAAATCATCATAACTTAAACATTTTCCAACCATTTTTAATTAAGTTTTAATTAAGTTTTCAATATGCACACTCTCCCCCCAAATTCACATGGGGCAAGTGTCAACATCAAATAATTTGATTTAATATGATGTGCTATGCAGAAGAGTTAAGTGTGATGATTTCGGATCTATACTAAGTAAACTGTTATGAAGGATGAGGCTATTCGCATGGCTGCCATGTACCTTAACTAGGAAAGACTATTCACAATGCTGCTGTGTACCTCATCTGGAAAGACTATTCACACTTCCATTGCATACATAATTTACGTCAAGCCATTTATAACACTGCATGTTCTGGTATCTGATATGCAAAGAGTATTCGCATGGTTGTGTAGCAATCACTGGAATAACTAGCCAAATCCACACGTGTATTTACTATGATGAATATTAAGCACACATGTGACAGAACCAGGATATCAAACCAGTAGATTTACAAATTTTGATCAGTATATTGGCTTCTCAACCAGTATATCTTTTAGCAGCATAAATTGTACATGTTTTAAGGGGACTGAAAACAAAACAAGTGCGTGTGTTGCCATAATGTGTTATCTTCATACTATAATAAAACAGCAAGTTTTGAACATGAATCAGATTCCAATTCTGATGGAAAATGTTACAATGATAATTAATTAATAGGAGTCAGTATACTGTCAATTAATGAAAAAGGAAGAGTTGTTTATCTTATAGTTCATTGCAAAGACTTTTTTATACAATCCAATAGCATTTTAAGTTTCATTCACAATATCACTGTCTGGTAACCACTGATGACTTTCATTGTGATTATTAAGCTTCACACTTAACAGGCTCTCGTAAGTTCTCTGGTCCTGATTTCCTCTTGAATTACTTTGTATTTTGTGAAGAATGGAGAAAATCCTCTCTGTATCAGCATTGGAATGTGGCAATGACAGAAAAACCACACTCAGTCTGCAAAACATTTTCTAACTTCAGTTTTCCTGTTGTTGGGTTTGTAAGGTTGTCGACTGCTCTCCAATACTCCTCCAAGCTATGTTCACCCTGAGGAGAAAGATCCTGACTTGGACTTAATATGTATTCATGAGCCTCATCCTCAAGGACTTCTTTCTTGTCATAGCTCAGATCCAAGAATCTGTTACATAGTTAATAGACCGATTTACTCTTTGTGTGAGTGATGTCCCTTTGCATAAAGTCAGAGGTCATTCAGGGTGACTTAAATTATGCTCAATGGGGTGTTCCTTCATATTTATTAAAAAAATATACAAAAATGATGTAAAAAAAAATGTAAATTATCTATTGTCTCAATTTACAGTAGACATAAACTTTTATATAACGTACCTAAAATCTGCATTATGTATACATATAACTATTTACACATGAAACTGTCAAAATTCCTTCTATATGGAGACTGTTTTAACCTTAATGACTTCTAACCTTTGGAGCTCTTCAATTCGTAAAGCACAACATTGCAAATAATGTGTCAATACATCTATTTGTCCCTCATGAATATATTTTATCTTGAATTATAGGGAAGTCTCACAAGTATGAAGAAAGATTCCATTGTTATGTTCTGCCATTCCCTTCGGACAATCTGACATTAAAGTTACTGAGAACATAAGTCATCACCTATTGGGAGCGTCTTTTTACTCCAATAATTGTAAAAATGTATAAAATGGTCCAAAACATCAGTGATTTTTGGATGTTTGTGGTTGTATTTTAATTAAAAAGATGTTATTTCACCACTCTTTCTTGGTTTTTGATAGAAAATGTCCATATTGTTGTTGGTTTCCGTTTTGTCTTTCCTTCACGTGATCATTTCTGAAATAAATTACCGAAGCTACCCAGATAAATCTTGCAAAATATCCATAATGTAAAACAGATTTTTTTACAATATTTATATATACCATGTGTTTATGAAAAGAGAAAAAAAAAGAAAATAAATGTAAAAAGAAGAAAAAAAATCAAGTAAAGGGTATCAGTGTACGTAAAAATATACATAATTTTATATTGAGTTATATGATTGACTTAAAAGAAAAAATATATAAAAAATGCAATATTAAATCAAGTAAAAGATATTTTGTTATTGATGTGAAAGATTAATATGATTTCATGACTACACATAGTGGTGTTTTCTTTCAATGGACTGAAGACGCCATAAGTAAATATTTCTTATGTTTCGGATTTGCTGAGTAAAAGCACAATATGTTGGAGTAAAGGTTTTAAAAGTTTGTGGACTTCTCAAAACCTGTACTTGTTAAACATCCTTTCATTCTGCAGATTGATGAAGCCATAAATCGAGGAAAATTTTTGTTTGTTTCCAATGAGCTGAGTAGCACTAACATATGTTAGAGTATAATTTTCTAGAATGACTTCATGAAAGCATATGTTTTTCGCGTCACGCTTTTGTCTTGTCACCAGTGAAGCCATGGAGTATGGTAGAGTTGTTTACGGTGTGTTTGGTAAAAGTCTTCTCATTCAATACAAAAACTTTAGCCAATTTCATTGGCAGTTGTCACTTTCGAATGTTGTTACTATAATTTTTTTTCTTCAAAAAGTAAACGTTTGATTGGGTACAAGTTATTTTTTTTTTAACCCACAAAATGGAAATTGTATTTAAGACGGTTAAAATAAAAAACAAAACAAGGACTTCATTCTCAACTTTTGCTTTTACATTTACATCAATTATGTCTCATTCAAAAAGAGCAAGAATTTTCTTGCTGTCCATGCGGCATATACAAGGAGGATGCTATTACTAACAGAATCTTGTGTGAATGCAGCAACAAATGGTACCACTATAGTTGCGAAGAACTTTCAGCTCAAACAGTCGAACGACCCATACCTTCATCTTCATATCACTATCCTACTGGTTTACAAAACTGGTAGGCTTTTCTTATAACATATTAATTAAGTTTTTAAAAAGATCTTTCATCTTAATCTTCCTATAATCAATTGATTACTGGTAAGGCGTATTTATTTACATCACCTACATAGTGCTACATGTAATTATACTGATTAATGAACACCACTCCCTCGATAACTCGCACCCGGATAACTCACGAACCCGCTTATAATGCGGGATCAGGCGTGGATCCCATTTTCTTTACTAGAAAATGACACAAAGTTGGCCCCTATTTGTTGAACGTGAAAAAAATTTCGATGAAAATGGTAAATAAAACCTTGATATACCATTCGTTTTATCGTCGAAAACAGTGGTTAGTACCTGGAAATTTGAATCAACATAATGAAATTCTCAACTTTTAATAAGTCATATATTTTGTTCAATTTTCTTTCCAAACAACATTCTCAGTACACTGTAAATAACAATATTCAATGAAATTTCAATCAATGAAAATGTCACTAATGCCTACTGGTGGCAATATTTCAAAAAATAAATACCAATTAAATAAGTTTTCTCAAGTGAAATTTGTGTTTTAGTTCTATCTTTTAATTTGGTTTCAGTGTAATCATGATATATGCAATATGCCCTGTTGTATTCAAAAGTGAAAAATGTCATTCAACCGACACAGCTATGTCCGCGAGTGTTTCCATGAGAACCTAATTCAGTGCCAACCGTGTTTTGATCTCAGACTTGTGGAAGTATTTGTTGTTTTGTTACACTCAGTTAAAAGCAGACCTGCTTTGTATTATCACGTTAATTACGTCTTTTGTATCAAATCAAATAAAGGGGCTGGAATAAAAGAAAAGTTAAAAGGCATGCAAATCCTACCTGTGTAAGAGCTAGCGGTTATGGCCGTGTGTCAGGTCAACTCATTTCATTATTTGATCAATTGAACACTGTTATAAATATTATTATGTAAGTAATATAAGTAAACTACCTTAAAATAGCCTACTCATACACAATTGTGATCAAAGATAGCAAGGCAAACCAAGCGAATGAGTACTTGGTGAATAAAAAGCTTATTTTCACAGATACGGTTCATTATGGAGAAGTGAGTTTCAAAGACTGTAGTGAACCTAAAAATTCTAAATTGGCACTCAGAGATATTTCCTCAAGGATGAGAAGAAGTCTCACTATTACTTGCAATGAAATCACGGCATCCATATTTTACTAATAGAACAATAAATGAGTCAAGTTTCGATGTTGACGGTTGTTTCACGAAATAAATGTCCCCTAGTTTTTAACAAAACAGGAATCTTGTTTTGTTGTTGAATTGACAACAACAAAAAGCAGGGACATAATACACAATGTTTCCACGTACATGTGTTGTTGAAACCGCTTGGACTAATGTTGTTAATGATCATTCAGAGGTTGGGTATCTTGAAAATAAAGGTAATTTATACAAAAAACTCTTCATTGACAATTATTCCCAATGCAATTATAAAACGAGTATTCATCCATTAAACAGCCCTGTTTACCCCCCCTCCCCCGTTCGCTTAAAGTGCGGTCTATGTTTTTGGATCCCGTTGTGCGAGAGTTATCGAGGGAGAGGTGTACTATGTAATTAGTTTGATTATCTTATCAAACACGGGCCAGGTAATAATTATATTAAATAACACTGTATGCTAATTTATGGTGATGCCAAAGAATTTTTAATCAGAGACCAAGCGAATTTATTTGTATAAAATATTCTGAAAACACATTCCTGTGAAGTCTACCGCTTCATATTGATCGCATTGTTACAACATAATTAAACACAAAAACGTTTTTGGCTTATATAGCCATTCATAGCTTGACTAAACAATTTTGAGTATCTAGTTGTTTAGTCTTTGATCTAATGAAATATAATAGATTAGACACTCTTATGACTTACATGAGAAATACAAAGCAAATATACAAATGAAGTAAACCAATTAAGATATAATTTCCTTTAGGAGATTAAAACAATAGCGAATAAATAAATAAATAAATAAATAAATAAATAAATAAATAAAGTACAAAGCATAAAAGTTCATAAGTTAAATATAAATTTATATAAAATAATTTATATGATAGTTGTGTAAAACACCTATTTATATGTTAAAAATGTAAATGTTTATTTGTAGGCCTCTCAAGGTGGTCAACACCTGCGATGTATTGCCAATTTGTAGAGAAGAATACTGCCACCGCTATCATTGGAACAGTTTGACCAAACAGATTTTGGAATTGATCAAACAGCAAAAGCTTATGTCGAAAAATGTTGCTTAACATCATATGAAATTTCATTAGAGGTTACTGGAGATGGTAACTGCTTGTTTCATGCAGTCTCACTGGCCTTATGCAGATCTGAGCACCTGTCATCTGAGCTGCGGTTGAGAACAGCAATGGAAATGATATGTAATGGGGACCGCTATACATCTGGACCAGATTACAATGATCTTTTGCTAGTGTCGCCCAGTTACAGTGACTCATGTAATGATTGTTGTGTTAGTGGGAGTTATTCATCCATTTGGACGATGATGGCAATTGCTAATGTAATTGGGATTTGCATAAGATCAATATACCCTAGTATGAATGGACCACTGATATTGCCCATTTGTATTTGTCTAGACTACTGGAACCAGAGTTTTTTGACTCAACATCACATGAACCTATAAATATAATGTGGACTAACTGTAAACCTTTGAAAAGCCAAATATGGACAGCAAATCACTTTGTTATCCTCATCATCTTAAGATTAAGTTAAGAAACAGATAGCGACAAGGAACATTTTACAGCTGAATATCGAGACATGGCAGAGGATGTACAGCTAGACTAGTCAATGAAACACCAGGATACTCTATTAGATTTTGATCCACCCTCCCACAGTTCCCCAGTTGTTCCAAAGTTTGCGAACGCTTCAGTTCATACATCACCTGTTCAAAACAGTACATTATCTAATGAATGTCCGGACAAGGATGAGGTCGAGAAAACCAAAGAAACAGAATGTTAACTTAGATTGTACTGTACTGGAGTGTCCCCAAGGTCAACCATTACATAATGGGAAATGGCTGACATCCAGAGAATTACACACACATATTTTGAGAACAGGGAATAAGTTCTATCTGAAGTTCCTCTTGGTCCTAAAAACAATAAATTCTTCATTATAGATAACACCAAAAACTCCAACTTATGAAAAAAGGTCCAATTTCTTTGACGACTGTGGAGTGTGGGACTCTGGGAAAGCAGGAGCAGTGAACACATTTCACATTATCAGTGACAACATGCGGCAGGTGTTAAAAAATGGAGAGGAGTATGGTGTAAAAGTAACGAGGAACGGCGTTTACTGTTGGTCACCGCTAAATCCGCAACCAGATGAATCAGATGTTGTCATACTACACTGATACTACGCTTCATTAAAAACTGACCCTACGTACAAGAAATGTGTGTCCTGGTTCACCTCAACAACAGATGTCAACATGGACAAACTAGCAATACATGAATACCAGGGAAAATTTCCTACCAACACCAATAATCAATATTACAGAACCAACCCTGCAATGATAGAAGAAATGCGTGAGGAAATAAAGACCAAACAGCCTCAACAGATTTATTTAGATTATTTACAAAAGGACACTTCCACCTCAGCACCTCGTGACAACAAGCAGATCCGGAATTTAAAATACAGAGAAAAACAAAAGCAAAAAAGAAGCCAAAATAAACATAACGTTGCTGATGACATATTAGAAGTGATATCAATGTTGAATTCACATCCTTTTGTGCAAGAAATTACGCATACCAAGGAGCAAATTCCATCAATAATATGTTATACATCTGAACAAATAACAGATTTGAAACATTTTATAAAATCAAGTTCTGGGATATAGGGCATTGACAGAACTTGCAACTTGGGCAACTATTTCTGTCTATAAAAACAAAAGACTTCTGAAAAGAAACTAAAGACAACCCAATTTTCTTAGGACCACTCTTTCTGCACCTGGATGCCACATATACTTCCTATCGCACCTTTTTTAACCATATTGCTAGTAAAATAGAATTTGATGTCAACCACATGGATTTAAGGATACCACCAGTGATGGAATTTGGTTCAGACAAAGAAAGAGCTCTGACAAAAGCAATAGAGCAAGCATTTCCAAAAGCAACCAGATGGCTCTGCATAAAGCACCTCAAAGATAATCTGCACCATTACCTTACAAACATTGCAACCGTTCTGGCACATGACTGCGCAGTTATTGAAAACTTGATATTTGGAGAAAATGGTCTAGTCGATGTAGAGGATACCTTTGATTTTGAAACCATTTCAGCTGAAGTTACCAGTGCCGTTAACAATAAACAATTAGCTAGATATTTAAATCAGATTTATAAATCGAGGATACTGTGTCACGTTTTTCAACCAAGGAAAAAAGCAAACAATGAAAAATTGTGGACCAATAACAACAATGTATAAGAAATACTACTGTTTTGAGTATTTATAGACACTTTAAAATTAAATATAAATATTATTTACTATTTAGGAATATTATATGTCTATCAGGAATACTATTGTTATGAGTCTTTAGATATATTTAAATAGACAGATATATCCTCGAACCACTTTTTGTGCACTTAACGTGAATTTTAATGTGTTCGTTATAATATTGTGAGAATCTATTCAAATAACCATAGAAAGTGTTCAACTATATCTACTTCATTTAATCATCGTTAAAAAATTTTTGGCATTCATGTACATTAGTTCAGAATTACCGTTTTTCCGAGCGTGTGTAAGTTTACTTATTTCCAGAAGTAGCGTCCATGGTTCGTGACACTGACTAAAAAGTCATGTGGCATATAACCGGAATGTGTCAGTTAGGTCAAGGTATGGATATTATTAGTTTATAGCATCTCTATGTTTTTGAAATAAAAAAAATTAAAATTTAACAATGAATTTTTTTTTCTCCGTTAATTCTATATGCAGTTTGTGCACTTACATTACTGCTCACTTGTTCTTTACCATATAAATACATGACTCAATAGACTGAGAGAGAGACAGACAGACAGACAGACAGACAGGGAGAGAGAAATTTTAAAATAGACACTGGTGAATGGATACACATTTTATTGTAATAGATTCAATGTCTTTTGATGTAGAATATATGTTTATTATGAAATAATACTGAAACAAAAAAGTCCATAGTGAATATACATTTCGAGTGTACATTTTTCTTATGCTGTATAAGAACTCTACATGATTAAAGCCAAATATTTACATTGGCTATCCAGTTTTAGAAATTCCCAAAGTGGGTTATCCTGTTTAAAATATGTAAACAAAGCAATCATGTGATCAGCGGCACTATCTTTAGCATATAAGAGAAAATTCAAGGCCAAAATGTGTGACACAAAAAAGGCATTACTAAAAATATAGATTTCCATTATGATTTTTTTAAATTATATGAAATTACTTGTTTAAATCTCATTGTGTCTGATTTTACTGTTTAATTCATTCCGGTCACTCTTGAAGAACGCTGGTGACAAAGTTGATGACGTCATTATCGCAAAACAAGCGCGTTAGATCACGAGAAACAAGGTGCACGATTTAAGGATCCTAACGAGATCGAGTAGTTGGACGATGATTATGGGATAACTCGGCCCATAGCAGAGTCGGCACACTAACGTTCTCGGCCCACCCAAATCGGCCCATAACGTACTCGGCACATTTACGTACTCGGCCCCATTACGTACTTGGTCCATGATTTATATAATAGTAATGTTGATGTAATGTTTTTTTTTCAACAGTCATTTCATTTGTCTTTTAATCTTTGTACGTTTCTTTATGTTTAGTGCATATGTGTATGATTTGTACACTTTAATTAACTTCACGAAAAACAAAAACAAACAAAAATTAAAACCAGTGATATTGTTACTTTTTATTACAGTTAAAATCGGCAATAACAATAAATTATTCACGGAATCAGTCAAATAGATATTATTTTATAGATATTATTTTTTTAATTATGGGCCGACTTGGTCATGGGCCAACTCCGTAATGGGCCGAGTATGTTATGGGCTAAAAAGTGTAGGGGCCGACTCCGTTATGGGGCCGACTTTGTTATGGGACGACTCCGTTATGGGCCGAGTCCGTTATGGGCCGAGATATCCAGTCACCTGGACGATATATGTATGTATGATAATACAATTTCTATATTTATTTCATTATTAATACTTCTAACAGACAATCATTATTTATACATTCCAAAAATACGTCCAAAAATCAATGATGTTTTGGACCATTTTATAATTTTTACGATTATTGGAGTATATCGGAGTAAAAAGACGCGCCGTCGTCTATCCGGGATATATTTTAAGGTACAAGATAAAGGAACAAACCGTTTGTAACGGTACTTGTTATGTTGGCTAAACTTGAAACTGGAGATACAATTTTAAAAGACAAGATCAAATGTGTCCAATATTTACTTTTTCTTCTTCTTTTAATGACAGTAAGAACATAAACCTGGTGGATAACAATCTTTCTTATTTCTACTGGTCACCGACAATGGGGACATGCAATTAATTTACGTAGATTTACATTATACAACAATCTTCAAGATCTCGCACTATTTTCCCTTAAACACTGAATGTATATAACAGATATCCTAGCAAACATCTCCAGGGGAAATCACTTACCACGATTACTTGCCGAAAAGACGTAAATGTTCGCGACAATTTGGAAGCGGCCGCCGATGCTCTTGTTGTTGTATAGTAAAAACCGCCGCTTTCTCATAGAAGCACCCCACTTCACTGGTCCATGTTGACAATGTCATTGCTCATGGTCTCGATCACAGTCGGAAACGCACGTGTGATCGAACGGAGTCGATTTTGATTAGTTTGGTACTACATCATAATGACATTGTTGCACCGCGCTGTATCAACATTTACAGAAGTCTTATTTTAGAAAAAAAATGGGGCCGTACTAAATTTGAAGAGGTATAAATTTAGTTTTCTGATGATTTAACAGTTGTGATTAACATTTGTGGTAACGATTTCCAATCTTTGATTGTTCTTGAAGGAAAAAAAAATTTGTAACTATCCGCTCGTACGTAGGGTACCAGGTACACATATTCATGTTGATTTCTACTGGTTCTTTTTGGTTTGCTGGAATTGTAGCAGGGTATTTTTGCTTTGTTTTTAAACTTTGTGGAAAAATATTAATCTGTTTCCCAGTCTACTACATCGGTTTAATAGTTCCGAAGACAACTTATTCAATAGTGGTGTCATATTTCCTGGGGTAATGCGGAGCGATATCTAAGAGCTCTGAGTGATCTTGACAATGGCCATTAGGGTTGTTAACCAAATATGGTTATCACAGGTGACACCGCTTCATTGTTCTTCTCCACAGACTTCTCGGTAATTCCGGTTCATAGACCAATTCTCTTAAGGCCCCTTTGCTTTTCAATGCACACTCTTCATTTTCAAATGGTTGTGTCTGTAATCTTGGTAAAGGTCCATGATGACTTGACATATACCAGAAAATCGGGATCAAACAGCATGATTGAAATAACGGTCGATGATTCCAAGTTGGTACAGATCTTGACTTTTCTTGGGAATAGGTGACACAATGGGGAAACGCACCTCTTTATATAGTCTACAGGCGGTTTGAAACTGATTCCGCCAATCAAAACGCATGTAACATAGTTCAGTCAAGGTGTGTTTCATATTTTCCATTAATGAACACCTAATTATTGCGCGTTTTCAAACATGATTCTTGAAATTGACAGTACTACGATGCTATGATCCAACAAATGATCATGATGATGAAAACAAAGATAGGTTCATTCAATCATTGATCGATATCATCAGCAAGGTCCCAAAACAAGACACATTGCTTGTGATGGGCGACTTTCATGCCAAGGTAGGAAATGACAATACAGGCGTTGAAAGAACAATCGGAACCCATGGGATGGGTATCAAAAATCAAAATGGAGAGAGACTCATAAAACTTTGCCAGATGTCAAGATTAGTCATCGCGGATACTATTTTCACACAAAGAAAGGTTTAGATCGTCCATACAAGATATGGTCAGCTGATGTATAGGAAGCAATCATCAGAAAACGCTTAGCAAAAAAAAAAAAAAAAAAAAAAAAAAGCAAAGAAAATCAACTCAGCAAGATCGAAAGACATGGAAATACAAGAAAAACTTGTTTGCGAGCTAAGAAATCGATTCAAAGTCCTATCTACCCAAGATGCCGAAGATATGGGAAATGGAAAAAAAGAAGTCCACTGCATCAATATGGGAAAACCTGCTGGACAATGTTCGAGGTGCAGCAGCAGATGCCACTGAATACAAGAACAACGGGAGCAAACGATGGATAACTGAAGAAACATGGAAGAAAACTGAGGCTAGAAAAATACGCTAAAATGAAAGTCCTGAATGCGAAGACAGATGCCACCTATCAAAAGGCAAAGGAAGAACATCAAATCGCTGAGAAGAGGGTTAAGAGTCAGCAAGACATGACAAACGAAAATACATAGAGGAACTTGCATCAATTGCACAAAGAGCAACCTCAGCTGGAGACCAAAGAACAGTATATCAAATCACGAAAAGATGTGTGGAGGTTCAATGTTATCAAATGCACCCATCAAAAGTTAAGATGGTAGACTACTCATAACAGAAGAACAGCAGTCCAAACGCTGGGAACGCATTTCAAAGGCGTCCTGAACAGACCACAGCTTATTATAACGCCTCAGTTTCAACACGATGCAAACGATACTCTTGAGATCAACACGAATGCAATAACAAAAGAAGAAGTAAAAAAGACCATTAAAAAACTAAAGTAGAATAAGGCAGGAGAAGAAGATGAAATCACGAGTGATATGCTTAAAAAAAAACCAAAAAAAAAAACCAAAAAAAAAAGAAAAAAAAAAACTCAGAGGAACAGGCAGGGTTTCGGTCAGGATGATCATGTGCCAACCACATATTAACCATGAGAATCATCATCAAGGAATCCCTCAAATGGTAATCACCACTAGTTCCAGAAAGCGTTTGATGGTCTCCACACACCCTCTTTATTGATTATCGTGTATCAATATGCGGTGCCAGAAACAATCAACAACATCATTAAAGCCTTGTACAATGACTCTAAATGCATGGTTAGCATAAACAACAGACTGTCACAGTGGTTCAATGTTGACACTGGGGTTAAGCAACGATACATCCTATCTCCTCTTCTGTTCGGAATAGTGATAGACTGGATCACGAATAAGTGCACACCAGGGATACCATCTGCACTATCATGAATATACAACAATGGACCGGAGGACCTGGACATTGCAGACTATCTAGCACTATTAAGTACCACATACGCGGAGTTGTAAAGTAAAACTGACAACCTGAAATATTGGGCTGAGCAAACTGGGTTGAGGATCAGTGCAACAAAGACGAAGGTACTTGAAACACAGATGTCTGACTCGATGATCAACGTGAAGGGCAATTCAATAGAAAAGGTCAACAACATCACCTTCTTGGGAAGCGTGATGACAATTGATGGGTATATTAATGCAGAGATAAGAATCAGGAATGCCAAAGCTGCAGCTGCCTTAAAAAAATTGAACATCAAATGGAAATAAAAAATGCTGATCCTTTCATTGAAAATGAAGATCTCTAACTCAGATGTTATCTCAGTATCGATGTATGATTGGAAAACTGGAGTTGCACACGAACAAAAGAAAATAAACTGAACTCTTTTGAGAACAAATGCATCAGAAAGATAAGAGGAACAAACTGGAAGGAACACAAAAGCAACAAAGAAATAATAGATGAGTGCCATTAGGAATTTATCTCGACAATTATCAGAAAGAAGAGATGGACACACCTGGGCCATGTGTTGTGAATGGCACCAGAGAGACTACCGAAACCAGCACTTAAATGGAACCCAGCTGTTAGGAGGAAAAAGGGAAGATCAAAAGAATCCCCTGAAAAGAACATTCTTAAGAGAGGGAAAAGCTGCAGGTTTTGAAACACTAGACGAGATGGTTGATGTGGTCCAAGATAGAGGAAGATGGCATGTGATGGTTTCCTCCCTATGCGATCCACTAAGCGCAAAAAGATAGGATGATGATGAATTAAAATACAGCGGACGCAATCTATCACTTTATACACACACACACACACACACACACACACACACACACACACACACACACACACACGAGCGTTTCCACGATTTACCAGTGCAAGTGCAGTATAGAATGGCTGAAATGAAAACTTTGTGTTGGGCTGCGCCTGCAGTGGATACTTCTTAAATTCGGAGTGATAGCGAGTATTATTCCAGAGGAGAATGACTTCAGTTTGTTACCTTCTTCGCAAGACTTTGTGCCAGTACTACCTTCTCCTCCTTTTCCATCATTACCAGTTTATAATGACTTTGAAAAATGAAGGAAGAGTTGGAGACTTTTTTAAACGTCAGATAGAAGAAGAGTAGATATTTTTTTTTAACAAGAAGAGGTAAAAATAAATCAATAAGATGAGGAGATGAAACTTTGAACAGAGAGAAGATGGAAGGGAGTGAAACAAAAGTATCAGTGTGTTACAAGACATTTTGACTGAGATAAAAAAAACATCAGAGAAATGTATCAAACTTCATTGACAAAATTTAAGAGAAAGAGACATTCACAATCCAAGGTTTCTAAACCTTCTGTAACTACATCGGCGACTACCACTGAGACGCCAGCAGCGGCAGCAGTCCTTATTGCCACTACTGCAGCAGGAGTAGGACTTGGACGTGGAAAAGGTTTAAAGCAGTTGAAACTGATGTTGTCAAGTCCATATGTTATTCTTTAACACCCAACGGTTCTTTTCAGGGCCACCAAAATTTGTTAGAAAAGAGATACTACTCCAATGATTGCCAAATGAAACAAAAACCAAATACCTCCAATATAAAATATGCGCGCGCGCGCGTGTGTGTGTGTGTGTGTGTGTGTGTGTGTGTGTGTGTGTGTGTGTGTGTGTGTGTTATTCATACTAAAACAACATATTGGTATATTCTCTTGAAGAATAATCACAATGAATTATTAAAACACAGCACAAAAGTCCATTTTTTAAAAATCTTTTTTTTACTGTCTTGTTTGAATTTCTTCACTGGAATGTGTTCTTCTTCAGTTTCTTCTGCTTGTCTTGCCTTTCAAATTTCTTTTCTGAAATGGGTTCTTTATCTGTTTCTTCTGAACTCTCTTTGTTCTCTTTTTTCTTGAGACACTCTGAAGACCAGTTACTTTTTTCTTGACATTGACAACAGGCAACTTTACTTTTGTCTCTCTTTTCTCCTGTCTTGGAGGTTTATTTTCTTTGACGTTGTGGACATTCTGGAACCCAATGTTCTAACAGACATTTTATCTCGAAAGGAGTTGTCAGAGTCTTGTTGGAAGTGTATGTTTGAATGATTCTCAGTAAATCTCTGACGAGAAGTGTGACCTGTTGTGGCTCTTGCGTCTTCCCAGATTGAAACTGCATGAGTGTATTCTTTTATGATGAGGGGGTTTCTGTAGGGAGAGAGAGGTAACCTAGTCAAGTCATATTTGAATCATCTACCGTCATGAAAAGATCACACCTTTCCAAGGAGAAACCCGAAATCAAGCAACGACAACGTTCTGTGTCGCCTCATACCCTGAGAGAAGTGTTAGCAGAAGTTCACCCGATCGATTTTGAAGAGGATATGATTGATCCAGATCCAACACCATCTGCCTCCTCTTCCTCAAGACCGAGAGTGTCAAGATCAGTTAAGAAAGTCGTTCGGTAGCCCCTGAAGATTATTTTCCGATTTGAGCTACCCAAAAAGCGACTTGCAGACAATTCAGAACGACGGTCTACACTTACACGGTCAAATTTAAAGAGTTCAAGTCTCAAGTCCCAACAGAGAAAACAACTGTTTTCATTACAGACTTATTTGAGTCTGCGTTAGAGGAATTGAAACGACAGTGCCAAGCTTAAGATCAAAATCGGTTGAGACTAAACATCACTCACGACGGTTTGAAATCTCCTGTGTGGATTGAGCTTAGCACACCTGCGGAATTAACTTCCTCCAAATCTTGGACACAATTCAGCACGCCCAACAATGCAATGATGAGCTAGACATGACCGATGGAAAATCCACTCTTCATATGACACACGTTTCATCTCTTTCAGGCAGTGGAAAACGCAAAACAAGTTTTAAAGGTGTACCGTACCAATTTCCAAGTACCAAACAAAGTATCGTCCGGATTAACAACCATCAAGATCATATGTGTTTAGCCCGTGCCATTGTGGTGGCTGAAGCCCATGCAGAGAAAAACGATACAGCAGAATAGTTAGACAAGTCGTTCGTGGAGATAAGTCGTTCCTGGAGATCTCGTGTTTCGAGGATCTAATTTACCAAAGGGAAAATACATTTAGATTATCATCACCAAAATCATTTCGATGCTATTACTCATATCACAGGATTTCCCAGATACAGTTACTAATGCGACAAATGTGACCAAGAGTTTAACAGTCCGGAGCACCATATTCATTGTGGAGAGAGATGCAATGGCTGTTTAGCCTTCAGACCTTCGATTCCTGAATGACCAGAAAAAATTAAATGCTCTCCTTGCAAGCGAACATTCATCAGTCCAGCATGTTCCGAGCGACATTGCACGAAACAAGTCTAAAAACAGAAAAGTGCTTGCGAATTATTGACAGTGTGTTCCACTTGTGCACAGCATATTCGTACCCAAAAAAAAGTCACAGGTTTGTGCAGGAAATAAACGGTGTTCTTTCTGTGGTCAAGTCGTCGAGTTGGATCATCAATGTTATAGTTAAAGATATGACAATGAACCCGAGGTATAACTGAATGATGACCATAACAAGAAAGAAAAGACAATGTGAATTTTATCTTTTTCGATTTTGAATGTTCTCAAGAGACTGAAATTCAAATTTGAAACTTTGATGTGGCTCATCGTCCTCGCAACGATTGAATTCAAGAACCTTTATTTCATCACTGTTGGAATTGTAACATGAGTCCAGGGGAACTTGAAAAGATATTTCCTGGCTCTCATACTCTTTCTGGTTTTGCTGAGTGGGTTTTATACCCCACTGACGACATCCGGAGCGAAGAGGAGGTGCATTGTGACGGGAACTGTCATAAATACGATACAGTCATTGCTCATAATTTCTCGGGATACGATGGACAATTTGTTTTGAAATATTATTCAGAACAAGGAATCAACTTTCCAACAGTCATCATAAATGAAGTCAAAATCATTTACATGAAAGTGGGAAATGTACAATTTAAAGATTCCATGAGTTATTTGGCTTCGCCTTTGAGTAGAATGCCTAAAGCGTTTGGAATGACAGAAATGGTTAAAGGCTATTTTCTACACTTTTCAATACTGAAGCAAATCAACACGTCGTGCTCCCTCATTTGCTTGAAGTCCATGATTACAACCCCAACGGTATGCGAACAGAACAAGGAGAATCTTTCTACGCTTGGTACCAAACCCACTCTTCAGACCCTTTTGATTTTTAAGACGAAATGTTGAAATATTGTCGATCCGATGTGGACATTCTAAGACGTTGTTGTGGAAACGGTCGATAGTTATTTCTGGATCACTGAGGTATTGATCCCTTGCAGGAAGCTTCTACCATTGCCGAAGCGTGTGGATTAGTGTAACGAAAGAAATTCATGTCCGGGAACAAACTAGGCATAATACCAGTTCAATCCTATTAATCATATTAATCGTCCAAACGTCGATATTCAACCAAAGCTTTGCGTTGGTTACATTACTTATGTGAAACTCAAGTCAATTGGATACAACATGATAGACACATTGTTGAACCTTAGAATCCACGCAACAGTTTGTTTGGAGGACGGACCAAAACTACATGTTTGCTATACGAAGTTGACGAATCTCAAGGAGAACAAATCAAATACATCGACGTGTGTTTGTTTGATGTGTGCATATGCTCGATTCCCCACCGTTCACCAAGAAATGTTGACAGAACACATCGATATGGAACACATTCGCCAGTATGAAGGTTTGATCAAATCTCAAGTTCTACTATAGACGAACTTGTACTATCCTGTTTTACCTCATCATTGTCACGGAAAACTGGTGTTTCCTTTATGTCGTATGTGTGCTGAAACGTGTAATCAACAGGAGCCTTGTCACTACAATGACCAAGAACGAGCCTTGGCCGAAACGTGGGTGAGTGTCGAATTGTTTCACGCTCTCGATCGCGGATACCAACTGATAAAATTATACGAAATTTAGCACTTTCCTACCACATAACACTAACATCATGACGACGACTCGACCCTAGCAATTTTTTTTCAGGCTACGTCAACGACTTTGTAAAATTGAAACAAGAAGCTAGCGGGTAATTTTCCTGGTGTCAGACTTCGAGAAGACAAAGATCAATTTAAAGAACTGTACCTATCTTTTGAAGGCATCACCTTGGAACACGTCGAACAGAACAAAGGAAGACGATCTTTTGCTAACGTTAGCCTGAATTGCGTGTAGGGAAAACTGGTTTAACGTCCGATATTGTCAAAGACCGAATACTTGGTAGATCCAACTCAGTACTTTCAGCTCATTGACGATACAAAAAAACTCATTAAACACGTTGACATCATACCTGAAGATTTTATCGTTGTGAATTACGAAGAATTCACAGCGTGTGGTCTCACGGACGAGTTTGGCCATGCCATTATTACTGCTTATGTGACAGCCAATGCCCGTTTAAAATTGTATTCCGTTTTGGAACCCTTTGGAGATCGCGTTCTTTACTTTGACACCGACAGTTGCATGTAGATTAATCTCCTTGGAGACTATCACCAACACATCGGAGACGAACGTTTAGGAGCCAGGACCGACGAATATTACGAAGACAATTTTTTGAGTTATGATGGTGGTGGACCTAAACATTTCGGTTACAGTATCGAGACAAGAAAGGACAACTTCATACCAAATGCAAAGTAAAAGGACTGACACTGAGCTATCGTTCGAGTCAAGTGGTAACTTTTGACGTCTTGCAAGAAGATTTATAATTACCGGTGAAGATCAAGACTTTTGTGTTAAAAAGGTGGATCCAAGATTGTACGTTTGTCAAATCATCACATCATCATTCGACCCTTGGATAAAAGTGAATCAGGTCGTTTACGAAAAACGAGAGCGACTACCCGATCATACCATCCACGCACACTGCACTTCAGTATAAACAGGAGACAGTTCCAAGACAGTAAGATCATTTTGCGTACCGACGCTCACCGAGAATGATGAATTCGACACAGAAACAGTGCAATGGACCCACTGCTGACTCCAAGTTCAATGAAGGCGAGTGTGACATAAGCGATGCAGCAAGGCCTTGCCATTCTATTGTCGAAAGGCATGCGCGGTCGTGTGCCCATTAATGGATTTCATTTACACACTCACAAACCATTTTAGATCCACCTAACTCATCGAGAATCACAAAAAAAGAAGAATACACGTTTCCTGTGGCTTTGTCTAGCTATTGTGATTTTGAAAGCTGACTTCAGACGTTCAAAGGGACGTGGCCTTAAGATTTGAATTTCCCCACCTCGAAAACATTAACCAAAGCATCTACTCGGGAAGAGGAGACCAAGTACGGTGTTTTAGTTGTGGTGTGAAGATCCACGAAAAAGAGTATACAGATTCAGTTTTCCTTGAACATGCCAGATGGTATCCGTGTTTTCACTACCTTTCCTTAGTGGGCCATGATTATTATCCTCATGGATACCTTAGAAAAGGAGAGGAGTTGTAGTTTACCTCCTGAGCTGCGAGAACGCATTTGCAAGTTTTTGTATGTACAGATTCAAGTGAAAAGCAAACGACAAATGATTTCAACATTTTAAAACTGTTGCTATCTGAATGGTATAAGAAAGCTGATTCTCGGCAAAGACTATGAGAGACACAAAACTCTACGTGGATATTAGGCTGTGTATGCCACTTCTGTAATCAGTGTGGCACCAGATTACATTTTTGTAAATAGACAGTTTAGAAGAGTACATTCAGAATCTACCTTTGGAGCTACGAGAACGCATTTACAGAGTGTGTACACATTCAAGTGAAACGCAATGATCAATTGCATCCTTTACGACGTTTCAACCATTGGTATATGAATAAAAGGACTGATTACTTTGAAATTATTCAAATGGTCAAACATTGATCATCTGCCGGCAGTTAAGAAGACTTTGGATGCCACGACTTGTACCTACAATGTTGGATTACTACACAGAAAGTTCAAGACTCTCAGGAATACAAAAAACATTTAAAAGACGTATTGATTCAAGACAATACTCCTTCACGACGTGTCGTGTCTGAGTTAATGACTGAATTTCTTCGATATGATGTTTGTTAAAAGTATGAATATTTCCTCAAAAAGACATTTCTGTGAACTGACAGTTTTAGAAGAACTGATTGAGGATCTATGGTCAGACATTGATGAACTGCTAACGCGTTATACGACTTGCCATGCCACGACTTCTGTCATCAGTGTTACACCAGATTCCATGGGAGGAAGTCAATGAAACCGTTCAAAACTTAGTGGATTACCAAGTATTGGTAAAAGAACTGATTCCACAAAACGATAAGGTTCCGTTGAATTTCGGACAACGTGTCGTGTGTGTATTAGTGACTACAGATCTAGGATTTCTTTTACCAGCAGATTCTCTGTGGCAAAGTTTTTGAACAGAACAGTGCAATGAAAGACATAACAGCCAAAACTTCTCTACCCCTGTGTGAAGAAGACATTCGTCGTACTTTATAGACCTTTCATATTTATCAAGAAGTTTGTGTGGCTAGATGCATACACCAACAAATGGAAGGATGTACGTGACTGGCAATTCTTGGATTTGACATTTGGAAACAAGATGCAACTGACTATGCAAAGACATTGTGTGTGACTAATGAAAGAAAGAACAAACAAACTTTGTTGTTTTTAATGTGAATATTTTTTTGTTGTATCATGAACAATTAAAAATATTTGTTTTTCTGTATAAAATGCCTTGTGTCGTTTATGGAATGCAGACTTCGAAACACAACTCGAGAGTTATGGCTGCATCCTCCGTTCTTAAAGTGATTGACAAGAGGTTAGGTCGTCAAAGTTGCGAGGCACTGTATATTTGCATCCCTTTAACACGCTCATTGCTGGACCAAGTGGTTCAGGCAAAACTGAATTTGTCAAATGTGTGATCGAACAAAAATCATTTTTGTTCGATAGTCCTCCACAACGTATCGTATGGTGTTACAAAGAGCTGCAATTCGCTTACACGTTACTCAAAGAAAGTGAAAGAGAATCCATTTCGTTTGTAGAAGGAATTCATCGCGAAGACGATGGGATCGTGTCTGACTATAGTAAAACACATCTTGTCATCTTCGATGACGTGTTGGGAGAAGACGAAGAAGAAATTAAACTTTTGTGTACACGAAACTTAAACTTTTGTGTAAACTTTTGTGTACATCATCGTAATGCCAGTATTATTTAGATTACCCGACATATATTTCAACAAAGTAAAGCTCATCGCACCATCAGTCTCAATGCTAAGTATGTCATATTGTTTAAAAGTCCAAAAGATAGATCTCAAGTTCTAGTCTTGGTAAAACAGCTAGGAACACCTTGGCTAAATTATGCTTATGACGATGGCACACAATTGCCACATGCATATTTACTGATCGATTAAAACATACGACTCAAGATAAATTGAGATTTCGTACGGATTTATTTCCCGATTGATGTCAAGAAGGAAGTCCAGTCATCCTCCTTCGTCTATCTAAATGAAATAGAAATGTAACTGTTAACATATTTCCTTTGGGACAGTATTCAACATGTCTTCATTTCATCTCATCCTGCTGCAAAATTGATTCCTGCACTGTATGCCATGAGTCACAAAGAAATGCACAAGTAACGTTCACATTTTTAGAACTCAGTCTCAAAGATGGTTAACTTGACAGCACGTCAAATGTTAAAGAAATTATTCACATTCCTCATCAAAAACAACGCTCTTTTGAAAAACATAAAATAGCTTTAATACAACTAGCTGATCCAAGAATCGAAACTCAAAACAAAATACAAATCATCTTGAAAACAGGCGTAAGTGGATTTATAGTAGGTGTCATTATTCGTTCACCTCTACGATGGGATCCTAATGCCAAAGCTAAAAAAAGGTAACACATACAAAGAAGAAACAAAAATGAAGAGAGGTGCAGCTAGTTCACACTCCACATTTCCAAAGAAGAAAACCCGAAAGTAAACCACTCATTGAAAATAGAGAGGCACTGAAGCTGGAACGTGCACGTACTCACGAAAACCTCTATCTGTGACCGTCTTTCCTTCCTCTCCCTCTTTTCCTCCGTTATTGATGATATCAGCCAAACCTGACTTAAAACAAATGTGTTTCCCAATTTGATGAAAAATGGAAACCCATCTCTAAAGGAACTTCTTGTCCGTGGACGTCTTTTTCTATCGCTCTAGGTGCTGCTGCAGACAAAAATGTGGCATCCCCTAAGATAAAAGTACAAGACACAACAGACATAACACAGAACGTACTGGATTTGTCCAAACAAGAACTGGAACAATTTAGTCCGTTAAGAACACTTCGTTGTCCAGTGCTGCTGAAAATCAAGTTGGTACCACGTCCCGACAATCAGTGAAGACGAATTCCAGTATAAAAGAAGAAATAATGGACCAAGATTCATTTCAGTTTTTCTCTGAACAAAGATGTATTCCTCTCAAAGTTCACACTATCGTCGCTGTCAAAAGGGATGTTCGAAAAAAGGAAAAAAGGTTTCCCTTCTCGTTTAGCTAAAAATTGTAACTTATTGTCAGTACTTACTAAATCTAGTGCTCCAGTACGAAAACAAATAATTCAAAAAGCACCTAAAGAAATAATGATACTGCGTGTGAATGTTATTTGATTGTCTTGAAAGGAACGGTTCCTTTAATCAAAGATACAGAAACATCGATTAGGTCGACATTGTAGAGTTTTGCGCTAAATGGTGGAAAAGAAAACGCCAATCAGTCAAAAGAAAAAAGTTCTCGTTCAACGAGGAGGACTTCTACCCACGCTGACCGGACCGTTGTTAAAAGTCGCAGCTCATTTGTTAGGGTTGCTTGCTGGACCTCTTTTAGGAGAAGTGTTAATGTGAAAATATAAGGGACAGACCTTTCTGGAAGGACATCACACTTGTACCCCTGAATCTTATGGAAGGACGAAAACTACATTTTTTCCTTTCAAACGGTGGATGAAACTCCATCGTTTGTACAAACAACGGATGCCTAATCTCACCTAGATGTCACACTTACAACAAGAGTTAAACTCATTGGTGGATCAGACAGATTTGTCAGAAACAGAAACGTCTCAACGCTACGGACAATTATTGCAACGTCTTCAACTGTTTCACCATAAAGCTTTAGACGAGATCGCTAAGTATATTCTGAGAGATTTGAAGAATGTCATAAATACTGAAGGAAAACAAGAAGCAGCAAAGATGATGACAGACATAAACTGGGACGGAGGAATAGAAAGAAACTGGATATAACTAAGGTCAGCAAAAACAGTTATTGTAAATATTGCTATGAGGCATAGATGACAGAGTGGAGAGAAAAATGATAAGGCATATTTTAAAAATTGTCGAGAAGAAAATAAAGACTAATTTAAAAACTGGAGAGTAGAAGAGGCAACAGTTAAATAAATACACGATGCCATACATAAATACCGGATACCATAACGACAATAATCCACAAGGCATGAGATGGAATTTTACAGGTTTTGTAACAAAATATAAAGTCAGATACTACGTTGAAAATATATTGGTGTTCCATCAATTGACTTTTATTATTGATGGTAACATTTCACAAATCCCTAACGCGTGAATGAAATAAATCTAGGTATGGATCATTGTATTCCTTGTTTGATCCATCTGACCGAGAACAACAGAGAAAATTGCTTTCACTAGTCAAACACTAGATACATGAAAGCTAGTGATAACAGGTCTAAAATTGATAACATGAAATCCAAAAGAGAAAAACAAGAACACAATTGAAAAATAGAAGATTGTTGAAACTGCTAACGTTATTAATGATGAGATTTGGAACACATATTTCAGTTCCTTCTTTTGTTCTTCTTCAATAGACAGGCACTCCTGTACTATCAACAGGTGTTACAGCTAACGTTAGATTAAAAAGCATGGAATACACATGTATTTGCAAAAATATTTAGTGTTTTGGTTTCATTGTTCTGTTTTTCCTATGTTGATTTTATAAAATTGTTTCAAATCCCCTCTGCTCAAACACTTTTAGTCCGAGTGTAGCAGCCTTGTTGACACCTTCTCCTACTTCGATGATAGACGAAATGAAAACCTGGGTCAAAAAGATGATGTTTACACCCTCTTCAGGAGAAGTAAACAAAAAGAAAGAAGGGAAATCAAAAATGAAAAAAGAAATCAAGAACAAAAGAGACAAAAAACAGTTGACTACTCCTACTTCTATTTCTCGTCGGACACGTCAATCATCGCATTTGAAATACCACACGAACCTAAGAGGAGTATCGAACAGTTTGTGACTTATGAAGCAGCAAGAACAACATGGATACACTTTTAGCTATCGTTTACTACAATCCTGCTCATGTCGCTGGCTATGGAGGAATGAACACATTTTATCGTGCAGCCAAAACCAAACTCAAAAGTCTACGTCTGCAAAATGTACAACAATGATTACAAGAACAATCGACGTACACGTTCCACAAGCCTATTGACGAACATTTTCCAGAATTCAAACTAAAGTAGCTGGAATCGATCATCAATGGTTAGCCGATTTAGCCGATGTCTCTTATTTAGCTTCGTTCAATCGAGGTTACAAATATTTGTCTTGTGTCATTGATGTATTTTTAAAATCGGCTTGGGTAGTTCCTTTGACTTCTGAAACAAGTTCAGAGTTAGTGCGAGCTTAAACTTATGTTGAAAGAAAGTGATTGACACCAGCTGGAATGATACACAGATAAAGGAACAGAATTTACTAACCAAGGTTTTCAAGAAGAATTTTTAAAAAGACACATTCATTTTTTTCACCACTGAAAGTCATAAAACCAAAGCCAGTGTGGTGGAACGTTTTCAAGGAACCTTGAAAGAACGTACCTGGAAATATTTTACATATTTTACATCGATTGTTCACACGTCTGGTCAAAGCTTACAATCAATCGTACCATCGTAGCATCAGATTCGCTCCAAAAGAAGAGACACATCAAAACGAAGTGCTTGTGTTTGATCGATTGTTTTGTACATCGGAGATCAGAAAAAAGGAAGAAATACCAGAGACTGGGTTTGCATATATAAAAAAAAAACAACAACAACCCCCCCCCCCCAAAAAAAAAAAAACAAAAAAAAAAAACAACGTACTTTAGACAAAGGCTATTTACCCAACTGGATGATGTGGACGTGATTTCCCCCCCCCCCCCCCGTCTATAAATTTGAAGATATGAACAGAGAAGTGTTAAAAGGAACTTTGTACTTGCCTGAGTTACAACGGGTGACCAAGAACGAAGAAAGAAGAAGATATCGAAAGCATTCTCGAACATCGAATATGTAAAGTGGGAAAAACTTCGTATCCAACAAGTACGTTAGAAATGATATTCACCCAGTTTCGATTCTTGGATTGCAGTTTCACAAGTCGTCGGCTATAAGAGAAGTCAAAGTCACAAACATGCCGTTAAACACTGCATCCTCTTATCCAAGTTCTTTTCTTCAAGAAATACAAAAGCAACAAGGACCACAATGAGTGTGGTGCGCAGAACGTGTTCCTATAATCAATTCTTTTTTCTCTGTCAGATCTTTGTGGTGTATTGTGTCACTGGAATAACAATTGGAAAGTTTAGTTTGCAATATGGAGATAAACAACTGTGAACTATTTTACTCAACAGTTGCATTGGCTATTATCTTCCCAATCCTTCGTTGAAATATACAGACATTAACAACTGTATCCACGCCAACGTCCGTCACAATTCTTGTAGTCACATCAATCAACAAGAACCTTTGGAAAGTAATAATTTGATATCGAGTGACTCCTAGGAGACCAGAGCCATCGAACTATGAATAACGAATTTTTTTTAAAATTACCTAGTGACAGTTCTCTCAACAACAATCTATGTTGTTACATTGCCAAATTACCCGAGTCCATACAATTGGATAACGAAGATCATCGAGAAGTAACTTTGGTAGAAATCATACATCCCACTCAGGTCTGGAATATTGTTAATGATCAAACCACTTTCGTCGCAGAAAAAGTCAACCAACAAGTCCAAGAACACTTTGACAAAAAGTTTCCTGACTTTTACAAAACCAAGTCATCAGCACTAGCTAATCCTCAATTAAGTATCTATACTATGAGAATTTCTGCATGATATTATTTTAAAGCTCAACATCTCGTCAGTACAATTTCAACTATTCTCAAGGAACAGTTTGACCAAGTACTCGACATAACTCACCGAAGTGTACCGATCGAGTACCATCAACCTTCTCGTCGTCTTAACATGGATTTTTCTGACGGCAAAATGCTGTCCATTACCAAACTCCCAGTTTGTTTGCTATTCTCGGTGGAAACACAGTTCTCAAAGACATCAACAACAACAACCGATTCTACAAGTATTGAATTGAAGGAACGGCTGAATTAGATGTTTGTATACTCTGATGTCGTTGTGTACAACGTTGCAGGAAACACAGCCGATCCGTTGCTGAGAGCAATCCTTTCGAGTTTGAACATTTCAACGTGTCCAATATAGAAGTCATCCGAGGTAGACGGACGTTGTGTGCCAATCCTTTGAACGGAACTTTATTCAGAAAAAGTACTTGAGAGAAATCTTTCTTTACTCCGTCTGAAAAGAGATGAGAGAGCATGGAACCAACATTACCCACAGAATTGCGTACGACGATTATGCAGTACTATACACTTTGTGGGGATTTGATTTAACTCCAGACCAAGGCAACGACTAGGGACATTTGTACCCTATAAAATCAGGCCAACTACGCGTGGAACTTCAGTTTACACTAAACCTTGTGAACACAGTGAACGTGATCTTTTGTGCAGTATTTGAGAATACTCTGGAAATAAACAGCCTGAGAGAAGTGATCGTAGACTATTAAAATACAGAACACGGACCCCTGGACAAACATCCCTCCAAGGTGGAGACTCGGAGGTGAAAGAAAACATCCCTTTTTATACAAATTTAAAGATCTACAGGGAGAAAGTGAAAAGTATGTCAAAATAATTCTTTTCGGTAGAAAACAAGCCCAATAGCATTTTCATTTTAAAACAACATTTATTAATAAGCTCTGCTAACATAAACGTCAATAAATGAAGAGGAAGTGGATATCAAACTTCTTAACAGGCCGAAAAATCCAAACTAGAGTTGGCAACCAGTACCTTGATATTCGCGAGCTCGAAAACATAACCCCCCAGGCCAGCGTATTAAACCCTGCTCTCTTTAACATCATGGTTAATGACTTAGAAAAATCGGTCGATCTGATCCACCTGGACCTGTCCCAGATTGCCAGTGGAATCTGGAAAGCGGGCAACTCAGCCAGTGAAACTGTGATCAGCCGAATGCAGGCAGTGCTTGACTGGATCGGGCGATGGGCCGACAGGTCGGGCTTCAAGCTAGCTCACGGAAAGACAGTAATGGTATTGTTGTCACCCAAAACTAAATGTCGTAGGAAACCTCCAACACGATACCTCAGTGGGATAGAGATTAAATTTGAAAAAGTGACTAAATTCTTAGGGATGCTATTCTATGAGGACCTTACATGGGGCAAACACATAGCTGAGCTAGTGAGAAGATGAGGGCAGAATCTAAACCTCTTGAGGAACCTTAAGGGCACCGATTTGGCAGTGGGTTGTGGATCAGGCCACACTTCTTACGTTATATAGAACACTTATTCGGTCCAAAAATGATTATGGATGCCAGACGTATGCCTCGGCCCATCCTAATTTATTAAATAAATTGGACAGAATACAGTACAAGGCTCTAGCTATTTGCACCGGTGCTCTTGCTAGCACCTCTGGGGAGGAACTAAGAATTCTAGCCCGAGACCCCCTAAATCTAAGACCGGAAGAGTTACTCCTGAGGTATGCGACCAGGATTATTATATATGATTAATCGCACCCTACTAGAACAATAACAGAGAAATGCAATAAGCCCTTTAGACATCAACTGCGAATGTACTTACCAGAAGGCAAGACAATCCATGATCTAAAGCGGGAACTTAACATCCCAGATATTAAGTCTGTGGACCTGTAAATTGCCGAAAATAAATTTAAACGCACTCAAATATGGGGACAAACAAGAGCAACCCATGGAGTTAGATACCAAAATTCTAACCGAAACAGAAAGTAGGTACGAGGGATTTACAAATTATTTATACTGACAGCTCAAACTCCCCAGACCCAGGACGAACTGCAGCTGCAGTGGTTATTCAGGATGAGGGCATAACATTGGGGGCGAGGCTACCTGATGGCTGCTGCATTTATGCGGTCGAGTTTTGGGCCATCAACCAAGCAATTAAGTGGATAAAAGTAAACCACACATGCAGAGCAGTTATTGTTAGCGATTCCCTGCAATCAAGCAACTCGGCCAGTAGTGAAAATCTGTTGCGAGAAGTCTACCTGAGACCCAAAATCATGTAACAAAATAGTCATACCATAACATTTATGTAGGTGCCGTCACACATTCCTGGAAATGAAAGGGCCGACAAGGAAGCTAAGAACAAGTTTAATGAAGCTGAAATACAGCACTTGGACTACATCGAACAGGAAATATATAGTATGATTAGGCATAAAATTGACCAAAATTGGCAGGGGATTGGGACAACTCTCAAAGAGGGCGCAGGCAATACGACCTGCAGAAGCAAGTTAACAGAAACGCTCTTTCACCGAACCTGGCAAATCCGCATGACCAGGTCAAAGAACTGGAGTTGCAGCCAAACAGGAGCGTTATTAAGAGCGCGATGATTCATTTTAAAATGGCTAAACAGTTCGAGATATCAGTGATGGAGAATGATATATAAAGAGAAGGTGTTGGAGGAAGAAAAGAGGTAACTACAGAGACGTCGATTTGTACTCCTGATCACAGAATATTGAGAGCTTGAGTCAAATGAGTCTAATTTTAGACCCTCTGTTTCATAATAGAGAGGACCATGCTGTGTAGTCAGGTCAGTAAGGTCCAATCGTCCTGAATATCAGTAAGATCTTTGGTTCATGACAACTGCGAACGGACATTTTCATGACCATCTAAATCTCGCAGAAACAGAGATGCTACTAAATTATTGCCAAACGTCTCTGTTTTTATGTGTTCATGTCTTTGTCTTCAACAATAGCTAAAACCTAAACCCACTACCCTCTATTATTCTGTCTTTTGTGATTGTCTATCAGTGTGAGTGATGACAGGTTTGTGTGAAAATATGTGTGACAAGTTTGTGTGAAAATGTGTCAGAGCACTCCATGACTCTGAAAGTCACGTGATTTGTCCTTCAGCGTTCTAATCTGAAAATGATGTCATACCACTTCCTACATTTTGATTGGATGATATAAAACGCACTATGGCTGAAATATGTTACACGCGTTTTGGAACCTCCCAATCAGTTTCGATCCGCCCTTACAGTATATATAGAGGTGCGTTTGCCTCTTGCGGCATTCATTGTCGACTCATCAGGATGGCGGAACATTGCAGTAGGTAAGCTGGCCGAGGCCATGAGTTTATTACGAAGAGTGGAGCATCTCCAGTACCGGGTGGACGAAAGAAAGGAAATGATAAGTACAGCCCAGGGATTTATTAAAAGAGGTAATGGAGGAGGAGACAAGGAAAATAAAGAGGGCTTGGGTGAAGATAAGAGGGATAAAGAAACAATAATGAGAGAACAGGCGCAGGAACCCCTGAACCAAAACTTGAATAAATTACAGGAGAGACTGAGGAAACGGTAAGCAGAGCCCAGTCGGGGAAATATGGCCACTAAAGCATGTTTGACTAAAAACAAAACAGCCCTTTCCAGTGCTAAAACCAAAGAACCTTTACAGGACCCCCAGATTTCTTAGAGCTACCACTCAATCACTGCCAAAATATTGTATATAGGCTTGTATGTCTTTGTATGTATCTCATCGAAACTAAAACTTAAACCTCTGCCCCAGTGTGATACTATGTTTGCGTGTATGTGTGTAAAGTATGTGTGTGAGCATTCATACGGTCTTGTGTGTAATAGTGTGTGACTTTATCCCCCTTCGTTTAAACTCCACTGTTTTCGTTCCAAAGCAAGTGTTGAGTGTTGGATAGTAGCCAACTGTTCGACACTTCAAACATGAACTTTTAATATTATCAATGTTAATATTCCAAATTTGGATAACTCACATAAGCTATCTATTGAAGGCCCTATATCTTGTGAGGAAGCATTAAAGAGTTTGAAACATATGGCAGAAACCAAAAGTCCAGGTTCAGTTTCTTGGAAGATGTATGTCATTTTCTTGTCAGATCCATGAATTATAGTTACGATATAGGGGAACTTTTATCAACACAGAAAGAGGTGGTAATTACTTGTATGCTGAAATGGGACAAACCAAAGCAATTCCTTAAGAATTGGAGACCAATAACATTACTGAATGTATCATACAAAATAGCTCTGCTTGTATGGCTGATAGAGATAACATCATCTTAGCCTACCTTCATAACGAAGCTAAGACTGGTTTTATTAAAGGTAGCTGTACTGGTGAAAATTGTAGAAGGTTGTATGATTTAATGTTTTACACTAAATAACACAAAATTCCATATTTATTACTTTTAATCGACTTTGAGAAGGCATTCGATTCAGTTGTTTCCTCCTTTGTTCAGAATGTTTTATCTTTATTTTCAATTTTGGAGAGTCTATTATAAAGTGGATAGCAGCTTTTTTATAATAATATCAAATCACGTGTTACAGTAAATAGCTACATTGCTATACAAAGACAATGTAGGCAAGGAAAATGTTATCTCCATGTTCAGAATGTTTAATCTTTATTTTCAATTTTGGAGAGCCTATTATAAACTGAATAGCAGATTTTTTTATAATAATATCAAATCATGTGTTACAGTAAATAGCTACATTTCTTCTTGATTTTACATACAAAGACGATGTAGGCAAGGAGAACGTTATTTCCATATAGATTTATCCTTTGTGCAGAGATACTGACACATACGATTAGAGTTACTCCAAACAATACAGGAATACAGGTTAGTAATTGAGAGTATTTGATCCCCATATGCAGACGATGCCTTTTTTTATTCTGGGTTAGAAAAATAAATCCTTAAAGTCCGCCCTTGATCTTTTATCTTACTACTCTAAATTTTTAGAACGTTGTGTCAATATTGATCAAACTAAGATTATCTGGTTTGGGAGTAAAGTTGGAAGTGAGGATAGATTATGTCAGAGTTATCAGATGAATTCGAGAGATAATGAATTTAAATTTTTCATGTAAACTTTGAAATAAGCTTGACAAAAAAGTGGCAGAAATAAATTATGAATTTTTTTTATAGATATATAAAGAAATTATTAAATCAGTGGTCACAAAGATCTCTTACACCCTTTGGTAGAATAACGGTTGTAAAATGTTTAGTATTGTCTTAAATAGTCATCAATTTATTTTTTTACCATAGCCATCAAAGAAAATTCGAATTGAAAAATCAGAAGACAAGTAGCTATTAATGTATACATTTGTGAGGTTTGAAAATGACATGTATTTGTAGAATAATTAAGTTCACTTTGATTAGACGACTTACAACAACATCTACAAATGGGAAACATATTTTAGAGGTATCCTGCCAAAATATAATTAATTTCTACTTGTTTGGGACAGACTATCTTAACAAAAATAATAATTTACTTAACATTTTTTCGAGAAATGATTTTACCCATGGATTTTGTTTACACAGTCCCATAAAGCACAGACACAATATTAGAGCAGAAGGTAAATCTGTTTTAATAAGAAATGGATTGAACACGGAATTAGGAGAACAAAAAAAAAAAAAAAAAAAAAGCTTTGGGGATGCTTGTTGACAATGGTTTAAGATGAATCAGTTTCAGCATTTTTTTAAAAAAATTCAAACAAATAGTCTAGCATACCAATAATTGAATATCAGACAAAAGTTGGTATAAGGCTTATAGAAAAAGCTCGTAGATCTTTGAGTCAGCTCTAAAATACGTTACATTGTAAAGGCCAAAAAGGGGTTGTTAAAGGGCAAAAAGGGGTTGTTAAAGTATTTACAAGATATTGATCAGACATGGGGAAATTCCTACCTGAAGATGAAAGTAGCACAGCGAATTTGGTCAAATAGAAGATGATGCTTGGCAAAATATTTTCTCTCAAATACATTCTAACAACGTGCCCACACATAAGGCGATTTCAGACAACCATTGTACACAGAATTATCCATCTAGATACATTTTAATTTTAATAGAAAAAAATAATTAGCACTACGTGCTCGTTTTTGAGGCAGTTTCCTGAATCCAAATGCCATCATCTTTTTGGAATGAAAGATTGTTCAGAAGTTTGATTTATGGATTAAAAAGGCGTCATCTGTCTGACACACACACACACACACACACACACACATATATATATATATATATATATATATATATATATATATATATATATATATATATATATATATATATATGCATCAGACAGATGACGTCTTTCATTTTATCTTAATGCATGCAAGTATATATTTATAAGTGCGAGTTTTGTAATTCCCATCCTCAGATATCAGATTTTAAATAAGCTTTAAACGGCAGTTATTCAGTAGAACAACACACTTTTAAACGTTGGTGAAACCTTTCTAAAGAAATGGATGACTTACATAAATATGTTTCAGTAAACTGAGTTGTTTCTAGAGAAATTTATGATACTATGACCTTTTTCCAGAAAATGATGTATACTTTCTTTCTCTCTGTATTGGGAATGAAAAAATACAACCAATGTTGAATGATTGGTCAGTTTGTGTTAAAAACGGAATATGAATATAATTTCATATTGAACCATGTAGCACATACTCTCTCTCTCTCTCTCTCTCTCTCTCTCTCTCTCTCTCTCTCTCTCTCTCTCTCTCTCTCTCTCTCTCTCTCTACTGAAAGGTAAAAGAAAGACAGATGCTTTCTTTTCTTAATTTATATACTTACAATGATACGTTTGTGCACAATTTGTAAAAAGGTGAACCCAGGGCCAGACACCTGGCATCTATGTATTTTTCTGGAACAATTTAAAAAAGGATCTGCTTTGGAAAAGTTCAACATAATTATGAAGACTAACATGAGGAAGTATTTCGCTCAAAATGAAGCCTTACATTTTTTGACGTTTGACTAAAGCTAATTTGCGGATAAAATTACACCCATCAATAGACATGACTCAAACTGAAGCTAGCAAGGAAGAAAACAGATAAAAATTACTGCTCAGTCTATTTGGTTATTTAACAACTCCTACATTCTAAATTGGTGAAACAATCAGAATTTCTAAATATAAAACAATATTTGCGGAGAGCTAGCTTCCTAACTTTACAGAGGAAATATTCAGAATCAATCAAGTAACTTCAGGTGATTAAGCAGAATTAAGAAGCATGAAAACTTTGAATTGTTGGAAGATAAAGAATTATCAGCATGTGACAGATATGGAAAAATGATAGTTCACTTGAAAAGAAAGGAACCTAAACATGCACGTCATGCGAATTTGTATTGATCATGATGTAAAAAATGATATCCCCTAACATCACAGTTAAACAACAGAATGGTACACATGAACACGTGATAAAGTGATTACAATGCAGGTACTATCGTTGCGTGTCAATAAATGACATGACAGAAGAAATGAACATAAATAACATTCAAAAATATAAAGCTGATTCCAACTACATTTCGAAAGCGCTGAAAATCAAACACAATACAAAAGACTACAAGCTGGTGTACGAGACTTTGCACAAAAAAGGGCAATGAAAATCAACTTGATGGCGATGCAGTTACGAGGACTTTTGAACTTTTTCAAATATCGTTCAAAGAAGGTATATCAACGATTCATACAAAACCTCAATCAAATATTAATTTTTTCTTTGACAAAATTGTTACTATGAACAATGTTACTCATCCATACAATCTTTTTTGATATGAGAAGAAATTGAACACCACCCGGATGACGTCAAAACCAGCACACCTTTCATAGTGTGTGTATGTACACGCTTTTAATATTCAGTTTTAACAGAACTTTTATTTACTAGTAATTAAATGAAACTACTTGAATCAGTGAAACAATCATTTTCAGGGATGTTTTCTGAAGGAACAACAGTAGTTGTAAAATTTTACAAATGTGTGAGAGAAAAACTGATTGAGAAAACGAAAGAGCGAAATAGACAATTCCAGAGATCCAAATACTGTGTAAAAGAACCGAAATAATTCTGGTATTACAAAAAAGGAAATGAAGATATTAGAGAGAAAAATCAACCGAGAATTACACGTGAGTGCGAAAAGCAAGAACAAAATAGGTTCAGTGTATTTGCACAAGACAGGTAAATTTCATACTATTTCTTTTATTTTCAATGCAGGACTTCAGAACTAGAAAACTAAACAGTTCAGCACCACACCTTGTCCTGCAGCTGCGATTAACGCTACCGTGTACTCTGATATTGTATTATTACATTTTAAATCTTGTCAGTGATGACTCTATGAAAAGATACAAATCTAAAGCCAAAACAAATAAAATAACATGTTCAGCACGGAAAAAAACAATTTGTCGAGGTGTTTTAAAAAGACAGGTTATATCATTACCAACAATCGCAGGCAATGCTGTTGTTTTTCCTGTTTTTTTTAAAAAATTTTTAATGGGGAGCTAACGCAAAATATTGAATTACCAAATTTTTAATTTTGTCAGCGAACGATTGATCGTTACCTCATATGGATGTAGTCATAGCAGCTATTGTTACACTCTTTTCTTTAAACAGTCGTGTCAGCCTCTTACCTAATAGTATTTTTCCCTCACGTTGACTTGATTTTCTCAAGGTTTTCACTAAAATTGCTCTCAACTGTTAGATGTCCAAGTAATTGTTATCTTAAACTTTTAGTACTTTCCAACTTTTCTTGAGATACAGAGAGTTTGTGGGTTAAGGTTAAGGTAAAAAAAAATATTCATTTAATACAGATAAAGATGAAAAGAAAGTAAGTTAAGGAATAAAATAATGCGTGATTAAAAAGAATTATAAAAAAATAATATCTACAAAGATTGCTTATCCAATTACAATGAAAATTACCAGGAAAAAACTTTATTGTGGTCATACCATCAAAATGAGCAAGGTAGTACTAAGTTGTTGCCATGATAAACCTTATTTAATGTATAGTATAGTATAAGTTCTTTACCACACGGTCACGTCAGCATGCCGAGGGCAATGCGTGCTTATGGAACATGCAATGTGTATTGAAAAGGAAATTCAAGTCACATCAAACGTTTGTCTCGTTTGCTCCTTTTCAAAGTATCTACAATCTCAACTTTTATATCGTCCGAAGTAACATGGTTCTCTTCAAATACTGTCTCCGTTTCTTTTGTGTCGTTGCTTTAAGAGACGACCAACAAACGTGTATTTTTTAAAAAAGTCTTTGATCAGCATTGTACTTTTGAAAGATCGCTCATGCTTAAATTTCAAGATGTATACCCCGAAAAGGTTGGTTGCTTTCTTTTGACGTCATCTTAATAGTTAACGTTGTACTGGCTGCCATATCAACGATTCTCTCCATTATGATGCAGTCGTAGAAAAAAAATGCATTTCTGTACTTATGATCAGCAGATTGTACGATTGATTCGGAGGTAATCTTAATTTCTGTCTTCTGTTACTTTAGCTGCTTTTCACAGTCTCTCAGTTATTAGGGCTATATTTGAGTTGTTGCTGACGCATGCGTGGCGTTTTTGTTTTTACTTTACGCCAAAATAGAATATCGTCCTGTAGAACCATGTCTTGTTTTATACCACGGCATGAATAGATTTTTGACATCTATATACATTTACATTACACTGTTATTGAGCTCTTAAATGGAAATATACAGAGATTTTTTAATAAATACAGGGGGCGCTGGGATCGATATCATTTGTTTTTATTGGTCACGTAATATTGATAAGTCAATGGTTTTCTTAGCATTCGATCATGTGAGTTTGTATTCTCCTCTTCAGTCTACGTTGTTCAGTAGTCAGTGGTAACTTTAATTACAGTCATGAATACTAAACGTACTTTACTTTATTTAGTAACTTTGCCAAATAGTTTAATTGTGAAGGTTATACATTAATTCGTCACACTTTTTGTCGAGCGCTGATTGATTCTTGGAGGTTGGTATTAACTTTAGGAAATATTTTCAATCAATCTGATTAAAGTCAAGATTTACGAGATAATCGAGGCTTAAAAATATTTTTCTTTCCTATGGTGCATGGTACAGTGCCCTAAAGTGTCATACTTCATAGCTATGAAGGCTACTCCAAGTTGTTGCAAGATGCTTATATGCCACATCTTCGAATTGAAGCATAAAAGTAATATTTTGAAGGTAGGAAAGTTCTGTCTCTATTGGTATGTATGTCTAAAATATTTGAAGGTATGACACAAGTTGGATTTTATGGCCTTGTCGGTATGTTCCATATTTCGTTTCTGCACAATAACTAGAGTTCTCCGTCATACACCTTTACCAAACTGTGTGCATAGCTTGCATTTGGGTAAGGAAGAAGTCTATTGATTTCGGAGTCAAATGGGCAAAGACCAAGGTCACCGTGACTGAAAAAAAAATAGTTTTCGCATAATGACATTATTTCAAAGTCATAGACCTATACCAACCTAAGTGGTGACTCACACTTAGTGTAAGAAAGAAGCCTGTTAATCTTTGGGCTAAAATGGCAAAGGTCAAAGTCTCTGTGACTGAAAAAACAAATATAGTTTCCTTACAATAACTGTACTTCTATATATCAGGCCAGGAGTATCTTTGCATATGGCTTGCACTTTGTGTATGGTAAAATTCTGCTGATATTGGAGTCAAAAGGTTAAAGTTAAGGCTCACTGCGACTGAAAAATGTTCAATGATTTCTGCACAAAAATTAATTTCTCGACAATGTACCTCTAGCAACGTTTGTGGATGTCTTACACTTTGGGTTAGAAAGAATAATATTGATTCTGAGGTTCAAAGGTCAAAGTCAAAGCCACTCTGATTAAAAGAAGAAAATGTATTTTGTATAATAACTTTTATTCTAGAGCACATACTTTGACCAAAGTTTGTGGAGGGCTTATAATTAGGGTATAGAAGAGGTCTCCAGATTTCGGGATCGAAGGTCAAGGGTCTGGATCATTGTTTCATTCCTTTTATTCAAATAAATCTCGTGCTTAAGAAAAGTGGTAGCAACACGATCCTACATTTATAAAGACGAATATCAACGATTGCTAGAATTCAAAGATAATATCCGATAGGTTACAGTGATCTCCCCAGAAATTTTCGATAGCATCGGGGTACGCGTGTTTGGGTCATAAAATGTTTTACAAAGCGCGCGTTAACGTCATAAAAGTGAAACAAATTAATATCAATGAAATAAAAAGAAGTGCATATATTTACATAGTATTTTTTATTTACCTAGGTTATAACTGAAACAACAATGCATATCTCATTTATTTCTTAATTTAAATAAATGATATTCGTCTTTTCTTCATTTCACCATATAAACTGACTGCAACATGACAATTAAAGTCTTTTAAGGGTTGTCCTTCAGTACTGATTGTCATGAGGTAGTTCAGTACCCTCTGTGACAACCTGTTCCTTAAAACACTCTTAATTTTATTCATTGAGGAGAATGACCTTTCACAATCTGAAAAATATGGAACATAAAATTTATCAATGGATGTAGAAAAAAGAGACAAATATACCTGAATCCTAATTAAGCTAATTACCATAGACAAATTCTTCCGGCACAATTTACACAGCATACCTGCAAAATATATATGTAATTACATAGTCCTTTTTTCAAGAATTTGATATAGACCAAGTGGAATAAACTTTTGAGGTCATGACTTCACTGAATAATAAGTAAGAATATGGATGAAATTATTTTAGTTATATTTATAAAGGAATACTTTTTATTTATATCTTTTCAAAAGAGGTAAAACTGGAAGATAAAAATTGTTCCGTTTATTACTTGGATAGACAGAAAAGAGAAATTAATAGGGCAGCACTCACTTAAGTTACCAATATGGAAAACTTACCATCCAATCCAGCAATTTCCACCCAAGGGAATAACGTCTTCCATTCATTATTAAATCCCGTCCTTCGTTTCTTGATATCATTCTTCTTGGAAATCATGCTGGTGCTTTCGGAATCAGAATCACTGTCACTATTCGTGACGCTAATTTCTGATTGTCTTAACCAGGCCAACATGGGGCTAGCCGGGCGCTGGGTAATTTTTCGTTTCTTGGAAGGTGGTGTGTTCATTTTTCACAATAATTTTTAATTTAATCGGTGTAACTGCTTTGGCTGTTAATGAAAACGACTGACATATATATATATATAACACACTACCAGTAGACTCCATTGTTGCTGGCCAATCACGTGACTAGGTGCAGACGAAACCCTCACCAAAGGTCGCGCACAATGGATAATGGTTAAGTGAGTCAGCAATTATCCTGGATTAATTTAATAAAATACGCCAGAATAAGTAAGAACAGGTGTCATTTGAGTGGGGCTTTCAATTAGGTGACAGGATGTTTGTTTAACAGATTAATTTTATAACGGTAGTGGAAAACATCAAAGCGTAGCGGCACAAGAGCATAGCGTAGCGGCAGGTTCTAAAGCGTCGGGGTTATCGGAGTTTGAAACGATAGCGTAGTGGGCCCGCTACGGTAAAAGGCCCTCGGGAGAACACTGTGTTAGCGGGTTTTCTTTTTCACGCTTTCGTGAGTAAACGGGCTGATACAATAATAACAAGTCTGACAGGTAAGCATTTGTTTTTTTTATCACGCGTAGGTCAGTAAATATCTGAATTGCGCAATAGTCGAAAACATTCTGCTTGTGTAATATAACAACGGAGTGTCGATGTTGTAGCACATTGGCAAGAAATGGTTCTCTTGACGAGAATTTTTTCTCTTGACGGCAGGAGTTGACATTGATGAGAATTTGTTTTTCTTGAGTGTCAGTAGTTTACTGTCACCAAAACAGTGTGTTGTGCACGGCATTTTTGAACCAAGCTATGGAAGACACGAGCTTGAAAAACAAAGCTATGGAGCAGACAATCCATGCTAAGAAAACGACGAGCTTTAAAAACCAAAAAGCGTTCACTTGCTGAGACTTTTTTGAGCAGTCTTGCAAAAGAAATAAAACCGTCGTGTAAGCTACAGAGATAGAGCCGGCCAGGACAAAAAAAACCCCCAAAAGATTGACGTGCTACCAAAACATAAAAAACGTAGGAGCGCATAGACAGACTACTCATTTTGAACCTGTGCTGTATATCGGAGTGTTAAAAAGATGGACGGCCCCCCTACACCCCACCAAAAAAAAAAAAAAAGCGTCTGACTAACTTTTTACAAAAATGACAAAAATGAACTAAAAATACAACCAAACAATAAGGAATAAAAAATGAAACCTAATTTGGTCGTTGGTGTCTGCTAAGCATCCTGACGATTTTTACAGGGCGAAGCGACCACATACCCCAATATAAATCCGTTTTTGTCGCCCACCCCCTTTCCTTTCTTTTTCTTTTTTTTTTGTGTTGCATTTCAAACGCACTAGAGCTCTCTCAAAGACATGGGGTTGTAGGGGGATGGGCCGCCCCGTATGAGCTCGCACAAGCTCCCTGTGCGCTGTCTCCGGTGTCTTTCGCGCTTATGACTTGCTTTGTGTTGCCGCTGGGAGCTGCAGTGAGGGGTTTGTCAAAATGGCGTATTGTGTAATTTTGTCCTTTTTTGGTGGCTCCAACGTGGATGGGAGAGCGGCGAGGCTCACATTTCCTGCTGCTTAAGGTACCGTACTTGTTTTACATCTGAAATCCATTATTTTCCTTGTTTATTAAATGCTATAGATTTTCACAATCACGCAAGCAAACCAGAAGTCAGATAGTTGTACGAGAAATAAGAGTTCCTATTTACAAAGTGGCTTTATTTAGTATCATCTTTTTGCCGTGCATAATTGGACGAATCGAACGTTTAATATATTTGAATGATCAGCACAGCTTGTATGTAAATATCCCCTTATGTTTTGGAACTCCTACTTCTATTACTACATCCGCCAATAAAACATAATTTGGCCTGGTTAGTTGCTTTCTTTCTTTACATTAATTATCAAGATTGTTACAATCATGTATAAATGCCTAAAATATTTTTGTTTTAGTTGATTGTTTTGAATTTTTACCTAATCATCAACACAAAATACATATGCATTTTGCGAGAATCTACTTTTCATTGTTTTTTTATTCATAAGGGAATACATTGTTGCCTAGTTGAAAACCACTACCATACAATACATTCTTATGTGAACGCTTCAAATCAAACCTGATGCAATGGTTATCAGCGTAAAAAGTGTTAGCATTTAAGTTATTAATTTCTGTAATTGCATATGCATGGGTTGTTTTAATTGAGTCTTTTAAATAATATTCATGCGACGAAGAAAAAGGTATAAGGTATATGTTGTGATTTTAGACTGAGGGACAAAACGGATGCACAGATAGGTTCAATTGATTACATAGTTTGTAATTGTCAATATCCAATGTGAAGTTATTTAACGCCGAACAACAGCGTCATTCATAAAACATAAAACGTTCATGATATCACATTCTGTGTAAGGATGGATAGTTTATTAGGTAATGTTTAAGATGAATGAGTATTAATTTGTATGAATGGTCACAAGTCTATACCCAAACCGTTTCCACTATATGCAAAATAAAATGCTTTCAACGTTAACCATATAGTTTATTACACATGTCATATTTTCTCTTCACTGCTATATAATGATGTATCATTTATTACACAGGACTTCAGGCATACATAGATACATACTTGTTCATTCTTAAAGGTAACAAAAGAAAGCAAGAAAAAATATTACAAACTGGAAAATTGCGAACTAACTAGACTACAATATGTGTAGTTTGTGCATATATATATATATATATATATATATATATATATATATATATATATATATATATATATATATATATATATATATATATATATACAGCCATACCATTCCAATCAAATCTGAAAGTGCAACATTGTAATAAATTAATAATGGCATTTATTATATGTTTCATAGTGAGATATTGAAATATATCACTGGGAGAAAATTTATATCGACACAGAGGCGATACCACTTTTACCGCCACAGTGGCGATATCACTTTTGGAACTACTTTTTCACATTTAGAAAATATATCTACCCTTATGTATGTTATTCAAATCTGTATAATGTTTCATATTTAGGCATATTTCATTTTTCTTCTTATTCTGCTACTTCTCTCTCTCTCTCTCTCTCTCTCTCTCCCGCTCCCTTCCTCCACACATCAGGATGAACAGATCTTAAAGTGTGTCAACTGTAGACACACTAGTGTACATTCATGCAGTCAATAAGGTGCCATGAAGAAATGACTAAAGACAAACTCCAAAACAGCAAAAGTAGACTTCAAGTCTTAACTTTTTATAGTTAGTTTTCCACATCAATCTTGTAAACTGTCAGTGACTGAACTTACATGACCTGTTGCTATGTATCACCCATGCAGTATTGTATACCTTTAATACTCTAAGACAAACGGTATACGTTTTTAAAAATAAAATCGTGATTAAATATAGTAATACAATTTTGTAAGTTGCGATTTTAACTCGCATCACAATCGTGTCTGAAAACGATGGATATATCCGGTTTTGATTAGTATTGATTGCAAACCGTAATTAAGTGACAATCGAAAATTGGATGCAGCGTCTGGTACCAACTAGACTGCAAGCTTTCCAAGGCTACACAAAATTCCCGTTTGAATATAGAAGTAAACAAAATAAAGCACGAAAATCCTTACAAGTAAACTCACAATCATTAATATCTTTTGTTTAAAGATGTGACGCTCTGAAGTCAGTCAGATACAACCGCTTTTTAATTCGTACTCAACGGAGATTCGAACCCGGATCCGCGGGTTACGGCACCCATCGCCTTGCCTGTAAGCACCAACTTCTATACCATCTCGACCATTAAATTAAAATTCTCTAACCCTGTAGGATAATATTATTCATTCGTATTTAAAATCCTGTTAATGTTATCAAGCATTCTCTTGTAGAATCAAGGCATAGCACTTTCCGCTCTGTTTGGTGTACATTTGTAATTCTTTATAACAACTTCTATATACCTTAATTTCTGTAGTAGGAATCCAGATGGACTGTGTACTTAGATGAGAATTAATTACTGGGTCGACATACGGGTGTGTCTGCTACTCACGAATGCCGATACCAGCGACTTTGTAGCATCACTTTTGGTGATGTATACATGGTCGAGATGATATAGGGGTTGGTGCTTACAGGCAAGGCGATGGGTGCCGTAACCTACGGATCCAGGTTCGAATCTCCGTAGTGTACGAAATAAAATTTTCTAACCTGTATGGTAATATTTAATATATATATATTGTACAATGTCACTGCTGAACATGATATCATATTTCTTGTTGCGCGGCTCATGTATGTGTGTATATATATATATATATATATATATATATATATATATATATATATATATATATTATATACCTACCAATGTTCTACCCAAGAAAGAGCCAGAATTATACCGTCATTTCATACAAGCAGGAAAACAATATTATCGTTTTCTAATTCCGTATTACTATACTCTCAAACGAATGAATTTGAATTTATAAATGAGTAACATTCTCTGCAACAAATCTGTATCATAATGTTCCAACAATTTGTCCAATCCTGCTGTAAATAACTGTCAAAATAATGGTGTCATTCCGATGTCATGTCCCCATCGGCGCCTCTCACAATGTTTGGCCAGAAACAGTTTAACCGCTATCAACCTGGCATCGGAAAGACCAGAGTCATTCAGCTGTTGAAATCTTCCGTGATGCAAAATTTGAGAACTGCACAATAATAACTGAAAATCACATATGAGTCTGCTGCCCCATGTGTCGAAGAATTCGTATTATTGACAGTAATGGTAGTCAAACTGAGTTGGCCGTTGTTTCAAAAGCTTCATTCATAAAACTAATATTCATGCGCATGTCAACTTTTCAAAATGTAATTCGGTTTATGCTTTAAGATGAAGTTCGTATTAAAAAGGTTGAAATGTTTAGCATTTTCTTGTGTTTTCTGCTACATATAGTGATTTTATTACATTATCTCAAAATTGATAGGTATATAACAAAAATATCATTAGCATAGTAATGCGATTTTGATTGCTAGATCACGTCTCGTTGTCAGCATCAGAAAATACGGATTATGACTCGACGCGAAGTTCTGATGCTGACAACTCGACGTGATCTAGCAATCAAGATCGCGTTACTGTGATTATATATATATATATATATATATATATATATATATATATATATATATATATATATATATATATATATACATATATATGAATAAGGAATGAAGTTATTACTGGACTTCACATAATAGAGTTAAGATACAAGAGGTACGATCTTAAGTTGTTAGTTGTCCATCGTATGTAAGAAGCACTTTAAATAGCAAGAATAAACAATATTTACAATGTAAATCTTGGTTTTGAGATAGGTACAAGAATGAGTGACTTCTAACCTCAAAAGATTTCACGGCACAAAATAAGGTTTACAAACTTAAAAAGTCAGTTAAATGCATCTTCTAGTGACATTCATTTTTTGTGTGCAATATATCTGATTTTTTCTAAATATGATGCTAAACGACAGAAGCATACTCATTAAAATATATAAGATTTGTTTCAATGTCCTGTACCCATTTCTACAGCAAAGTATTTGATACACCATATGCGGTTAAGAAGCAAAAGTACTTATAGATTCAACTTTGACACAATAAATAAAATTATTTCCTTACCTTATTTCATTTGATATGGTTTAGAATAAAAATTGAATATATAGATATAAATCAAAACATAGAATGCATGGGAAAAAAAACCCAATACAGATTCTCTTTTTAAACGTCCTCTAGTGCAATTTTGATCAGAATCCAGTTTTATACACCTAAAACAAAATTTAAATCTGTGCTGCTCTTTGGGGTAATTGAGGTTATTGTTTCATATGCTGACATGTTTGGTCAACCTTGCCTCTCAGGAAAACAAATTTGGAAAAGATTTCCTTCTGATCTTTATTTTAACATAGTAACAATTTACACGACTACGTTCTTCCACATGTGTTACATGCCATATATTGTCCTTGACCTAAATTAGGAGTATACAATTCATAATTTCTTTTATATAAACAATGAGACGGCAATCCTAATACTGTAATTAATCTACGCAACCTTCTAAGCATGGAGAAACTGCATTTTCTAAACTGCCAAAGTTTGCTAACAACGTTCCATATGTAGAATAAGCAGCAGATTTATTTTATTCACAAGTAAATCCTTACGCAATGGCGCCCTTCAAGATCGGACATTCAGCAGAGTCAATGATAACTGTCTTCACACGAAGATTTTCAAGTTTGGGCAAAATTATAGATTTTAACATCTCATAATCAGAGAAGCCTCCAGTCAAGGCCAAAAAAGAATTCCTTTGTATTCCTCCAGCTATCTGATGTTCCTTCACGTGACATACAATGGCATCTGTTACACGGGAAACTATTCCCTTGAACAGGCTCGCGTCTACATCAAGCTTCACTTTTGACACTTTTATCTTTGTACAATATTCAGAATCTTTCGCGCACTCTCTGAAGGATTTGAAAAAGTTCTTCCCGCATAGTTCATCAAAGTTCGTGACTGGAAACTTAAAGAAAACAGAGATATTATCAATATACATTCACAAAATGAAAGAAACATAAACACCAAATTAGGTCGATTTTCTAGAAACAATTTAAGAATTTTTCTGACTTTTTAAAAATTAAACTTCAAAGACTTGAATTCAATTTTAGCAATTTTTATCTGGCTTGTTAAAAAAAATGTATTTATTTTGCAAAAAAAAAAAAAAAAAGAAAAGAAAAGAGCTCTAGTTAAATGTTGCCACCATTTAAAGGTTTAAAAGTCTTTAAAGGCTCTGGTTTTAAGGCTTAGTTTTGGGCTGGTGGGGGTGGGGCGTCAACTCTGACAGTGCCTAGGGGCAGCAAAATCATAAATTGCAAAAATAATTTTAATCTTTTGAATCCTGTTTTTAAACTAAGCCCTTTCGACATTTACTCAGATACTTTTGCAAAACGCGCAGTCTCAATCCAGTAATCAAGGAGTTACTCTCTCTCTCTCTCTCTCTCTCTCTCTCTCTCTCTCTCTCTCTCTCTCTCTCTCTCTCTCTCTATATATATATATATATATATATATATATATGACAATGAAATTTCATAAAGGATGCGCCGAATGTATTCCATCAATAATATTCTAAACAATATATCTTATTAATCGCATTAAATGAGATCTACCTCGAGAAAATATAGACCTATTGAGCTCATTTATAAAAGCTTTAACTATATGTGAAACCTGGGATAATTTTTGATTATTTGAACATTTTATAAAAAAAAAGAAACATATTACTCTTAAATTGACGTTGTTCTCTTGGTCTAGTCTGATACTTTTCCCCCTCACTTCGATCGTTTTGCATTGTAGATAGTTGGGTATTCCCGCTTAAACTGCTCTACCAGGTCCATCCCGAGAATGATTGTAAGGGTCTGCATGAATCCATTGCTCAGAGATTGAGTACCCCAAGGACCGCTAACTGTTTTATAGGCTCCAGTGACTGCATCCAAAGACTTTTTCTCGTGAAATGTCAGTTCACCCTTTGCTTCTTCGTAATGAAATAGAAAAAAAGTTTGACCAGGTAATACTATTTCGTAAGATTAAATATCTAACCAGAATGCCAGGAAACAAATGAAAAAAGATGGCAATTAAATAAATTTAAACGAATAGAACGAACAATAACAAAAGTTATGATCCAGCAACGAGTTATCTCTGAAAACTATTAATTCACGATATCTTTTTTCCGTCAAATATCTATGTTCAATGCAAATTTCTCCAGAAAGATGGATTCAATTAACGTACAGAATTGCTAAATACAAGAAATGTCAAAATATATTGAGTACCAGCTAAGTTTGCGATCACAACGACGCTCCCAATAGGTGCACCAGCAACATTCAGATCTTTCCAAAGATTGTTGCTTTTGCAGTAATGGTTCATGGCCTCTGATTCAAGGACAACGGTTACCCTCTCTTCTTTAAGACCAGCCTAAAGCATACAGACAGAATGTGTATGCATGTATTAGCGATTAACGGCACCTCAAAACGATACTGACTATATATTGCCAATTAAAAGTAAAGTTCTAAAAAATGTCAGGATGAAAAATGTAACAAAATTGTTCAAAACTTTAACAAGATAAACCCTTCTAAATAAATGTAAACATGAAGCACTCCAAGATAAAATATAAAAGGTAAAGGTGTTAAATTCTGTAACTTGTATATAAAAAGAAAATATTGGTGAAATAAATCCTTAAAATATATGGCCACACTTTGTGATTTAAATAGTATTACCACAAAAAGTCCAAGATTTTCTCTGGTGGGACATCATCATAAGGTTCCTAAATGGAATTCACATATAATATGTCTGTTTCACGGGCAGGAAGTCGATACACTCGACAAGAATGTGTTCCACTATCAGGGGACACTGGCAGAGTATGCGCTCTGGTAGAGGCTCTCCCTTCAGGAGATATGCATAAGTCAGTTATATGTGTCCTATACACATACATCAGCACAAAACTACGTGCAATTTGTTCTATATCAATAATGCTACTTTGTTTTGTCAAATATAAAGAACGTGCCGATTTATATAATTGTTCAAGTCAATACGTGATATCTTCCATTCGGAAACGGGAGACTGCAGAGAACTTCTGGCTGCTTGATCTGTAATTTCTGCGGGAAAAATGGAGGCTTTATCCGGTATCGGGCTCAACATGGTGACATGCGGTATTGCAACAGAAGCTCCAACCATGTCTTAGTCTTTCGAACCTCCTGTTTGTAGGGACGCATGGCCACGATAACATGTTCTGATTTCATTGAATCCTTTCTTGAAAACGAGAGGATTTGTTGAGAACTTTAGGAATTGACAAAGATACAAAATGATTGGGGGATGTGGTCGATGTGGTTGATAACGAAGGTGGTGATTTTGAAGCATAGAATTTTGCAGTATTTTCAACATATATTGTTCTTGTTTTTAACGTGAGGACAAAATCGTAAGCCATAATGGGGAATTTGGTTTCTAAGCGTACAAAGTTTTTGCTTTGGACCTAAAGACTACAACGTATTAGTAGAGTATTGGAGAGCCGGTTTCATTCGTCTAAAAAAAAGTGATGGTTCATATGCCTCAACATAGAGACTTTCTGAAGGGGAAGTTCTAATGCACGCAAAGTTTAAGTCCGTGAATGTGTATCAAATCAAACATCTGCAGGTAAGTTTTACAAGTTGATCCGTACACAATCAAGTCTGATCTTACTAAAGACCTGTAGAACCAAAACAATGCTTTCGAATCTTATCTCCAGTCTGTATTTGCCATGATTCGCATTTAATCCTTTTTTTTTTGCATTTGTCAATGACATATCTAATACGGTGAAGGTAAGTTAGTTTATGTCTAAAATAAGCACTAACAATTTGGTCTCCTCCACAACAGGAATAAGATAGCCATCAAGGCAGAGTTTTGGGTCATCATGTAAACAGATCTATGTTTCAAAACTTTGAACCCATTTTCTTCTGCTCATTTCAGATTTAATTTTAGTATGTATGTAGTCGATGTGCCTCAGTATACATACTATCTGATCTATAGCAGATCAAGAACTCGTCGACAAATAATGAGCAGTCAGTTCCTGGATTAAAGTACTTTACTATGCTACCAATTTTGATGTTGAAAAGGGTGATTGACAATATGCTTACCTCAAGTACACTCATATCCTGAGCGTTTAGAGTGGTATCTACCTTAACGCTGAAATTTTACCTTTCAAAAACATGGATATAAAGTTATATAGGAGGCACATTAGATCTAGACTGTATAGGTCATTTATTATGACATGCTTCCGTGTGGTGTCATAAGCTTTCTCAAGTCGAAACAGATGGCGGCTATTTGTTCTTTCTTTATTAAAGCTTCTCTAATAAATTATTCAAGTCTAAATAAATGGTTCATTGTGCTTCTCCGGCATCTGAATCCACATTGAACGTCTGATAGTGGTTGGTTGGACTCAAGATACCAGTGGAGTATATCATTTATCAACCGTTACATGGTTTTCCAAATACGGCTTGATAGTGATATGGTGGGAAGATAGTTGGAAGGGTTAGTATGGTCCTTTCCAGGTTTAGGTATTGGTATCACTGTTGCTTCTCGGTAAGATGGCGACAAGTCGCCAGTTTCCCAAATTGTACTGAAATGCTTGGTAGTATATTGAGAGCTGTATTGAGTAAGTGTTTCAAAGGTTGATAGTGGATATCGTCTGATCCTGCAGAAGTCTCATGGGCTCGATCAAAATAGTCTTGTAGTTCTCTGAGAGTGAAAGTTTTATTGTACTCTTTTGCGTTAGCAGATTTGAAATTTAAAGGATTCCTTAAGTTTCTGATTTTTGACACGTCCGAAATTTACAGAATAATTCTCTTTTGAGGACTTTTTCAAACAATTTTCTGTCAGTATATTGGAGATTTCTGGTATGGACGTTACTATTTCATAAGATAACATTTGGTGTTTTATACAGCTGCTTTTTGCCAATGATGTTTCAAACCATATTCAACACGGATCTAATACACTGGTCTACAATTGTTTAGAAGTCGTCTGCTTCAGAGATACAATGTGCTATTTATTAGGGATTTTGATGTGCTGAATTCAAATATGACAATTAAAACAACTGTTTGGATACTGTTTCCAAGATATTTAAGTTTTTACATTTTACGTCTATGTATATTGTGTACATAGTAGACTTGTAATCATAAATTGTAAGCGTAGGTCTTTTCATGTGTTTATGGTCGCTTTACATGATAATATTTCACCTGTCCTGTTTATGTAACACTTTAAAAAACAGCAAAAGGTTATATAAATATCAATATGTTGAAACAAAAGTCAAAAAACTATTATGTATATATAAGTACATAGTTTAGTCCTTATTCAGTGTCTACTCGGCGCATCGTGGCTTGTCTCTTGTATTCATTAAATGGAGCATCTCTTGTCACTGTCCAACAATGGTCTGCAAGCAATGATGGGCTCCATTTGCCCTGATAGCGTTTCTCCAATGTTGCAATGTCCTGGTGAAATCGCTCGCTGTGCTCCGCAGTTCGGTGAAAAAAAATCTAGATGAAAGTGCAAAAAATGTATCTTTAGTAACATGTTGCAACCAAGGCTTTTGTATGCCTTGAGGAGGTTTTCCACCAACTCCCTGTAGTTGTCTGCCTTGTTGTTTCCAAGAAAATGTGTTGCCACTAACTGGAAGTCTTTCCGTGCCGTCTTTTCCTTGCCACGCAGTGCACAGTGAAATGCATCATCTCGAAGAAGTTCACGAATCTGAGAACCAACAAAGACACCTTCCTTTATCTTCACTTAACCTTGGAAATTTTCCACGGAGGCACTTGAAAGCTGCTTGTTTTTTGTCCTTGGCCTTGACAAAGCTCTTCATCAGAACCAGCTTGATGTGCAAGGGTGGTAACAAAATCTTCCGGGATTCAACAAGTGGTGGATGCTGAACACTTTTCATCCCATGCTCCAACGACTGTCGGAGTGGCCAATCTCTCTTGATGTAGTGGGAATCTCTCGCACGACTATCCCATTCGCAGAGAAAACAGCAGTACTTTGTGTATCCAGTTTGCAGACCAAGCAAGAGAGCAAGAAACTTGAACTTGCAGCAAAGCTTCCACTGATGTTGATCATAGTTTATGCACCTCGAAAGCTGTTTCATGTTTTCATAGGTTTCCTTCATATGGACTGCATGACCAACTGGAATTGATAGCAAAACATTGCCATTATGTAGCAAAACAGCTTTAAGATTCGTGTTCAATGAATCAATGAAGAGTCTCCACTCATCTGGATCATGAACAATGTTGAGGGCTGCCATCGCACCATCGATGTTGCTGAAGGCTACAAGATCACCTTCCATGAAGAAGAATGGGACAAGATCCTTTTGACGGTCACGGAACATAGAAACCCTAACATCACCTGCCAGGAGATTCCACTGCTGTAGTCTGGAGCCCAACAGCTCTGCCTTACTCTTGGGTAGTTCCAAATCCCTGGCAAGGTCATTCAGTTCTTCTTGTGTTATGAGGTGTGGTTCAGAGGAGGAGGATGGGAGAAAATATGGGTCATGTGACATTGATGGTTCAGGAGTAGAAGTTTCATCCGCTTCCTCTTCCTCGTCTGACTCAAGTGAGAATGATTCTTGTGCATCAGGAACCGGCAGTCCTTCTCCGTTGAGTACTGGGCGTATAGCTGATGGAATGTTGGGATAATGTACAGTCCACTTTTTCTTCTTTGACACACCTTTCCCAACTGGAGGCACCTTGCAGAAGCAATTGCTGATATGATCTGTTGGCTCTCTCCAAATCATTGGCACTGCAAAAGGTATAGATTTCCTTTTCCTGTTCAACCACTGACAAAGATTTGTTGCAGAAGTGTTGCAGCATATGTGTGGGGCCCACCTCTTGTCCTGATCTCCAATTTTGCACCCAAAATAAAGGTGATAGGCTTTTTTAACCATAGTGGTTATACTGCGCTTTTGTGATGCAAACGTCACTTCACCACAAACATAGCAGACGTTATCTGCATTGTTCACACAAGTACGAGGCATCTCTGCTCACTTTGGCTAAACATAAATGTGTCCCTTTGCAAAATCAAACACTGACAAATAAGAGAGCACGACACTGTATAATTTGTTGATCTGATATAGGGCAATTTCTTCAGCAGAGTGATGTAAGCTTAGTTATGATTGCATCATCCATAACTTATAGGAATAGCATGATGCAATACCAGCTTCATATTTATTGACAGAGCAAGTCAAAGATGTATTTTAGTCATTTCTGGTTTAAATTGAGATCCCTTCCCTTTATAACTCACTTATCGTCCCAAGTCAAGGGTCGTATATACTGACCCAGTATCATATCTTTAAAACTAGAGCCAATCAACAATTTTAAGCATCATTTTCGTTCTCAGTGACCCAGAATTAGTAAAGTTTGACAACATTTATTGCGGAAGCATTTTGGCTGTAGACCAGTGATATTGAAACTAGGGTTCAATCTTGTGCTCGTGCTCTCTCCATTGGTACGATGAGCCTTAACTTGGTATATAAGGTACTTATTAAGATTATCATTCATGGGTGGCGTCTTTGCATGCATCATCAACTCATAGTTTGTTGGCATGTTTAGGAATAGCCGAAGTGTTTGGTATTGTTTCCCCAACAACATCCTAGAGCATCTTTGTAAATAGGGGTATTGGATCCTGTTCGTTGTCGAAACGACCAACTGTCAAATTTGATTCGCAGAGGGACTGAAACATTTTCCAATCTGTCTCGCTAAATTTCCATCTCTGCCTTGGCCTTTGAGGCTTGGGTGTATCACTTTTAAAATTATACTGGAAAGTAGTCATTACCGCATATGTTGTGATCCACTTCCCAAAAGAAGCAAAGTAAATGAGACGGATCGCAGATGGTCTGATCTAAGGACAAGTAGGATCCTGTCGAAGGATGCAGGTGGGTTTATGGCTTATTATTAAAACGGTAAAGATTGTGTCTCGAAACAAAGTCTACTATTTTCTTCCCTGGTTTAAATCGCATAGTAGAACAAAAGTTGCTAGGAACTGTTCAATAAGATGTTAAACATCAGATTGATTGATTTTAATGCTAGTACCGATATATATTGAGGAAAATGTAAAAGGAAAATGTTTATGGATGTATGAACGGCTCTAGTTTGAAATGTAGTATATACGTTAATTTGGATGTGAGGGATTTATTATTTATAATGGTTGACACTGCTCCAGCGGCCTTATTGTTATTTCCTGAAAGTTCTTGTAGGTTATGATTTTTTATTATTAACTCTGTCGCTTTCTTTTGAGAAGGTCCCCCGAAGGCAGACAGGTATTGGGTCATGTTCTTTAAGTAGAGAACTTATTTCGTCAATATGGGCCTCTATACATCGGTACATCCACTATAGTATGGTCTCAGGCATGTTTATGGAAGAATTGATAGTTCAGAACTTTGTGTAATTTCCTTGCCGCGGTATTGCGTGACTCCCCACTCTCCATACTCTTTAAGTTACAAGCTTATTAAATAGTTTGATATTAACGTTAAATCCTTTTGAAAGTCTAGTAGATTCTTTATTTCTATTTTTATTCAGTTTGTGACACACGCATTCCCACTTGCGCCAGCCGTCCGTATGCTGCTTGTTTAGTGGGTCGGATCTAACTGGAGCCAGTGGTTTGCTGCTCTTTACGGATGAATTAAACTGACAGAAATAAATATCAATAAAAAATATTAAAATGAGAGAAAAAACAACACAAATAGAGATAAAGAAATAGAAGTAGAAATATGAAAAAGGAATTACTTGTCAAACTTAGAGACAAGTTTGTGTAAGATGCCTGTATATTTTAGGGTCTCAATTCACGTTTCTTCAACATAACCTGTTCAAGGTAGTCATCTATCTTCTGAAAGGTATACATTTCTCTATAATAATTTTTTTTTAGACAATTTTGTGAAAGATGCCCGCGTCCTTTACGGGCTCAATGCACGTTTATTTCCCCCACACAACCGTTCAAAGTAATTATCTATCGTCTGAAAGGTATGATACATTTCTCTCAGATAGATTATGTTATGAATTTTCTTTTATAATGTCAAATCTGTACAGTCTCCGAGGAATTGTTCATCTTCGATCCCAAATTTGCTATACAAGACATCTCAATGAAATTAATATTTTGGCTGTCTTTGATGATTTTGTTATTTTAAAATTAACTAAAGTCAAATGAGGTACTAACACATATATACATACGAAATATTAAGGTTATAGGTACCTGCTTTGTTTGTTAAGTGCTAAAGCAACATCAAATAAAACATTTAGGTAGATAATACGAAGGTATGAACCGCCAACAGGAATTAAAATATGAAAGCAAAGTATACACTGGCGATGAGGAGATATTAATTGGTTTTCCAAACATTTCCAAGTACTTGCAACGCCACCAGAGGGTAGCACTTTTGAGCGCAAATTATATCACTTATGTGGATACCGCCATTATAAAAGACTTCTGCAACAGTTCCAGGGACAAAATTTCGTCAATTTTATTTACAAAGTTTAAAAAGGTTGAAAAAGGTACGTGCACAGTTATTTTTTACTGAAAGGCATTAAACTGTACAGGAACTAAGAGTAAACATCTAAAACATAGCTGTATTGAGATATAACAGTATTAGCTTAAACTCATCAATTCTACATTGCGGTTAGACTGCATTCCAGAATGCTTCAATTAGAGATCATCGATATAATTTTTAAAATGAACAAGAGCATGATTAAAAGACCATTGTATGAAGGATTTCAGGATAAAGACTGTTTGAACTATGGATCAAAGATATTTACATGTATTTTTCTGCGGGAAAAGAATTTAAAACGTGGAAAAACCAAAGCTGTTTCTGTTAGCAATACTGCCTTAATTGTATCAAACATTTTCAGTGAAACCTCTGACAACCATCCACCCAAAACTGCATTAGTACTGATGCCATCAAAGCATTTGATGTTGTCAAGCAGGCGTCGCTATATCAGAATCTCTACTTTATAACATAAGAGACACACTACTCTGAATGCTAGAAGAGATACACAATGGTAGCCGTGACAGAGTGATTGGAAGAATCAGTCAAAGCGCGTTCAAAAAAACCATGAAGAGAATTTCTGTTTGTTTTGACTTTGGATGCATTCTATTACCCTCCTCTGGATAAAACGGGATACAGGCTTAGCAACAATCATGAAAATAGTCATATTGTAAAACTGTGCATTCACAATATTTCGTTGGAAACCAATTTTTTTTGTTGGGGGGGGGGGGATTTTGTGGTTGCTACGAACCTCGAGTTATAAGACCCGACGAACTATGCTCCTTCTGTGAAAACAAAAGGACCCTTCTAATGCACTGACGAAAATGTCATATTTCTCCAAACAATGAAAACAGATTTCCCCAAAGTGAACGAATTCAGGGTACGTGGATGACAAGACACTTCCGAATATGCTTTATTCCGACATTCCAAGTCAACTATAGATGTGCTTTTACATTCGTCGCCTAGCAATAATAACGCGAATGTACTAGATCAGATTATTTTATCATACAGCAATTTTTGAAAGAAATCACTGATTTAACTACTAATAGTTAGATATACAAAAAATTGGAATGTGTATTGCATAATTTTAATTGACTTAGGTCAGAAAATGTAAATGTACATTGCACTATTTTTGGTTTATTTATGCTAGAGAATTTCAATATATATTTCACTATTCTAATTTATTTAGGCTACAAAGTTCCCATATATATATATATATATATATATATATATATATATATATATATATATATATATATATATATATATATATATATATATATATATATATAAAACTACTAATTGTTTACATAGATATGCATAAAGTTTGTCATACATTTTTTAAAAATGCCAGCCTCAATATCTTAAGCCTCTGCCCCTGAGGGTAGTTTATATCTAAACAGCACCACTTACCACACCTCATGGGAGGCCACATTTCCTACTGCAGATCTTTTCCACACTCAGAGATCGAACGTTGTGCTCTAAAACTTTGCACATTCTTTGTCTTGCTTTTAGTATATTAGTCATAGGACTGATTTTGTTTGATTGTTTACATTCCTTTCCGTTTTAAGTATCCCAGATTATGTATCAAGTTTCTAGTCTGTTAGCCATACTATTACTTTGTCTACGCAAACTAGTTTTCTGTATCACGTTTCTAGTACGTTAACAGGACAATTAATCTTATTTTATTTCTTTTATTTTTTGGCATATCTTGTCCTAAGACAATTGGGGCTATCTTTTTGACCTGGAGTGTATATTTTAATATGATTTTTATATGGTCAATATTACATACCGAAGAGGACTCAGATTTTAAGGATGCTAATTTCTTGATATACTTTCCCAGTTTATTTTATTATATACGTCTACTGTGTGTAACTGGTATGTGATTGATTCAGATAATATTTGTTTTGGTCAAATATCTTTTAAAACATGCAAACCCTATCTGAGATTACTGAAAAAATAGACAGTTGGATATTTTAATAATTTAATTTTTTTACTCTTGTAATTTTTCTCATTCGGATTTGAATTTTTGATAGAAACTAGAGAAAACAAATCAAGGTTAACTTTCGCCTCAACTGTCATATACATATTAATACCTACAAAGTAAAGAACTCGTAATAACATAACCAGCACACCTGTAGTTATCTCCCTTTACCATTATTTATATTAATAAAACATGTTTATTTAATTTTGCTATCTACTCTATGTACAATCTAAAAGTTAGCATGTAGTCTGGGAACCAGAGTGTATTTTAAGTAGTTATGAAATATGAATGGTCCAGCTTTAAAATAACACTATGATCGAGGAAGTACTTGGTATTTTGTTAATCAATATGAGCGGTTCAGCTCAGAAATATTAATATTCTTTAGAAAGTTGAGGGTATTTTGATTCTTTTTTGAAACAAATCAGTGGTCAAGATATGGCCCCGTGTACCTATATGATTTAAAATTACAAAAATCTGAATAGTCCAGCTCTCTCATGTTCGTACTGTTCAAATGGATTCCTTGAAGGAGGTCTTTTTCAATTTCTATTCTGTATGACACTCCTCATTGAACATATGTATGTAATTAAAAATTCACCTTGATTCTTCAAGTCATCTGACAAAATTCATGTCGATGGAACTGAATTTCTACTTTTGATATACTACCAGGTATGTTTGGCAGCCTTTTAGTCAAGACTACCAGTTGGGGACCAACACCACTTATTAAAAGTTCTAGTGCTGTTTGTTTTTGTTATAATAACCTAGTCAAGGTTTCCATACAGATCCTTAAATGAAGTTACTGTGTTCTATAAATTATTGTATTTTGAATATGTACATTTAAAAACTTTTTGCTGAATACTATAATTATACTTTTGAAAAGGGCTGTGATGTGGCCTGAGACTTTGTCAGAAGGTTCTGAATCATTCTCATCTTTGTCCATCTTATTATTATTATCATGTAGCTTCTTGTTAATATCCAGCCGCATATTATTAGTGGGTTCTTTTGAAACCATAACCTTCTTAATTGTATTGTTATCAGTTTTCAAAAACATTCTTATTAGCTGGCACTTTCTTTTCCTCTGAGATTTATTGGCTAAAACTACTGTAAGCAGACTAAATTTAACATACCTGGAGTCTTGTGACAATTGATCCTTCTCCAGGTTGGTTATAGCCTTATAAAAATTCTGATATTAGTTCAATATCCTCATTCTCTCTTTGCTCTGAATCTGCCGTAGACTCGGGTAAGATATGCACTATTGAGTTAATTTATTTACTTTTCTGGTCTTTCCTCTCTTTAAGGCAGTTTTCAACTGAATCATTGACCAATCTCTGGATATTCGAACATGCTTTACAAATGATGCACACCCATACATTTTTTTTTATCTGTCTCAGACGTAAATTTGAAAACATCACGTTTTTTATTAATCAATCCAGAGTTGACATATTCCACATTGAATGACGACCTCACTATCTCCACTGCTCATTGGACATTCTTCTTGTAACTTGAAATTATGAACACATGTGATTTGACATTATGAACAGGTGTGTCACTATCCGATAGAGCCAATTAAATTAACAATAAAGACCTAGTTGCTACATTGTTCAGGATGTAGATACTATGAATAAGTATATATCGAAGTCAAGAATTATTTCAAATTAAATTTAGTAAGAATGTCCACAAAGGGATAATAGTTATTGGAATATGAAATTCCCACCAATATGGTTTGTCTACGAGATATTAGTGCCAGATCAGTCAAGAACACACACACACACAGATATATATATATATATATATATATATATATATATATATATATATATATATATATATATATATATATATATATATACCTTCAACAATCACACAAGGGTACAAAAATAGGAGTGAGGAAAACCAAAGGAAATACCCATGATAAGTTCGAAAATTTGCAAAAAAGTTTAAACTTTTCTGTTTTCATCAAACAAATCCTTGTCACAGGTGAAACAGTTGCTTGATGAAGACGGAAAAGTATACAAACAAAAGCATATCTCTTCAAACCTGATGTCGAGAACATATTTGGCACAAGAAAAGGTAAGTAAATAAATAAATAAACAAACAAATATCAGAGTAAACATATCTCAGCATCCTGGAAATCCATTTCTGAATATAATTCTGCATACCACGTTTGAAAACTTTATAGTATATGTGACGAAACTCAATTTATTATGCAAGTGTATGTCTGTATCGAAAGAGATTAATATTCTTCAAAGTTTTTCTCTATTATTTTCATTTCCCAGTGAAATAAAAAGACAATTCGAAATGTGCATTGCTTTTGGATTAATAAAAAGATTTATTTATTTGCCAGTAAAAGTAGTGCATACCGATTCTTTGTTGATTTAATTTGTCCATAAGAATACACAAATTGCTGTGAAACCTTGAAATGTGAATTGAAAAATTTTCATTCTAAAGTATTTAATTCCCTTTCTATCAGGAGAATGATAAAAATCACAACATAACTATATTACTAGTGGGCTATCCATGTTAATGTAATATCTACCTATCGACTTGTCTATCAATGTATGAGTTTGATCGAGTATTATTTGCCAAGACATTCCTATTTACATGACCGCCATAATGCGGAGAGTATTATATTATGACGCAGTCCGTACGTAAGCAAGTCCGTCCCTCTGTCTATTACCAATTTCGTTTCCGCACAATAAATGGAGTTAACAACCATTTACAACTATAAATCTTTGTGGATGCCTTGCACTTGTGGAAAGGAAGAAGCCGATTCACTTCGAGGTCAAAAGGTCGAAGATTAAGGTCACTGTGACTGAAAGAACAAAATTGACTTCTGCATATAAGTTTCGGTTGTCCTTAAGTACTTTCACTAAAGTCGATGAATGATTTACATGTCAGGTAAGAAAAAAATCTGTTGATTTGGGGTCAAAAGGTCAAATATCAATGTCACTATTACTGAAAAAAGAAAAATCGTTTTAGCACAATATCTTAACTTCTAGAAAATGTTCCATGACCAAGGCTTGTAGAGGGCTTGTACTTAAGGCATGGAAGAGGCCGATTGATTTGGGGGTCGACAGGTCAAAGGTCAAGGTCAGAGTGGCTCAAAGAAAAATAGGTTTTGCAGAATAACTTTTGTTCTAGGTTCCTAGATCAATCCTTGTTGATGGTTAGCACTTAGGATATGAAAGAAACCAATTGATTTGGGGGTCCAAAGGTTAGATGGCATGGTCATAACTAGTCTAATAATAACATAATGGCTTCTGCACATTAAGTTTAGTTTAAGACAGGATACTTTGACCACAGGTACTTGTCAAAAAGGTCCATTGGTAAATAATCTCTGAAGCCATCCATGCCCTACTAGTGCCTAGGTAGAGGACTATGAAACACTGAGCGGGAGTATACAGTTCCCTAGGTGTATTACTGAATAAATAGAGTAATCATCCTCACAATCATGTGTTTCATCATATTATTATTAGAATATTAAAATATACATGTGTACTTCTTATAAAGCTAATCAATCTTTACTAGCAATTTAGAGATATATTATTATTTTTTATTAAATAGCGACATTGATTTAACTTTGGTATTATACGTAACAAATTTAAATATGTGTGCTGATTTGACTGTGAATGATCTGTTATTGTTCACACATGCAATGATAGATAAGTCTGTATGGATCATGAAAAAAAACAAGGGAGGCATTGTGTCTGTATCTTATCTTTACTGTGCTTTAAACCGACATTAGCTGTTTGTTATATTGTTTCTTGATACTTCTTTTGCTCTTTTTACATACTTTACACAGCACGTATGCTGCAACATTTATTTTAAAAGATTCCATAAGACACTTTCAATCTATCTGTTTATTGTGTGGTAAACAAGCCTTATAAGGATTCACATGAGCAAGGAAACCATCGAATTTAGACTAGTGTTTCCATGATAAGGAAGTGAATTATCATAATAAGTATCTGAATCTGTCACTTCTCTTTTACCTCGACACGTTATGATGGAAACCATTTGTTGCAGGATAGTATTATGCCTGATTCTGAAAAAGCTGGATACACCTAGGATTGACCCAATGACAGGTATGAATGATACAATTGTTTTTTAGCCTTCTTGTGCTGGAGTTGTGGCAATGCTTTTCTTGTCAGGCTGGCTGTTGTAACCTCCAGCAAACTGGGCAACATTTCTTGACATCTTGCATCATTTTATCCAAGTTGAAATCAAGGATGGATAACAGTCTATCATCTCTTTACAAACCTGCAGAACTCTTTTCACACGATGTCACACCATTCTTGGCAAGAGTTGCCATAAACCATTTCTGTAGTTTGAATTGGCCAAAAGTTGTATTGTTCTCCCATTGGTTGTATTGTTCACAATAAGTGTTACCTAAATTGAATACAATATTACTGCAAATGACACATAATATACCCATCCCATGTTGAATAGTTCTCTATGTAGGCACTAGTAGGGCATAGTTCACTCTAGAGATTATTTGCCAATGGGTCTCAATAACCTTGACCTTTGGTCAATGTATGCTTTCTTGAAATAAACTTACTCTGGAGAACCATTTATTTTCTTACTATCTTGACCTTGAAGACTGGACGCCAATGTGGTATTCTACACACATTCCAATTACAATGTATAAGCATACCAGGTTTTATCCCTAAATCTCAAATGGCTTTAAAATTGTATAGTGGAGACTAAAGTGTGACAAATGGACAGAAATGCGGATAATACTATCTACTAATTTTTTAGCAAAAACGGCAGGGGACATTTATCACCATTACCGACTTTAATGAACTTTATTAGGCTGCTTAGATTCTATTGACATAAGTTACAATGGGAAACTTGAAATGATGATGATAATGTAGATTATGCCTTGTTTTTACATGCTATGACAAATGTACCACAACATACATATTAAATCAGGTAGCTTCACGTATTCCACACCGCCAACACTTGATGCAAATCTGCATTAAGTACTAACTGGACTAATTACCTACATAGAATTGTCTGAATCGAGATGTCAGATTTGGGCCCCAGGGAAGCTTGTGGCCTCGCACGTTAGTGGCATCTTCCTGAAGTCAATCTGACCCTTGTTGTTCTGTGTAGGGTAGGGAGTCAACCTCCTTCATTAGGTAAACATTAAGAATTTTGTTTACAAAATCTGAAATAAATGTTTAATCAATACAATTATAGATTAAACAAGTTTTACTTGTATATTTGATAAATGACAAAATGAATGTTTATACATAATTGTACAGTTTTGTTCTAGTTTTCTGAAACTAAATTGTTGGGTGTGATAAATAACTTCCTGTAGAAAGTATGTAACATACACTCTCTCTCTGTCTGTTACTATCTGTGAGTCTGTTTTCAAATGGCATTTTGTGCCATAGTTGAGAGTGGTAGCAGTTGTAGGAAATTTCATTGTAGTTATGCTATAGCTACAGCAACAAAACAAGAGGAATGGTGAGTAATTTTCTCATGCAAAGATATTACCGACTCTCCTGCATCGCACTCCTACAGCCATAATGAAGATGAGTCCATGGTACAAAAAGCTCATAGCGCTTCAGAAAAGAGAGTACAATGATTAGTCAACACGCACATCTGATGTACTAAATTTACCAGCAATCCACTAATAACTGCAAGAGAATTTACATTTACAAACTTTTGACATATATTGTATCCAGCATAGGTTATAACGGGCAATAGCTATTACTAAAATCACAAAAGCACAAAGATTTGTTAATATTTGCATCTTAGATGATGACTATTATATGTACCAGGTTTCACAGCGATCCATTAAACAAATAATAATAAAAAAAGAATAAAAAAAAGTTGCAAGAAATGTTGCATTCACTAGATAGTCTTACATTGCATTCAGCTACAGGACAACAACTCTAAAAAACATTGCAAGAGCACAGTAATTTGTTGATATACACATCTTTAAATGACAACTATAACATATACAAAGTTTCATGGTGATCCATTTAAAAATGTGAGACAAGATGCGTTCACATAATTCTTTCATGTATCAGAACACCAAGCTGGATCCAAGTCAAAATAAGCAAATAACTCGAAAACAAAATTGCAAGAACACATTGATTTGTCAAAATGTGCATCTTCAGATGACAACCATATGTTTTACAGTAATCCATAACAAAATTGGAGACTAACATGCATTCACAAAATTATATTATACCTTGCATTCAGCTGCAAGACAAAAATGGTAATAACTAACAAAAATGTGGGAGCAAAGTGATTCGTCCATATGTGCATCTTTTGATGATGACCATAATATTTACCAAAGCTTCATCACAGTCCATCACTGCGTGATTAGATGCATTCTCCAGATTGTGGATGGACTGACAGAGGAATGGATGCATGGATATAAGGATTCTTACTTATCACAGTCCAGCCCAGGTCTGTGATGAAAAACTTAATGTAATTGTGCAGATACTATTTTCTTCTTTCAGTTACAGTGACTTCATCCTTTGACCTCTTGACCCTAAAATCAACAGGGTTCTTTCATGCCACAAGGGCAAACTATAATCACACTTTGGTTGAGGTAGGTCATATAGAACTAATATTATTATGTAGAAACCATTTTTGCTTTTTCAGTCACAGGAACCTTGATCTTTGTCTATTTAGCTTCAAAATCACGATAATGTTACATATCCCAAGTGCAAGCGATCCAACAAGTTTAGCAACCGTAGATGGTAAAGAACTGAAGTTATTGTGCAGACACCATTGTTCTTCTTTTAGTCAGTGACCTTGATCTTTCGCCTTTTGAGCATGAAAACAATAGGGTTCTTCCTTACCCCAAGTGCAAGCCATCCGCAAAGTTTGATAACTGCAGATGATAGACAACTTGAGTTATTGTATAGAAACAAAATTGGCAACAAACAGATGGACGGAATGACAGATGGAGATCATAACATGCTCTGCACTATGGCGAGCGTAAACAAAATTCAGGGTGATATTACTGAACTGGCATCATACAAGCTATTCTTCAAATACATCCACAAACCGGGTTTGATGCAAATCTATTCATACTTATTAGTTTTATCAAGTTCAATCATTACAAATACCCCCCCCCCCCCCCGTGTAAAACATTTGAGAATGAAATCAATGTCAGATTGCTATAAACATGTTTATTTAAATATATAAAAAAATACAAAGTCTGATCAAAGTCCATTTATATACATACAAATAACTGTGTTATTAAGATACATTAAATATAAAAGGTTAAATTCCCAGCAGTGCATTTATTTGATCATAATGTACTCTATACAGTACATTATAAATAAAATGTAAACTTCTAAATATTAAAACACTCGTGCTTGAACCGTCATGTGCTTGCTGAAAAGAAGACACAAAAATAACAATGTTAAAAAAACTTTATTTACACAACTAACACAATGTCAAAAAAGGGAGATGCTGTCAAACACAAACTGCTTTTGATCAAAAGTCTACATTCTGTGAGAAGTCAAGACATGTTAATTACACATAGAAAATCTATTTCCTAAGAGTGAGAATAAATAAGTTTTAATAAACATTGTGGTCAGAAAAAGCTGAATAAAATAATTTCATTCCTGAACGTGAAATCAATCTATTAGGTCTCTATTTTTTTGCTAAAAATAGTTTTCTTTTACAAGGTCGTACAAAAATAAGTTTCAGTTGAAAAGGAGAATTTACATATATAATGTCACTTACTTGTACATTTAATGGTATATCTACTCAGCAGAGTGTCACCTTTTTTTTAATGTGCCCATTTTTCAATCATTCAATTTAGAATCATCTGGTAGGGCCTACAATTGTTTTATTTCATTCAACCAGACTGAAAATATGCTTTTATTTGAAGCATTTAATAGACCTCAAACAGAAAATAGTTGGTAGTCTTAGCATTGTCAGATATCATCACCACACACATACATACATATGTACACACACTCACATAATCTCAACCACACAGACATTAAAAAAAAACTACACTAAGTTTCTGTCTTCAAAATCCAGTCCCCCCCCCCCTCCCACAACCGAACATTGCATGGTGTGTCCCTTTGAGTGCATCTTTGTACTCATAAAAATGACCAACCATTTTTTTTTTTTGGGGGGGGGGGAGGGGGCTGCAATTTATTTTAAGCTAGGATATTTCTTTTTCTTTTACATCAAGACCTGATTGGGTTCTTTATTTTGCAACTAATATAATGGATATAATTGGGTTTTTTCCCTAAAAGTCTGAGCAAGATTATTTTTTCAAAACAATCTTTCTGCATCTGCATTGCTGTGAAGCAGTGTCTAAAATGCAATGGCCACACTAGTTAGAATGCTTAAACATATAAGTTACTTGTAGGATTTAGCTATGCATTCGTGCATTGTCCTGATGCAGGGTGGTGTTATTGTGTGAACGCATGCTGTACATTCTAGAATGACTAATGTCTATATGGTGTCCGCTGTATGTGCAAAGCATAAAATGCTCCCCTTGCTGCTGCACTTCACAAAGTCAGACTCCATCAACTAGGAGGTCCAGGAGCATTAAGCAAGACTGTGCTTATACGGCTTACAGGCATATATCGTGTTGTCAAGAAAGCTCTTTCTCTCTCTCTCTGTGGTTTTGTATAACTGAGATTATTGAAAATCGTGTTTTTGGAAACATTACCATGTCAAGGGATTTTGGAGTAAAAAATCTTATATTTCGCGTAACACTTCGAGTTCTGGCAGGTATGCAATCTACATCTCATTGTGAGATCACTTATTAGATGTTCAGTGAAACTGAAGCCTGGTCAGTGCATTTCTCTGATGAAACTGGTGATAGACTTTCCTTACTTCAGAGTTTCACACTTAAAAATAAAAACAACAGGATTTTTAAATGACATTGACATTAAGTGTGGGTGGATAAAAGGACAATTCTTTCTGATTCTACAGTGAAATTTATCACAGCAATCCCTCCAAAGATTTGGAACATTTGACTACAGAAAAAGATCTTAACCAAAACTCAACAAAAGTTTCAAATGACCTTGACTTGACTTTGCTTTCGGAATAGAGTTATGATGGGGTGCATGAAGATGAAAAGACATTGCTTACTGATGCAATCTAAATTTGAAAACAATTCGTCTAAAGGTTTTGGACGTATGACCATTCAGAAAAAGGCTGATTTAAATCTTATCAAGATTTCCAAAAGACGCGCGTCTTACATCAGGGATTGGGAGTTTTGATAAAAGAAATGAAAGAGTAATGTCTATGAATTGTATAGTCCAAGTATGATATCTATCTATCCAATGGTTTGAGATGTATCTATTATTATACAGAAAAGACAAACTTTAATCAAAAGTTTCATTTATAGGCTCTGTCACTGTTTGAAGGAACAACACCTACTTCTTTCCTTTACTAGAGAAGCTGAAACAAAACTTACAACAGCTCATGCATCCGTTACATGCTATACAATCTTGCTAAAGTCTTTGACCCAAGTAATGTAGGAATAAAGCAGAGACAGTAAGAAGAGGTAGTGAAGTGCATTCTCTCTTTTTTTCAAGTGCTTTTGCTCCCTCAAGATAGAATCAACTTCTAAGCATGCAAATAGGTACAATACATGTACAAGGAAAATAAACTAGCAACAATGAGAAAAAATATATATAATGAAAAAAGTTCAGATAGGAAGAGAAAATAATTTCTCATTATTTTATTGTTGGTACCTTTTACTCTTCCATGATAGAATGAACTTCTAATAGGTGCAATACAAGGCAGATTTAACTGAGAAGAAGATGAATTGATATTCCAGTGACCCATATAACTTATCCACGGGGAGTAAATTGTTGTAACTAACAAGAGTGCCTTGACTCCTAGTCAATTTAGAAGCCCATTCACTGATCATGGCACTGAACTATGACAGGGCTCGAAATTAACATTTTCAGTACTAGCAAAATTTTGATGGTTGTAATATTCTCCACTAAAATCTTTCTGCAGTTTACTAGCATTTTAGAACTGTATCTAGCAAAATGCTAGCTTGCTAGCATCAATTTCGAGATTGTATGAGTTTCAAACTTAAAGAAATGCCCAAGAAAACACATGCAAATTCAGCATTTGTGACAAACATGAAACACAAGACACACCAGCTGGTAATTGTGACAAATATCAAACAAGGGCACACTAGCTGATAATTGTGACAAACATGAAACAAAAGAACACACCAGCTTTTAATTGTGATCAGAATACAAAGTTATGCAACCTTATATTATTCACATGTCTGCAGTTTTTCATGTGTTACATGTAATCAAAATTTTCTGGAATTCCATGGAGGCATCTAAAGCTTTCAGGTATCTTTGAAAAGGATTGAGATTCTTCACAAACAGTATTAGGAATTTGTACACATCATCCTTTGTGTCATGTAATCAAGCAAGAAACTAATTAAAAATAAAACAATTATGACAGTCAATATGATTTATTATGTTTTGTTTCAAGCAGTATGTGTGCATATGGGTGCACTTGCAATATGACATATCTGGATAATATGGCTGTAAAACCAATTAGTACAAACCCATGCATGTAGGAGACAAATATATTCCAAATATCAGATAGATTACTGTGGTCCCCCTCTTGAATCAGCTCCACTGACCTGTAGAGACCTGCTTTATATTGCCAGAATTCCTTGGCACCGATGAGTTTGTATTCAAAAGTACCCCTCTAGGACGGAGACCCGTCTAACGCAGCCAGCAACCGGCATATTTGTGCTAAAAAGGTCACATTTTCCGATCACGAGCAGACACATAATGTGTTTTGTTATATATTTCATAATGAAATAGTGAAATATATCAGTGGGAGAAAAATGATATCACCACAATGGCAATGCCACTTTTATCATCACAGCGGTGATATCACTTTTGGAACTACATTCTTTTCCAATTTAGGAAATATATCTACCTTTATGTATGTTATTCAAATCTGTATTTATATATTTAGGCCTATTTAATTTATATTCTTCTTCTGCTCCTCTTTTCTTTCCCTCCCTTCCTATCTCTTTCTCCTCATCAGGATAAACATATTTTAAAATTTGTCAAAACTGTAGACCCTCTATTATATATACTTATGTAATCAATGAGGAGTTGCCATCAAGAAATGCATAAAAACGAACTCCAAACAACAAAAAGTAGGCTTCAAGTATTAACTTTTTTATAATTAGTTTTCCATATGAATCATGCAAATTGTCAATGACTGAATTTACATGACCTGTTGATATTCGATATTCTGTGTCACCCATACAGTATCGTTGACCTGATACACTCTACGACAAACAGTACACATTTGTAGGAAAAACTCTTGATTAAAATATAGTAATAAAATTGTTCGGATAGCAGTTTTAACTCTCACCAAATCATAATCGTGTTTGAAAACAATGGAGAGTGTTGATTGCAAACCAAAATTAAATGACAATTGAAAATATTGGGTGCAGCATCTGTTACCAAACTAGAGTGCAAGCTTGCCAATGCCACGCAAAATTCATGTCTGAATGCAGAAATAAACAAACAAAAAAACAAAAAAGAACCAAAAATTTCTTACAAGGAAACTCGCAATCATTACAATCTTTTTTTTTAAAGATGTTACGCTCTAAAGTCTGTCCGATACGAAAGCAATGTGATATTTCTTCTACGATGTATATTAGGCTATCCGTCTACTAAAAATAGCATTTCTTTAATATTGCACTCGACGTTAATGATCTTATTTTTCCAAATTAAAAACGTTTGCGCAGACGGAACTAGGTGTCATTTCAAATTTGTAAGGTTTCAAGGGAGTAAATAATCCTCAGATAGATTATTAATAGACCGGAGCCTGACTATAATTTCATCACCCTATTGTCGATAACTGACAACATTGCATCTTGAACTGCAGTTTGCGAGGCGCAGCAGTAAATAATAATGATCTGCAAAATTAAAATCTCAATGATTATATAGAGCAAGATTACTAGTTCATCTCATCTTACGTATTAAGTCGTGGGCGCAACAATTCTAAAACGGCTGTCCCGTAAACCAGCAAAATGCAATATCGTCCAAACACCCGATGTCGTAAACCTCCTTCAGTCGTGCGCCATGTTTCTCGCGATATAACGCGCTTGTTTCGAGATAATGACGTCATCAACTGTGTCACCAGCGTTCTTTAAGAGTGACCGGAATGAATTAAACAGTAAAATCAGACAAAATGAGATTTAAACAGGTAATTTCATGTAATTTTTAAAAAAATCATAATGAAAATCTATATATTCACTAAAGCCTTTTTTGTGTCACACATTTTGGCCTCGAATTGTTTTCTATTATATGCTAAAGATAACGCCGCCGATCCCATGTTGGCTTTGTTTACATATTTTGAACAGGATAACCCACTTTGGGAATTTCTACAACTGGATAGCCAATGTAAATTTGGTTTTAATCATGTGGAGTTCTTATACAACGTAAGAAAGATTTACACTCGAAATGTATATTTACTATGGACTTTTTCGTTTCAGTATTATTTCATAATAAACATATATTCTACATCAAAATACATTGAATCTATTATAATAAATTGTGTATCCATTCACCAGTGTCTATTTTTAAATTTCTCTCTTCCTCTTTCTCTCTGTCTGTCGGTATCTCTCAATCTATTGAGTCATGTATTTATATGGTAAAGAACAAGCAACCAGTAATGTAAGTGCACAAACTGCAAATAGAATTAACGGAATTTTATTTTTCATATTTAAATTTTTTTTAAATTTCAAAAACATGGAGACGCTATGAACTAATAACATCCATACCTTGACCTAACTGGCACATTCCGGTCATATGTCACGTGACGTTTTAGTTAGCGTCACGAACCATGGACTCTACTTCCGGAAATAAGCAAAATTACACACGCTCGGAAAAACGGTAATTCTGAACTAATGTACATGAATGCCAACATTTTTTAAGGATGATTAAATGAAGTAGATATAGTTGAACACTTTCTATGGTTATTTGAATAGATTCTCACAATATTATAACGAACGCGTTAAAATTCACGTTAAGTGCACGAAAAGTGGTTGCTTGAGGCTGTAATCTTGATTTTACTCACAACATGATCACTTCATTATTTTCGATCGCTACAGTTATCTCCAAGGCTCTATGATCAATTGCTGCACATGTACTGATATTACTTGCAATAAAATTTCCCGAATTAACGAGCTAAAATTGGGGCATTTTAAAAAATGTAGACTGTTTGAGAACGAGGCTGCTATGGTAGTCCTGTGCTAGTAGTACCTAACAATGTTATTTTCATATTTTGTGATCAGTAAAACCAGTCTCCAGACTGTAAACAAGGGAAATAACTGATGTTACCGTCTTGATACCGAATTAGATCTCTGTTGCGGAAAACCACGTACATTTCATGTTAAATGATTTTATTATTTGATTTTGTTTTTAAAACAAACAATAGTCAGGTATAATTCTTTATAGAATGCTCGCAAAATGTGTTGGGTGTCCCTCTCTCTCTCTCTCTCTCTTTCCCTCTCTCAAAGAAAACAATAATTGTATACATTTTAAAGTTTTTATTCAGTATAAAAAAAACTGACAATTTGTTTCTTCTGGCAGCAGATAATAATAATAATAATAATAATAATAATGACATTATTTCACACTGTTCACAACAACACTTACCGTAATAACAACAGGGACAGGTATAACATGCCTGATGAAAAAAACAAATGATTTAGAAGAATGGAATTTTATAAATAATAATTGATTTTTTTATTTCTTTTTTTAAAAAATACTCATTATTTAAGCAATGATACTGTATGGAAATGTATAATACAGAAAGAAAATCACTCGCATTTACTTTCCGTTAATTCTATGAATAATGGAGTTAATTATTATTATTATTATTATTATTTTTATTATTATTATAATAATAATAATAATAATTATTATTATTATTATTATTAAAAGTTTTGATATTTAACACATTAAAAAATGTTGTATAAATCTGGCAAAATTATTAAGTATAACAAAATGGAATTACTGGAAATTAAAAGATAATCTTCATGTTTCATTTAATTGAAGGCATCTTTTCCATAAAATTATTTCATGTATATTTACTACTGGAAATTGTTTAGAAAATCACTTTTTTGATACCATTGTTTAAAATACATCTGAATATGTTGTGCATGTGCATGTAAATGGCACTCTTAAACATTATAATCTTGACTTTGAGTAATACTGTATTCAAAAGAAATATCTAATTTTACAATAATCTGGATGCCCTGCTCAACATCCTGCATTTGTACAGAATATTTAAGTCAAAATTGCTCAAGTGAAAACTCACATGAGAAAATCCAACTTAGGACAAATTTAAAATAAGTGTTTGATCAGAATCAAAGTCCAAATTTCTCATGGATAGCCAATGTAAATTTAGAACTCTGCCTTATTTTCAAACATAGTCAGATGCAATGGAAAAGAATATTTTGTAAGTTATACTTTCTCATATGAACATTCAAATTCTCATGTGAGCCAAATCTGCACATATGAAAATTAGGTTAGTTTTTCCTTGTCTCACAAGATCTAACAAACTGCACACATGAGCTAGCAAAGTCTACCCAATTTGCATACGTTTCTAACAAGGTTCTCATGTGCAGCTTATGAGCAGCTCATGTGAATTAGTGAGATTTTTCTGTATCAGAGACTTACTGACATTTTCAGAAACTTTGGCAAAATCTGTGAAATTTCAGTGAAATATTACTGAAATTGATGAAATACCAAAATTTCAGTAAAATAAGGACATTTTACCGAGATTTTACATTTTCACTAGGGTGAAGTTTGTAGGTCCAACTCCTCAATGGTGTCAGGACAGTAACTTTTTATGTCTTGTGACAAACTGCTGTGCTGAATTAAGTACTGGTTAGTGTCCTGTTGCTTGCACTGATTCTGCGAGTAATGCACAGACTTTCAGATAAACAGCTTAACTGTTTAACTTCTGTCCTTGGCATTAATAAACCAAAAAAAAAAAAAAAAAAATAAGTGCTTTGTTTCTACAGAATGTATAAAGATGGAATTCTGTTTTAGTCTTTACAGTATACTGCAGTTGAAGAACAAAACTAATATACTGTTATGTTCTATGAAAATGATGCATCAAGAAAATTTGGCTATGTTGAGAAATATATTGAAGTTTATATGCAGTGTGACAGAAATTGTGCCATTGATTGTTTGTGTCAACCACAATATTATGCAGTCATAAAAGAATTGGGAATTAATACTGAAGTTTCTTTTGAAAATGGTGTGATGAATGAAAATCCTGTTAATATAGACCCTTTGAAATCAATTTATGTGCAGTACAAAATAGTTCCAATTACATGTACAAGCATCCAAGACGTGTGTTTATATCCAATTAGATGATGGCAAGGACACGGCTTTTGTTTGTGTGTCCCCCAATTCTGTTGAATATGACTGATAAATGTGTATTCCTCTAGACAATTTGGACCAAACATATACATCAAAAATGAAGACATGAACTATATATACCGAACAAAACTTCAAATGCAGTACCATACAATTTAGCATTTTTTAAAACATTAACCATGGTAACACATCAACATTTTTATATTTCACCGGAGAGGTTTGTTTCCTGGAATATTTAAACAAATGAAATATTTATATCCAGTGCTGCGTAATAAGTTTTGTTCTATATACATGATGGTAGTTAAAATTGAACTTTGATATCAATTTGGTTGGTTGACATATTGCTGTACTTTCTACATTCAGCTTTTTTTTTTATGTATGAATTCCCTCTTGTTTGTTAAAATTAATTTTATGAACATTGGATAAACCTTGTTCATGTTTGTATATATGTTAAAAAACAATAAAATACTGGCATATGAATTCTTTTTATTAAATTGTTGGTTTTTGAAGAAAAAAAATGACACCAAACTTGTAATCAGTCATAACTTTACACTAATGTGAGATATCAATATTCACATTGCATAGTTAAGGTTATTCATTAATCAGCTTGTGCATTATAAATTCATTAATATTCATTAGGTACCAACAAATACATGCAATTAAGTACAATATCGGTGTAAATTGTCAAACACTTGCAAACATATAACAACATCCACAGTGCTCCTGCATATTTCCCTAGGGTTAATATACCAATACAATAAAAATAAAAATAAAAATAAAAAAATAAAAAAATAACCAACAGACAGGGAATTTCAATACGTTTCCAAACATGTAAAGATTATTGATTTGACATGCAAATTAATGATTTTATAGACAAAAAATGTTACATTATGTAGCAAATTTCTCACCATCACTATATGCAGTTTTCTAGATGATACTTAATTTATCTGCAGGGTTTGCTAGCAAGATTGTGCAAGCAACTGTACTTCGATGTTGTCAAATTTCTTATACGAGCTTCTATGAGCTTGCCGCGAGCTCCCACCTAATCTGCTTGCTACAGTTAAGATCATAACGAGCTTATAGTAAGCTTGCCACAAGCAATCACAATCTCACGCGAGCTTGATTAAGGATTGCATTTTTATAAGGGTACATTCCCAGTAGTTTGCTGGAAACCAAATACTTCAGAAAAATAACTGCCATAATATTGAAAGCCGACTGCAAATCCAAAATAGAATAGATCTGATTTTGTTTTGCTTGTTCGCCCCCCTCCCACACCAACAATTAATGTCACTGGTACTTGGCAGAAGGTAGCAAGCAAGGTAAATAAAATTGACTTTGGGTAGGAGTGTGAACTGATTTCTAATGTCCGGATTTTAGTCCTGCGCAAGAGATGAAGATCAAAACATTTGCTTAATTGTGCAGAAAATGTTTTTGTCAAAAGTGTCAGTTCCATAGAATTTAAAAATCTGTAAAAATGTGAAAGACTGTTATAATGGTCTGAAAATAAAATAATAAAAATATGCATACCAAATTTATTTTCTCTACCATAAGTAATTTTTTCTTAAACATGTTTACGAGGTTTTTTCTTGCCAAAAAACGTCTAAATTCAAAATTGTTTAAAACTTGAAAAAATTTTATTTTAAATTAGACCATAGTCACCAGAACATAATCATGTCTTAGGACACATTCAATGAATCTAAATATCAAATTTGATCCAACCTGTTCAAAAGAAAGGGTGACAGATGGATGGGTGAAGAGATGGACCGCATGAAACCAATATGTCTCCCTCTCTTAGGTATGGTGGTGGTGGTGGTGGGTCTTAATCAACTGCATACATTTGATGTTTTCTTAAACAATAAAAGTAATTATATAAATGATGAACTACCACAGATAACAATAAAAATGTATATCAAAATACCAGATACAAGCCTTGCATGTGACACAAGATGCATAAAAGTCCACTGTAAAATACATTTTCGTACAAGAACACAATTTAGGAAAATCACATCCACATCAAATTGTTGCATATATGGTACAAAGCATATGAGTGCTGATCAATGGTATACTATACAAGTCTGTAGAACATTTGCTACTGAAGTAAAATGAAAGAATAAAATTAACTACACAGCACACAATGATAAAGTCCTTTGTAAGGACAGCACATATTTAAAATATACCCCAGTCAAGTTGCTAGTCAAAGCGGTATGTATTAAATACAAAACAGAACTAAAATTCATGGATCACAACTTTGCCATCGTTAAAGAATACAATTTAGAAAAATCACAGACACATCAAACTGTTGCATGATATATGGTACAAGATATACGAGCCCTGATCAAATATATACTATAAAAGTCTGTAGAACATTTGCTACTGAAGTAAAATGACAGAATAAAATTAACTCAAAAGCACACAGTGATAAAGTCCTTTGTAAGAACAGCACATATTTAAAATATACCAAGGTCTTGTTTTTAGCAAAAGTGTTATTATAGATTAAATGCAAAATACTAAAATTTATATATCACAGCTATATGCTTTACTATCATTAACATCAAACTCAGAAAATGATACTAATCAACAAGAGTACATTATACGTCTGCCATGTGGCAAATAGTGGTATTATACTTCTTTTATGTAAAACTGTCTTTCATAAGTGAAATTAATGTGCCAGTGTATGCAATGAGTGACCACTATCCGGTCTTTATAACTAAACATGCTCAAAAATTGTATAAAAACGGTCACCACATTGAAACACAATACAGGAACTTTAAACAGTTTGATGAGGACAAGTTCTTAAATTATTTAATTTGCAAACCCTTCCACTCAGTTAGCAATATAGCTGACGTCAACACTGCCTTCGACAGATGGTATCAATTATTAAATACAGTATTAGACAAGCATTCCACAAATAAAACAAAAAGGGTTAAACACCAAATTACACCCAAGTGGATTACCCCCGAGATCAATGAGGCTTGGCACCTGAGGGATAAATTCCACAAGAAGTAAGACATGAAAAACTATTGAAAATGGAGGAAAAAAGCTAAATACCTGATTGATAAGGCAAAAGAAGAATACTATAAACAGGCTATTGATAAAAGTAAGAGTAACAAGACATTTTGGAGCATTTAAAAGAGCTGAACCCATCCAAGAAGAGTTCTTTCCCCACTAGACGTAAGCAAAATAACAACATAGCAACATCTGTACAAGATATTGTTGAAATGTTTAATAATTTCTTCACAAGCATCTCCAGTAACTGTAATCAGAACCAGACTAACATCCCAATTGAGCTTGATGCCCTTCTATCATTTATAAGAGCTAAAATTCCTGATGATAAATATTTTTCAATAGCTAATGTTAGTGAATCTGAGGTTTTTGATATGCTCAATAAGTTGAGTATTAATAAATTCTCTGGACTGGATGGCATTGGTCTATGAATTCCTAAAATTGCTGCACCAGTAATAGCAAAGTCATTAACGCATATTATAAACTTAAATATAATGAATGGTAACTTTCCAGATACCTTGAAATGTGCAAAGGTTACACCTATCTTTAAGAAAGGAGACAGGAAGGATGCAGAGAACTACATACCAATATCCATTCTACCTATATTATCAAAAATATTTGAAAAGCACGTAGCTATGCAGATCTATTTTCTATTTCATAAGGCACAATCAGGCTTTAGAACATATCACTCATACCAAACAGAACTCACCAAAATAACAGATCTCTGGCTACAAGAAATGGATAATGGTTCTTTGACTGTGATTGTTTTCCTTCACTTCAAGAAGCCTGTGATCTAGTTGATCCTGAAATTCTGCTGCAAATGTTGAACTGTTACAGGTTTGATAATTCTTCTTTAAACTGGTTTAGATCATACCTAAACCAAAGGTCTCAAAAGGTAACCATTGGCAATATTAGCTCACAAACTCGCACTGTTCATTCAGGGGTCCCTCAAGACTGTTTTAGGCCCTCTCCCCTTTCTTATTTATGTAAATGATGTTCCATTACATAATGAATCCACAAATGCAGATTTGTTTGCAGATGATGTAACCTTGTACACCTCTAGTTCTGATACTGAATTTACCCGAAGAAGATTAGACTCAGACCTTATTAGATTTCAAAGCTGAGCACAACAAAATAAGATGGTAACTAAAGAAGGTAAAACAAAATGTATGATTTTGGGGACATCACAAAAACCACATAAGTTAGGGAACCCTAGATTATCTCGTACAATAAATAATCATCAGTTATAAAATGCCAGACATGAAAATCTTGTAGGTCTGTCTGTAGATAATAATTTACAATGGGACGACCATATTGACAAGTTTTGTAAAGCGCTGTCATCCAAAATTGCCCTACTCTGCAGAATCAAGAAATATTTACCAACAGAAACTTGCATTCTATACTACAATTCATATATTCGTCCAACAGTGGATTATTGTTCAACTGTATGGGGAAACTGCCAAATCTCAGCTTTACAGGATTTATAAACTTCAGAAAAGGGCAGCATGCGTTATTTTTGATGCATCTATTGATTATTCATCAAAAGCATTGCTTACAGAACTAAAATGATTTACAGTATATGAAAGAATTGATTTTCACACGGTATTTCTTGTATATGAATGTCTACATGGAGCTGCACCAGCGTATCTTCAGGATTTATTCAGGCCTTATTCAACACATTACTACCAAACCTTCATCCACCAAAACCAAGAAAAGAGCAATGTAAGAAAAGCTTCCAATACTCAGGGTTCATACAGCTGTTGGTAAAACAAATTCCAGACCATTTAAAAACTTTTTCCATACTGGATTGCAATATTTTCCAGACCCCTCTGGCACATGTATTCGAAGTCTGTAACACTATAAATGAGCATGTGGTATCCGCATAATATAAAACAGTATCCATCAATCATAAGTGGGTGATAGGTCACATGTCTCACCAATAACACTGAACCAGCAGGTCATCACTAGATCAAATGGTGCCCCAGGTGACGAGTGTCTTTAGCAAAATAAAACACAGCAACCTACAATTCCATACTTTTTTCAGACCTTTAGGGCAAAATCTTTATTTTCCATACTTTTTCCAGGTTTGGAAAAAACACTCTTTTTTTCCCATACTTTTCCCAGACTTTCCAGACTTTGTACAAACCCTAAATACTATTGTATACTTCTGTGGAAAGGCGTCCACTGCATGTAAAATCTGCAGAAAATATTACAGTATTCAAAAAAGATATCATGAGCATGTACGTGTTACTAATATATTATAATAGAATTTAGTATTTATAATACTAAAGACAAGTTCAACAAATAGTAATTACTATTATCTTTTGTATGATGCAGATTGTTCTACTTTTTCTCAAAAGGGCCTCAAGGAAGAATAGTCCTTGACTAAATGGGTCACCCTCTATAAATAAAGTATTATTATTATTATTATTATTATTATTTGACCTTTTGACTCCAAAATCAACGGGTATCTTCCTAGTCTTAAATACAAGCCATCCACAAAATCTGATCAAGGTAAAAGGCAGAGCTAAAGTTATTTGTGGAAACCTTTTTTTTCAGTCCTTGTGACTTGACCTTTGACCTACTGACCACAAAAATCACTTTATGCCTTTCTTGTCTCAAATGCAAGCAATCCACTAAGTTTGGTCATTGTTTGTGGCATAGGACTCAAGATATTTTGGAGAAACGATTTTCCTTCTTTCAGTTCATATGTCCTTGACTTTTGACCTTATAAACCCCAATTATTGGATGTCTCACGTGTCTCAATGCAATCTATCTAAAAAGTTTAGTCAATGCATGTGGTACCGAACTTAAGTAGTTTTGTGGAAGTAGTTTGTTCTTTTCAGAACATGTAACCAGAACCTTTGAACCTCTGACTCCAAATTGACAGGCTTCTTCCTTGCTCCAAATAAAAAATACTTACAAAGTTTGATAATGGCAGCTGTGGAGAACTAGAGTTATTGTGCAGAAATGAAATATGGAACAGATGGACAGATTAATGGACAGACAATAACAAAGATGAACTTTTTATCATTGAATATAGTTTTGATTCACAGACAAATAGATGAAGATATTTAACTATACCCATCACACTGGCACAAAAGGCGACTCCCATTTCTGCGGCAAAAACACAACTGCTTTTCCCACCATCTAGTAAACAAGTTGCTTCGTCCCTCTCCCCCAATTATAAAAACCACATTGCTTTCAAATTTGACATATTGATACACTTGAGTTACATTGACAATGTGACTGGAGTACGGTAAGTACAAGAAAAAAAAAGAAGAAATGTTTACACATCAATTCATATGATATGGATTGCATACACTGAGCAGTCACTGTTGACATGTTCCAGTGACCACTGAAATCAGTGAGCAACCATTATTTGGTTAGGAAATACATGGCTTTTGACCAAAGAAAGCAGGTGACCATTATATACATGACATTTATGTAGGAAATTTGACAGGAGGAAATTAGAATGAAATTTCCAATCATGATGGGTCAGGTGAGTACTGATTCTGGCCTGAAAAGTGTTCCTCTTTAATAAAAAGATTGTTCTGTCAGGAATATTATCAATGTTGTTCACTGAAACCCATACTTTACATTAGAAGTTAGTTGTCCATTTATTTTGATCAAGCTCATACAAGTGCAAACCTATCTCAATTTGTAATTACTTACGACTGGTGTTAAAAGGATCACAGAACAAGTTCTGGAAAACAACCTTTAACACAATCAAAGTTAGGTCCTTAACATAGTCAACGTTTATCTTTCTATAACAGCTGGTTGAGTAACAGTTTATTCTGGATGAGTAAATATTTTTAGAACTTGAAAAAGTTTTCAACCTGTGACTTTCTGGTTCAAGTACATAGCCAAAATATGTTTTTGGCTCTTTATTCACAAAATCAAATGCATGCTAGAGTTTCTTTTTCAGAGAGTATTATGAATTAATTTTATTTGCAAGGTAATAAATTGTATGTCATTTATGACTGCTCCACACCACAAAATGTTCATATCACTTGTAAACATATCATAAAATGATCCACATGTAAAGAAAATAACCCTTCTTTAATTGAAAGTATGTACATGAAAAGACAAATAAGCAAAACAATTTTTTAAAATCAAATCCACAAAAAAGACATTCACAAAAATAAATGAGTACACAGTATATATTGTAGCATTCTATCACACCACCAGGTGTTCTAGTGCATTACTCAGGTTCATGATATCCTCCAAACTGTCCAGGCCCAGCTTGCTCTGCAAGCAACGGAAGAAAAACTCCGGGGCCTGTAAGTACAAAACAGATATGTATTACCTCTGCAAGAGGGAATATAAGAACATTAAATGAACATGGAAAAATATGTATGTAATGCATATACATATCATGTAGAGAGTGCTGTATTAAAGTCCATACATATTATGTAATGGCAATCACACTGTGAACTAGTCTACAATCTCTCTAATATACCTACATATTGCATGGTTCATTTTGATGGTTTCTATACAATCTCTCTAATATACCAACATATTACATGGTTCATTCTGATGGTTACTATAAATGTAAGTTTTGTTTTAGCTTTAACAATTCTCAATCACTGATAAACATAGAAAAACTTATGTATACATTCACATGCTGGGCCATACATATACATAAGAATCTAAGTGCAAATTAAAATGTTAAGGGAAGTTTCACAATTTCTGAATTATTAGGTGTTCTGGATATCAATGCACTATGGCAGTCAATATATTGTTCATTTTCACATTTGTAAAAATCAAAGACTGAATGGCACCCATTTTTGTTCATACACACCACATTCTGGAATAGCAACTGCTTGTTCTATACATTAAACAATAATTTCACAGGCAAATAAGCCCATTTTCATCCCAAACTACCCACCCAAACCCATAGTAGCAACTCTGATGGCATAAAAATTCACCTTGGTTGACACTTTCTTCAGAAAAATCAGCTCCTTATCAGTCAAGTCCATTTTAGTTTCTTAGTCTGGTTCTGTAAAATTAAATAGTTCCAGTAAGCTTTAATACATGTATATGTGTGCTGATGAAATTTTTATATACATGTTTAATATGAGATTCTATTTTGTTTGCTAGAATTAATAGAGTCATACCCATGTGCTTTTCAATATACATGAACCTTGACATTGGAAACAAATCAAAACGAATTGAATCAGATGCTATGAAATATGGAAATCAATTAACACGCCTTAAACTCATTGGCTTTAAACTCGTTAGCTTCAAACAGATTTCTTTATGGAAGAATACTGTATTAACTAAACTCATTGGCAAGTGTTGTATTTATTGGAATAGATTCAATATAAGCAGCAAATTAATTTATCATCAGAGCAAGTTAATGATTGCATTAATTTAGTTTGAGCTTGATAGACAATTAACTGATATGAAAAAGTTGTATTTCATCACAGAAGACACTTTTCGCTAAGTTTATCACGAATAAACAATTTTCTTTATTTTTCTAAACATGAAGTTGATAAAGAACTATTCACTGTAAAGAAACCAGCTTAAGATATATGAACAAATGTCCAATGGCCTGAATAGATACTAATTAATCCTGATGTTTTTTTGATTTTAACATTTTTCTTGAAAGTGTATGTGTTAAAATGTTGTTAAATATAAAGTGTATAAATTGTACTGATGGATCAAGTCAGCTCTTTCTCAGACTCTGATTCACTTCATCTCTGGTCCACTCAACAATGTCAGGTATTACTGAATAGTGAACTGGATCTGGCACAGAGTGTAGAGGTGGTGAAATTAGTTTATGTGAAGGCAGTGAAGATATATCAATGGATATGGTCATTTTAAAGTCCATCAAGCATCAAAACTTGGACACAATGACCTACCTGTGAGACAGCAATGTATAACTTATTAAGCTGCATCAACATAACAAGTTTTATGAGAGCAAGTCTGAAAGAGTCAAACATTTCAGTAAATATTTATGTCAGTGATAATGCCAGTAAGTCTATACAAGGCATCCATGACCCAGTACTGGAAAAGAAGCATTACAGTTCTGCAGAATATTGAGACTGTAGAGGCTAGAAATTCATTTTTACTGTCATACTCAAGCATGGAGCTGTCATACAATTATTTACACAGTGCTTCTAGAGATGAATCTGTCTATATATCTTGATGAATGATGGGCTTTAAGCAACGAAGATAGAGGGTGAAATACAATTTAGTAACCGTTAATTAAACAGAATGTTTTTTTTAAAAGTGGCCTAACTTTGATAACCTAGAGTAGTACTTATGAAGAGTTTAACAAATGTACATGTAATAGGGTCTAAGATATGATTGGTGTAATGAACAAATGAAAAAAAGAAGAAACGAACAAATGAATAAGTGAATAAATGAACAAACAAACAAATGAACAAATAAATAAATGAACAAATGAATAAACAAAGATGCAAAACAACCAATCAACTTGCAACTCTATATATGCAGAAGAGAACGTGAATATTTTGCATAGTCAATCTAATTTCTATAGCGTATAGAAATGAATGAAATGTTCCTAAAATAAAAAAACATGAGGCCCATGTGGGCATGAGTTAACTCAGTGGTGCAGTTCAATTGTATGCTGCGTATGATACATATCAATCAAATGTAAGGGTAGTTGGCCAATGAATCTGAGTCAGTAGGATGCCTCTGTGTAAATTTCTTCCCCTATGCTATTGATTGCATAAGTTAGAAAAACAATTTTTTCAAGGTTTTTCTATATTATGTATCATCATTTCTATTTGATGGCACATCAGCATCAGTTTTTCAATACTTAAGGGCATTATTGACTGGATGCTTTCTGTCAAACGAGTCAAATTACATTAAGTTGTTTTTGAGAAGTCATTTGCATGTTTTCAATTTGTAGTAATACCAACCTTATTTGACAGCTAATCACCATTATTTATATGAGCCTAAAAATCTGGATGCTTTCTGTCAAATATTTGGTCAAATTATGCTAAGCAGATTTTTTTAGAAATCATTAGAATTTTTTTCTATTTTTTGTAATAATTATAGTGGCCGTATTTGATGGCAGATTGGCATTATTTGTATAAACTTCAAAGCCCATTTTGTCTGAATGCTTTCTGTCACAAAAGTCAGATTATGTCGATCAGTTATTTAGAAGTTGATCAAAGATTATCTATTTTTAGTTAGGGTGGCCATATCTGGTGGTGGATCGGCATCATTTGTACAACTTCAAAGGCCCATTATGCAATAATGCTTTTTGTCAAATTTTGTCAAAATTTGAATGATCTTTCCGTTGAGTAGTTTTTGATAAGACATATACAGATTTCTTTATTTTTAGTAATAGGGGTCATATTTAATGGCAGATCAGTATCATTTGTACACATTTGAGAGCACTTATTGCCCCAGTGCTTCTGTAAGATTCTGTCTTATTTTGTTGGGAGATGCTGGACAGCTTTTTCGGAGGTTTTTCTATTTTAGTAATGTTGGCCTTGTTTGATGGTGGATCAGCAATATTTATATCAACATGAAAGAACTTCATGCCAGTTTGTTTTCTGTCAGATTTGATCAAATTTTGTTGAGAGGTTTTTGAGAACTTAAGCCATTTAAAGGTTTTCCTATTTTTAGTAATATTAGCCATATTTGATGGCAGATCAGCATCATTTACATGATCGGTAAAGCTGTTCATGCCAGGATGTGTTCTTCCAAATTTTGATCAAAATTGATCCAGTGGTTTCTGAGAGTCTGATCAAGAACTGAAAATTTAGTGGCGAAATCCCCCCTTCCATTTGAAAAAAGGGGGAACTTTTCTGAATATAGGTGGGATTTTTAATAAAGAATATGTGGGATTTAATAAAGAAATTAAGGTAGGACTTCAAAATATGATGCACAATTTTCGCACATGTATTCTGTTGACTTTTCAGCTTTTCTTAGAAATCAGCATGAATCCGCAATAGCACATTCTAGAATAGACTTTGCATATACACAGTGACCATTTGTGCAAAGTCTGACGTCAACCTATTAAACAAAATGATAATATATCTGTCCAAAAACATTTCATTAATAGACCACTGTGTTACTAACATTTTATCATTTTTATTTCTAAATCTCAAGTAATATTCCAAGTCAGATGGTAAAGTTTTAGATATTGTCTAATGATAATTCATCGATGAAAATAGAGCAAGCAACCAGATCCAAAGGTTCAACCCAATGCAGGGTTCTAAAAATCAATGTGCCCTGTCTAGTGGTAGGTGCATAAGGATTATCAACTTTTTTGCTATATAAAAAATATAAACTTTACAGTCATAATATGATCTCTTGTCCAGCGAGTCTAATAGTTGTAATTTTTTAAGCCCTGCTCTCATTCCAATTTAAACAAATTGTTTCTGTGGCCTTGACCTTTGTCATTGAAAGCTTTTATCTCGTAAGATACATGTAATTTTCCCCCCACCCCACCACTCCTTTCTAACAACTCTGCATCAAAACTTAAAAAAAAAACTTACACTGCTTGGGAGTTTCTCTATGGCATTTATCAGTTCCTTAAATTTGTCTTCAAAGTTGTATTTTCCAGAGAATTCGTAGTACGGTCTTGGCAAAAGAAGAATTGCTAACCAACCATCTGGATTGTATTCCATCTGCATCTTCAATGGAATAATCTCTTTCTTCAAATGAAATGCAAGCTCTGCCTCTGCAACAAAAGAAGTGAGTATAGGTGTTGGCATGATTCAAACTGATGGACATATGAGGCAGTAGCTTTATAAATCTCATATATGAGTGAAAAAGAAAAAAACATTTTTATATGAGCAAAACATTAGGTAGAATCGAAAGAAACATCACTATTGTTATGCATATTTATTCTATAATGCGTGTTTAACTTTTCTCCATTACTTTGGACTTTTGTCAGCTCGTTCAAAGACATTCTGGATTGTATCATTGTGCTATATCAGAACATTCAAAACTATTGGAACTCATTTGGAACATTCTATATTTTTGGACTTGTGATTAGGACAGATAGGATTTTTTGGAATTTGATTCACAATATTGTAAGTATCTCTCGAATTTCTCTTTGTATTGTAGGTAAATAAATTGCTTTTTGACATTACTTACATTGTTGGTTTTACTTTCTTTCTGTTACATATTTTTTTAAAAAATAGAGTCGTAACAGAAACTGGAGGGCTCATCAGGGATATGAATTTTTTAAAAACATTTCAAAGATATTCAAAATTGCCTTTAAAATTTTGTTCAGAATTTTCATTCTCCTTGGTAAAGATTGTTATTTCACACATTTGAGAAATCTTAAGGGAAACCATTAAGCATTCACAATGTCATCTAATGGTGAGAACTTTGTTTCAAATCCTACCCAGGTAGGGTTAGAGTCTATGAAAAATGATGACTTGTTTGAGCTTGCCAGACATTATGATATTTCTGAAGCGAAAGCATCTTTAACAAAGCAAGCGATAAGGAATATTTTGATTCAGTATTTGGTGGGAAAGGAAATTTTGGATAATAGTGATTTGGGTTTGATTGGGAAGTCTTTATCTGGTTTTGATAGGAAATTAATGAAATTACAGCTAAAAGAAAGAAGAAAAAAACAGATGGAACCAGAATTAAGAAAGATTCTGCTTGAGAGAGAAATGATGCAAATTCAGAAAGAGAAGAAGGAGAAGGAAGTGGAAATGCAGATGCAGAAGGGAAGAGAGAAAGAGGAGAGGGAAATGAAGGGGATGCAGATGCAGAGAGAGAGCGAGAGAGAAAGGAGAGGGAAATGCACATGCAGTGAGAGAGAAAAAAAAGAAGAAAGGGAAATGCACTATAGATTACAAGAATTAGAACTGGCAAGCGGAGCACTCTCCTACCCCCTTCCCCCCTTTACAAACAAGTTCAGGTTTTGATGTTACCAGATATATCAGGTTAGTATCCCATTTTCAGGAAAAAAGGTAGATAAATACTTTCTTCACTTTGAGAAAATTGCTGAAAACTTGAATTGGCCAAGATAGCATTGGACTTTATTATTCTAAAGTGTACTTATTGGCAAATCTCGTGAAGTCTATGTTGCTTACTATCTGGATAGAGAATATATCTTGAAGGGTTATGAGTTGGTACCGGAAGTATATTGACAGGGGTTTAGGAATTGTAGAAAAGAAACTGTACAAACCCATGTCAAATTTGCAAGGGAAAAAGAAACAACTATTTGATAAGTGGTGCACTTATTGTAAAAAGAAAGGGCACATCATTTCTGATTGCTACGGGTTGAAAATTTAGAATCAGAAATCCTTATCTCTTCCTACATGTATGTGCACTTATTGTAAAAAGAAAGGGCACATCATTTCTGATTGCTACAGATTGAAAAATGAGCAACAGAATAAAGACAGAGCTATTCCAAATGTTCTAATTTCAAAGAGGTCAAGGTCATGGTCTTTACATTTGTTGGATCAAACAAGCTATTTTGGTGACTTATGAACCATTCATGTCTAAAGGTTCTATATCACTTATTGGCGATTCTGCCAGACCTAACACTATTTGAAATTTAAGGGACACAGGAGCTTCTCAGAGTCGTTTGTTATCAGGTAATTTGCCTTTGTCTGAGAAGTCTTCTTCCAGTGACAGTGCTCTTATTCAGGAGTAGGCTCCAACTTTGTTACTGTTGTTGTTGTTTGCTGTTAGGGAATCAGTTCAAGAATCATTGTGTGTGAGTCCTTTTGAACTGTCCGTGGACCATTGAAGTTATTGAAAGAGAACTTCTTTCAAATGAAGATTCAAAGTTTAATCTTCTTGACTATGTCTCTGATTTCAAATATAAGTTGTCAAAGGCTTGTAAAGTAGCAAGAACTAATCTTCACTATACTCAGTAAAAAATGAAATTAAGGTATGACAAAAATACAAAGGAAAGGAGTTTTCAACCTGCATGGTGATAAAGTTCTGACTCTCTTGCCCATACCTCAAAATCCTCTTCGGGATAAATTTTATATTCCTTATACAGTTGAAAAGAAAGTAAATGACTTACATTAAACAACATTTTCATATAAATTCGTTAAAGAAGTATTTTGACAGAGATTGCACAGTTTCTTATTCAATCAATTTAGTTGTACCTGTCCCACACAGTGAGGATGTAAACGATGGAATGCAATCGGACCATAGTGACTCGGGTTTACCCAAAGTTCAGAATTCAGAAATATTAAACAATCTCGACTAGAAACTTTCACATCAACAACAACAGGAAAGAAAAGAACTAAAACAGCCATTACATGAGTATGAGCACTTGCTTATTGATGTTCGAAAAAGTGATACCTATGTCTCACTATGCTTTACAATAATTATAATAAATAGATAAATAATAATATAATAAATACAATGCTTGTATTGTTAGATACTGTAGTTGAGACAAAATAATGGGGAAAGCTTAAATGCCCCATGTACTTCAGGAAAGACCACAGTATCCAACAGTATAAACACTATAATTTATTTATTGCATACCTCTATTTGGACAATAATAAAGTGTATTTAAATTGATTTTCACAAAATTAAAATGAATATGATATTTCTTGGAAAGAGATCTTGTTTTAATTATTTTTATGACTGAATTGGACATGAATACATAGTATGATGTGACATGATTTTACATACATCATGATAGACCTGCTATGACCTCATGTTACATAGCAACAAACTTATTGTGTCATACTTGTGCTTAATATCACCCATTAATTACTTGACAATATAAGAGGAAAATGTACTGGATCATCCCATGCCATGCATCTGCACAGGAAGTCATGTGAGTGGTATATAGTAACAAGTGTTCCATGGAACACAATGTCTCACCTGTATATAGCAACAAAAAGTGTTTTGTGGAACATGATGTTTCACCTGTATATAGTAAACAATGGTCTGTGGAACATGATGTACCACCTATATATAGTAACAAGTGTTATGTGGAACATGATGTATCACCTGTATATAGTAACAAGTGTTCTGTGGAACATGATGTCTCATCTGTATATAGTAACAAGTGTTAAATGGAATGCAGGTTTTCACCGACGAATGTCATTATTATTCTGCTTACATAGCCAAAAAAAAAGGAACTCCTTGTACAAATCAGAGTACAATCTTGAGACATTTGTAATACTTTACTGAATTTGCAGTTGAATTTGGCCAAGGATATAGAAGATATACAAAAGTTTTAACAAAACACTTTAACATTCTTAACATTACTGTTTGGTACTGGCAAGAAAGTGATACTTATGTCTCGGCATTCACTGGTGAGTCAACAATGATAACTACAGTAACAAGAGTACTGTGAACGGCACATTATTAACCTAACCTTCATTTAATAGTCTTCTATGTTGGCAGTAGTAGAGCATGGATGATTCTGGAGAACATTGACCAATGGGTCTCAATGACCTGAGACCTGGACCACTGGTCACGGTATGCCATCCTGAACTTAACTTAATGTGCAAAATAACATTATTTTCTTAGTTGATTTATCATGACTGTCTACTTTTGACCCCAAAAAGTATTAGGTTTCTTTACAACTGTGATCGCAAGCCATCCACCAAGTTGAGTCAATGAACTTACTCTAAAACAGAAGTTATTCTGCAAAACCCATTTTTATTTGTGCCTCAGTGACCTAGACCTTTGACCGTTTGGCCTCAAAATCATTAGGCTTCATACATACATTAAAGGCAAGACAATCCCAAACACTGGTAAAGGTATGTGTTTTAGAACTCAAGTTACTATCCAAAAACAATCAAGCACTAGGCTTCTTTCTTACCCAACATGTAAGTCATCTACAAAGTTTGGTCCAGGTCTGTGATGACTCAATGTTATTGTGCGGAAATAATTTTTCTTCTTTCTTGCCTGATGACCTTTTGACCCAAAGATCGATTCAAGGGCTTCCTTCTTTCGTGAAGAAGAACTTACTTGATGCACTGTATAGTTTGGCGAAGGTAGGTGCCGTATAACTCAGGTTATTGTGTGAAAAAGGAGATGTTAATGGACAGATGGTCCACATACATGGTCATAGCATAGTGTGCTCCACCAAAAAGTGGACCTATAATATAAGGTACTGTGGGACAGTTTAGATCTAAGATCTAGAACTTGGAGTCTGAACCTAATATTGGATAGATTTCAGCCTTCATCCAACAAATTTAACTTTGATTGCTCCCATCAACCCCACTGTAACTATGTATTAGGTTTGGGGAGTGGGATGGGGGTGTGATTGACTTGATAGTGACTGGGGTGTCATGTTATCTACTTCAGTCACATCAGGCTTGGATATAGCAAACCTAGCCATGTCTATGTAGGCCTGTACTTTTTGACTTGAGAAGACTTGAAACATAAATAACAATGGAGACTCTTTCAGAATTATGATTTGCCAATTCCTTACTTTTCAAGAAAGACGTTTGGGCCATATCTGATCTCTGGTTGCGACACATGTAATTCATTCAGGTTCAGCACACATCAGATATTTGAATCTAATATCATATGAGAAGTTTATCCAGTTATGTCATAGAAAACTGGTATGCAATGAGAGGAAAATTATGAAATCTATACTACTATACTTTCATCCAATAGATGTAATTTCACAACCGTACATCGCCACTGATGCTAGATCCTGTTATGGCTCACCTGCTCTACATATCTGACTACACTTGTATTTTTCTGAGAAACACACGAGGACAATGACAGCATTCTGCAATGCTTCTGCCATATCCTCCAGCATGTTGGTGTGCATATGTTCCAAGTCCGGCCACACATTGTACTTCTGATCCAACAGATGATCTCTGATCTAAAAAATAATATATATGGATACAAAACTAATTGCATGTACATGTATTATTAACACTTAAAAGAAAAAAACTAGACCAATTTCAAAGGCTCACCATCGTAAATTCCCATGCTTTCCACTGCATATTTAAGCACAATCAACACCCCTGATACTCATGCTATTATGCATACATATAGTTTGGTAGCTGATACAGACACCCATCTCACATACGGTCATCATAGGAGTAACATAAATACAAAGTTTCATGATGTTTCAATCATTGCTTTAGAAGATGTGGTCAGATCACTTTCCCTTTACAGATAAGACAAAAATGATGTGTACTTAAAAGCAATTAAATCCCCTTGCCCTTACTTTCCCATGTGGAAAAGATGCTTTGCTCGATAAAACAATAAGTCATGTAACAGAGGCACAGTCAAACTCATGGATGCCACTTTCACGCAAAATTTTAATATACCAGTAAACTTTCTAGAGGGGCAAGACTACAAAGACTTTAGGGAATTACATTGAGATCATGTAGAATAGTGCATCATCCAATATATTATGCTGTAAAACAGTGCAATACAGACTTTTTATTATTTTGAAGAAGAGAAAAACCACAACAACTCCAATGGCTTACCACAGCAAAATTCCCATGCTTTTCACTGCATGTTCTGTATTCCCCTCTCCCGTACTCACCAACAATCCATTGTAAGTAACACTGGAGTCATAAAGCAAAATCCCGCATGTACATAATGTGTCTTTCAGCTATAACCGCATATATAAAGTTTGGTTACAATGTATTTCAAAAATGTCATTGTAATGGCAATTTTGTATATATGACCTATGACAGCACCAATGCTGGGGCCTTAGGGGTATGAGTCAAGACCCCCCCCCCCCCAAAAAAAAAAACAAAAACACAAAAACAACAACAACAACCAAACAGCAACAGATAGTTACTACAGGGGCAACATAACTAAAATCTTTCATGAAATTCCACACCAGTGGATTAGGAGGATATGTGATAATGGACAGACAGACAGATAGACAGAAAGATGGAGAGTATAAGAATATCTCCAATGCTTTTTTAGCAACAGCCCCAAGAAGAGACTGACACTCTACTGTACAAAATGAATTTCTAAGAGTCCAAGATAAGAACATTTCTTCTTTTTAAGTACTGAGTGTTAAAACCATCTCTCATATTCTTAAGCGATATTAGATTTTCAGATCAGCTGTGGTGGCAATATTAGATGTAAGAGTGGCATCATTTTCATTTTGGACAAACTAGACATCGTTAGATGACATTTGGTAATACCCCCATGCCAATATGACCATCTGTTCTGAAGGAGCAGTGACAAGATTTTCAAGATGGCTGTCATGACCAACTACATATTATCAAAAGAAGTCTTTTGGTGTAAACCCTTTGTCGCTATGATCATCAATTCTTATGGAGTAGCAATAACAAGATATTCAGGATGGCCACCATGGTGGCCATATTTGGATGTCATATCAGCATAATTTTCATTCAGAACCAACTAGACAGGATATGAAATCTTCTGGTGAAAAACCGATGTTGATATGACTTTCCATTTAGAAGGAGTGGTAATAACCAGATTTTCAAGATGGCTTCTGAGGTAGCCATATTTGAGATCAAATCAGCACCATTTTCAGTTAGGGCCAACTAGATATCATAATCAGTCTTCTGGTGAAAAGCCCATATCGAAATAGCTTTGCTTAGGAGGAGTAGCAATAGCAAGATTTTCAAAATGACCAACATGGTAGCCATTATGGATGTCAGATCGGCACCATTTTTATTTAGGACTAACTAGACTTCATAAGAAGTCATCTGGTGAAAACTCAATGTCGATATGACTTTCCATCTAGGAGGAGTAGTGCTATCAAGATTTTCAAGATGGACACTGTAGTGTCATACTGGATCTCAGATTAGCACAATTTTTATTTAGGACTAACTAGACATCAAAAGATGTCTTCTGGTGAAAACCCTTTGTCGATATGACTTTACCTTCAGGAGAAGTAGCAATAACAAAGATTTTCAAGATGGCTGCCATTGTGGCAATATTGGATTCAGATCAGCACCATTTTCATTTATGACCAACTAGACATCATAAGAAGTCTTTTAGTGAAAACCCCATGTTGATAGGACCATCCGTTCTGGATGAAAAGCAAAAACCAGATTTTCATAATGGCCACTGTGGCTACAATATTGGATGTCTAAGCAGAACCATTTTCATTCAGGACCAACTAGAGAATGGGATGAATGTGTGTATAAAGTTATGGCAATCCTGCTACTAGTTTAGTAGGAGCAGCAATAACAAACTTGTGTAGGCGCAGGCCTTTGCAAATACACTTGCCTGATGCCATGGACAAGCTCAAATTCCACTCGGACAAGCTCAAGTTTGCAAAACGCTTGCTAACGGGCAAGTAAAAATAGAGAGAGAGAGGGAGAGAAGGGTCATGTTCTGTTTGTAATGCTTTGTATTCTGCAAGTTCTATACTCTGCGATCTTGCCACAGTACATATATATTCTTCTATTACATAACAACTCAAGTTTCTTTTATCTATCGATCCTTTATTTCGCACGATATAATGTCAAAGTCTGTTATTTCTCTCTTGTAGTCAGTGTCAAGGTCAGTCTCACATTTCTCGCACAGACATGATAATGTGACTGTTTAGTATTTAAAGCAAGTTTTGATAAATAGGAAATAAATATATTATATGTAACTTATCAGTTACATTTTAATAGTAATATCTACACGGGATTCGCCGACTTTCAAGTCCTAACCTAGCCATGGGCAGTTTGTGAGTGCAGAATTGTGCCAAGCTTGCCTTCTCTAAACAATTAGCTTGTCAAAGATTGTTTTGATGCATGTCACAAATTTAAAGGTGACTAGATGATAATGTTAATAATATAACTCATTAGATTGTTTTGACAGGTGTGCTTGGCAACAAAAGGCACTCATTTCTAATGAGTAGCCACCTGTATTTCGTTAAAAGCGCAATTGAGGTACTGAAAATTTAGCATTCACATAAAGCAGTGTTTATCATTTATTGCTTAAATGTTAATAACAGGAGACTGATACATACTAACTTTATTGGCAAATAATTAAATGGATAAAGACAAGTATTCTTAACTCATTCTTGAAAGTCTGCTTCTCAAACATTGTTTTTACGTATATTGCTGATTTCAAAGCTACATGTGGACGCGGAAGCAGATACGTGAGTGGACACAATGTTCCCAAGAAGAAAAGCAAAGAGTGAATTCACTGATATTGGAATATTTCAGCGAGGGACTCAGTTTTACCTCTTTTTATATTCGATGGATACCGTACTTAAATCTGCATGATAACTTTAAGAGGTTGAGTAGGTAAAGAAAATCTTTCTCAAAAATGAAACTATTTTCAAAACCTTATCTTCCTATCCATTTATATATCTATATTCATGTACATGTCCATCTTCGCTCTTCTAACTATATCTGCATTCTAACACTTCATTATTTGTCATCTACATATCTATATACAAGTACTATTTACATGTATCTTTAGGGACCCAGATGATCGAGTGGTCTAAGGCACTCGCCTTTACAGATCACTGACACCTCAACTCCGTCCGCATGGTTTCTAGTCTCGACTCGGCCGACATGGGTATGCGAGAAACCTCGCCAGTAGTTTCCCCTGCGGTCAGTGGTTCTTCCCGGGATTTTCCCCGGTTCTTCCTCCACCAAATATACTGGCTGCCATGAATAGCCTATCATGTGCTAAAAAATGGCTATTAAACCAATAAAAAAACCAACAAAAAAAACATTCTTGTAATTTGTATTTTGCTGATAACTTTAATTTTTGGCATTTGATTTTAAGGTGCAAATGAAGATAAAAAAGGAAAACAAGTTTTTTATTTGTAAAATAAATATAAGATTATTTCCTTACAGCATCTCTGATTTTATTTTACCTTTTTTACTTTAGTTGTGACATTATGTTGTTATATTTTGAGGCAAGCTCAGATCTCTTCAGGGCAAGTACAATTTTCCAGTCAGCTTTTACAAAATGGTCCCCTCATCCAAACATTTTTGAAGGATGAGGGGCATTATTGGAGTAAAGCCGGAGGCTGAGCATGTATACATAGCATGTTATTCCGTCATTGGAGGAAACAGGCGCTCTTCAAAGAGAGGGTAAATGTTTTACCAGTCACATGATATGTCATATATAAACCGGACACTCGAACCATGTGTTTTATAGTTTAAAGCGATCAATTTGTGTTGTCTACATAATAAAGGGAGGGAAGAACCCCTTTGTGGTGAAACCATAACTACCAACAAAGGAAGGGTGGATGTATACATGCTCAGCCTCCGGCTTTACTCCAATAATGCCCCTATCCTTCACAAATGCTTGGATGAGGGGACCATTATTTTAGGTAAAGCTTTCGGCCTCACATGTATACATAGCATCTTTAAAGATAGACAACAAAACATCAGTTAATAATCAAAAAGGAAATTGTATTGAGAATTGCTAAACATTAGTTTACCTATAAGTCAAAATCAAAACAATTAATACCAATACTTATGATTCATTCCTTCACTGTCATATACTTCTTTAAATGGTGAAAACAAACAAATTATAAATTATTTATTCCAAGCAATAAATGCTTCTGCAAACCCCCTATTACTGTCCTGAATATCCCTCAGATAAAACTTGTGAAAACTCTTTGCTGACATCCAGTCTGCTGTTTTCAAGATCTCTTGCAAGGAACAGCCTTGTCTAAAAGCAGCTGATCTCGCAGCAGTTCTGTAATAATGAGCCTTGAACTTAAGTATATCAATCCCTGATTGTTCTAAAACCATTTTTAACCATCTAGCAATAGTACTAGTTGTGACAGCTCTATATGAACAATAAGACACAAAAACCTGAGTAGATTTCCGAATATTTTTGTCCTGTCAACATAATGTAACAACGTATGCACTGCACACAGCTTTTCATTATAATGAATCAGCTCTAATTGGAAACTCTTACCTTGTCTTGAAGTTTTCAACAAATTAGAAAATCTGAACACTTCTTTATTTATCATGCAAGTCATATTACCTAAATTCAAATATTTTAAAGTTTGTGCTCTAGAAGCTGTAGATAAAGAAATGAGAGCAACCAGCTTCATTGTTAATGACCTCAAAGAACCAGCCATTATCAAACATTTTCAACGTTTGAAGTAACATTGCCTTGTGAGTGTTGATGACACTATAAGACTTACCTTCATTTACCAAGTAATCTAAGTATGAAATTACTGTTACTTCAGAGAGACAAAAGGGATTAATTTCCCCGACCTTACACCAAAAACTCCATTTCTTTCATGCCTAATTGTACTGCTTATTTGTTCCTTGTCTCCATGAATTGGTAATGATATCAACAGCTGTTCTTGGAATTACTTGGATTTGGAGCAGTCTGCTGATACAGTCACTGGGACTAAAGAGAGGGTTTTCCCTAGAGGATGAAGCAGACCATTGTATGGAAGTGTCAGTAGGTTTGTGTGCCTTGGAAGTCTAATTGGAAGAGAAATCAAACACGAGAAGACTAGAAGAAACCAGGACTGTGATGTCCAATGTGGAACAATTGAAAGTGCTTTACTAACATTGTCAGCAACTATTTTATTCAATATTTTCCCAAAAAGATTAAAAGGGGAAAAATCTCTAGGATTGACCAATGCCACGAGAAAGAAAAAACATCATTTTTAAAAGCACCTGGTTCTGGAAACCATGATACAAACTTCTTTAATTGATGGTCTAATCTGGATGCAAAGAGATCTATATCGGGAATAAAAATCTGTGTGTACAATCTTTGAAAAATTTCTCTCTTTAGCATCCATTCTGTTGAGTCTGACATGACAAGTTTCTGGAAAGACAACTGCCTGCATATTATGTTTACCAGCAATATGGACTGCTGATATGAATATATCCCTTTCCAAACAACATTCTCACATCTGTCTAGCCAACTGATCCAAGTGAATCAATGACATTCCACCCATATCATTACTATACGCGACAGCACATATATTGTCAGACTGAATCTCAATATGTTCATTCTTATGATCTGAATAAAAATCTTGCAAGGCATGCAGAATTGCTAACAACTCTAGGTAATGTATTGGAAAGTTAGCATCACTCTTTGTCCATCTACCAGAGATTGACCGTTCTGAACAAACCTCATAAGCTTCCCACCCAGAGAGTGATGCATCAGTTTGAATAGTGAAAGCACTCTTCTTTTGTCAGATTAATTTACCATTATTATCCGCAACATTTTGGTACCACAATTCCAGTCCTGGATACTATGTGCAGATAGTTGTATTGTATTATCAAAATTGTTGCTCTGACCAAGTCCCTTAATTTTATCACGTTCCAAACATCTATACTGCATCGGGGCTTCCAGGATTTCATAAAAGGCATTGATGAGCATACCAATAAATGATGCCAATTCTCGTACTATAACATCTTTTTTATCAGAAAGTTTCTTGGCGAGATTATGAATTTTTTCCACTTTCTCTGCAGTAAGAAAAAACTTAAACTGCACCGAGACCACCAAAAAACAAACAAAAGACAATTCTCTGAGATGGAATAAGCACTGATTTTTTCATATTAATCGCGAAACCTAAAGATTTGAGTGTTTCAATCATAATCCATGCATTTGGTGAACAAATATGACTGTCACCATCCAAATTCAATGAGTCACCAATATAGTAGGAACATCTAATGCACTGTTGTCTGAACCATGCATAAATGGGTTTAAGGATCTTGGTGAACACCCTGAGGAAAGCCCAAAGGGTAAACAAACAAATTGAAAAAATTGCCCATTCCAAATAAACTTTAGAAACTTATGATAATCTGTATTAATTGGAATACTAAAAAAAGCATCATTCAGATCAATAGAAGTGAATAAATCATTTTCATGGATGAGATCTAAAACTACTTTAAATGTTTTTTGCTTGAAATGTTCATAATGATCAAATGTATTCAGATGTTTCAGGTTGATGATTGGTCAGAATTTCCCATTAGGTTTGGGTACAATAAAAATGTAGGAAACAAAGTGATCACTCTCCCATGTGAATGGAACTATAGCGCCTTTGGAAAGAAGTTCCTTGATTTTATTACTAATAATGGTTCTCTGTTCATCAGAAAAAGGAATTTCTTTTGGAAAATTTGATTGGAAAGGCTTGGATTCAAACTCTATTTTGTACCCCGAGACGGTCTATAAAATCCACGGATCACTTGTGAAACTGTTCCATATTGTAATACAGTGCTTTAACTTCCCCACAGAATTTACCTCCACGGGTTTTAATTTGAGGTCTCGTTTGGGGCGCTGGTATAAGCAGCTGTCCTTCCCCTATTAGCATTCTGGTATTGGTACCTGTAACCGCTTTGGGCATTGTAGAGTTGAGACCGATATCTCGCTTTCTGGTTGAAGCCTTGACCTCTCATGGGCCCACTGCCCCTATCACCACGGCCTCTACCAAAACACCCGTAAGCCTGACTGTAATTGTCTTTAGCTAGTGCAACACCAGTGTCACATCTTTTAACTTATTTAGCAACATCATCACCAAAAAGCATAGATGATATGGGGGTGTTCATATTGCAAAGATATGAATATTTTCGTTTTAAGTGTGAACGTATCATGAACCTCCTTCTAAGAGATAAATGGTATTGCACTTGCCCCATGAGAGTAACAGCATCTGAAATTAGGCATTTTGCTTCAACATTTGTGACAATTTGTAACTTTAATAAGTCTGCTAATTTGACAATAGGCATAATATCTGCAGCGACAAGGTGCTGTATATCCCTAAAAGCTTTGTCATAAGAATGAACTCTTTTGCTTACATCATTCCAAATTTCTTGATTGACAAGTAGGGGGCCCAATTTATTACAGTTTTCTGGTATCTTGTACTTCTGTACAATATCATCGGTTGCACACAGAGAAGTGAGTGCCACGCTGATCAACTCTGCCAATGATTTAGAAATTGGCATCCCTTTTTGAGAAGCTTTCAATTTGGGCAACTGCCGCAAGATTACTTGTACAAGGACCGTTGTAATCTGGTCCTAAACTATCAAACAAAGCCCCATTTATTTTGCCACTTAAAGAAATTTGCTTTAGTGGTCTACTTTGATTAACCTCTGCAGGGGTAATATCAATGTTACTATATTGCCCTTCATTTTCAAACTCTACATGTAATTCTGATCGACTTTCACCAAAAAAGCTATCAAAGTCTTCGTCACTAGTCATACCAGGAAGCATTGCATGCAAGCCAAATTTAAGCTTCAAAGCCTTAATGTCTCTTTCAGACAGGTTGTTTAAGTCTATTCGACTGGACTTCTTCGACTGTCAGACATTTCTGCCTTTACCAGCCGCCATAACAGGCTTGCGTTTTGCCGATTTTCGAACCTTAGAACTTCAATTTCGTTTCTTTATTTCTTTGTTTTTTCGGCTTCTTAACTCCTCTCACCTTGGAGGAAGTTGCCTCAACCTCGCAAAAAGTAGCTATATCTTCTGGACCAAAATCCGAGAATTCGGACGCGGCCTCGGGGTCGGTAATTGAAAGGACTTCGTCATCTTCCGTAGCCATTACAAATACACAAACATAAAATACGGTAAGTAACAGCTATAGCTTGGACTACGTCCTAAGCTGGCTACCACAACACCACAATACCAAAACGAGCGTGTAGCAATTAAATATCTTACCACTCCGTTGCAACGCCAGAATAACTATGAAACACATGGTTCGAGTGTCCGGTTTATATATGACATATCATGTGACTGGTAAAAAATTTACCTTCTCTTTGAAGAACGCCTGTTTCCTCCATTGATACATGTGAGGCCGAAGGCTTTATGTACAATAATTCGTAAAATCCTGTAATGAATGGACAGATGGATGACAGACAGACAATGAATGATGGACAACAGACCATCCCATAAGCTGTTCTAGTCTATGACCAGTGGAGCTAAAAAGTGTGGTGACGAAAAATAAGACTGGCTGCAGCTAATTCCATATGTTGATCACTTTGACAAGGACATGTACTACTCTGACTTTATTTATGAGCATACATGTAACTTAATGTGCTGACCTCTGTCTGCAAAAATTAGATGCATGTGCATATCCAATAGTTATATCTACTTGATATTCATATCATTCTATTTCATATATTTAAAATCAGAGAGTTAAATTAGCTGTGAAATGCAAGTATAGCCAAAATGTAAACTACTCAACACATTGTCTCGGTTAAACCCGTGGTTATTTGCTACATGATGTGATATGATACAGTGAAATGTAAATTATATGGACACATTTCCCTGGACTTTTTGATCATACAAACCAAGGATTAGTGTCGCCTGAACACATGACTTATGGTACATAAAGATATCAATTATCCTGACAGCCAATAATATCCAGACAAAATCCAAATCTCCAAATAGGTCCAGATAATTGAGAGTTTACTGTAGGCACATAAAAACATGGTGTTTTCTTGATAAGGAGGATTTATTCCCCACAAAAGTCTACTCTACTCTACCAGACTCTCATCTGGCTCCATGAGATATATACGACATATGAGGGTCTGTCAAAATGATTCATTGATCTCTTTTACTAATAGAAGGTCAAACTTTGTAGAAGCAACACTACATAGTCTTTTCTCCCTATCTGAAAAAAGTATACAGACATAATTTCTGCAATTATCTAGGCTACATTCTATTGTAAGCATGAAAGAATATCATTAAACATTAATTTGTAACCATATGCCAATGCAAGAATCATGTTTAAATCAGTTAGGTTGCTCTCTTAAGTTTTGCACTTTGCATATAGGGCTTGATTTTTAAAGAAAAAGAATTTCCCAGGTTTTCCTCAATGGTTCACCTGGTTATTTGAAATAAACCTTGCATATCTTAGATATTTTTAAAATAACTTGTAATTCATTTATTTTTGCGTATGATTGATGGGTATAATTTGGGTTAAAGAGTATACAGCTTGGCCTTACTTCAAATGTGCACCTCTCAAAAGACTGTTAGCTCCGTGTGGTTATTTTCACTTCCTGGACTTCAAAGGTAAATTGTAAAAAGCAATCTGATAACTTTTTTTTACCTTTTATGTATTTTATGATTCATTCATTGCACTTTCATAATCTGGTACTGTCTAATCTGGCACAATTCATTTTCCCTATTTTAATAACTGCTAAAGTTAGTGTGCTTTGGAATTGTTTAGCCTCATGTTTCAAGCACATGGGAGCAGCCATTTTATCATCTGTCTGCTTTAGATAGTGCATAGCTTCTATAATGACCACATGCAAAGAAATGTCAGTCCCAGTACATGAAAGTAGCATAGAGGTATGTCAATATTCTTACCAATGCAAACAACTTCACCTTATTCTGATTCCTCTCTTAGAAGTACATATTTACTGTAGAGTGCTACCATCATGAAAGTACCCATGTTTACATGAAACATGATGTCATCTTATCATCACAGTGATGTATTACATCATCTAATCTCATTCGCCAATCAAATCACTTTTCCACATTTTATGAAAACTTTGTTGTGGCACTACAAGAAAAACTAGTTTGTTTTTTTTACCATACCCTAGGATAGTGTGGCCTAGAGACATTGTAGAGATCTGGTTGAACAAGACTAGTCTATCAAGATAATTCATTTTTTATTTAGTCTAACTATACTTAGTTTAAACATAATTTCTGTAATACATTTGTAGTTGTACAATATAGAAGGTAAAGGATTAGAACGAAAACCAATGGCTTTTAATGTTCTTGTCCTTTTACGAAATGACCAAAAATGACCAAAAATTAATTATTGAATAGTCAATGTGAAGAGTCTCTTGGTTAAACATTTCATTTAACCAAGGTATATAAAACACGATGATGAACAACAAGGGAGTAGATGAAAGACAAGGATAAAGAAAAAAGTTAACAAGAAAAATTGTCAATTAAAATATATCGAAAGTTGAGAAAATAGGAAGGAAAGAAAGGGGAGAAACTAAAATAAATAAATGAATAAATAAAGAATTAAATAAATAAAAAAGAAAAAAAAGCAAGATTACAAGTGAACAATACTTTCTTCTAGAGAGAGTCATTGTGGAGGCGAATCATTTGGAAAACTAGGGGAAATTGCTGTTTATAGCTGTCCATGACTCACGGAAGTGCATGCGTGTTAGTAATATGTGCGCTTTAGTAAATCTTTTTAATTTTTCAATAAATTTATGAACGGCATCAAAAATATGAATGTTTACTTCATACGGAAGCATTGTATCACAATACAAGAATGTATTTAAAGTTGTTCTTAGTAAGAAATGCAAGAAAAAAAGCAATGTTGTGTACTTTTTTACAGATCCATATCTACAAACAGGTGATCCAGTTATATTCTAACAATGCTTGATAAGTCTATTTTGCTTGTCACTGCTTTGTCTTACTTCACTTTGGGCTTCACAATTTTTATTTTTTATTATATTCATTTATATTCAAGGTGGTGAAATTATGACTGTTAGACACTTTAACACAAAACGTAAACACAGAATTTTGATGTAAATTGCATTCTACACACACTAACTTAACCCAAACAAAAGTCAGATGTAAATGCAGTCATAGATATACATATCTCCACAGTAAGCAAGTTTGTCTGAACATATCTGTTTTTATATGCCAAACAACATAGATTTACCATCTCTCAAGACCATTGGAGCAATGGACGACCAGAACGTTTCCAACACATCTGTAAATGCCCAGCAGTAATACTGTATAACGCTACATAAATGCTAAATAAAGATGCGCTATTTAAAAATCCTCTTTCTCTGCAAGTTTTAAGAAATGTCCTAAACAACAAACCAAAGGAAAAGAGTAAAACTTCATTGCGCATCGGAGTCAACCACATATCTTGATGACAACGTTTCAACAAATTCTTCCCTAGTATGGAAAAAGTTATGATGAGCTGCATAATCATAATATCCCATTTCTCAGATAAATTGTAAAGAAATGTCAACAAATTATGGCTCAGTGGAAAAAAGTAAAACTTTTTCGCGAATCTACATCAACCACATATCCAGATTACAAAGTTTATATGAAACCTTTTAAGCAGTGTGGAATATGTAATGATGAACTTAATTCCCAAAGACCACCCTTTTTGGACATGTTTTCAAGAAATGTCCCTAAAAAGGACAAGAGGAAAAAAAGAAAACTCATTGCACATGTGCACCAACCAAATATCTAACCTACAAAGTTTAAATAAAAGTCGTCCAAGCAGTGTGGAAGAAGAAGCTACATGTATGATGAACTGAATCCTCAAAATACCCTTTATTAAAAAAATGTTCAAGAAATTTCCCTCAAATTGGGCTAGATGAAAACAGAAACAAGAGTCCTCTTGAAGGGGCTGACACTCTTCTGGTCAAAAAGGAATTCAAAATAAGACTATTTATTCTTTATAACAGCTAAGTGTTGAAATCATCTCTGATATTTTGTGAGCAATCACAATATTTTCAAAGCAGCCATTGTGACAGTCTTATTGGATGTAAGTTCGGCAACATTTTCATTTAGCATAAAATTAGACATCATCAAGTCTTTTGGTGAAAAACCATGTGAATATGACCATCCATTCAGGAGAAGCAGCACTAACAAGATTTTCAAAATGGCTGCTGTGGTAGCCATATTATATGTCAGATTAGCACCATTTTCATTTTGGACCAAATAAACATTGTAAAAAGTCTTTTGGGAAAACCCCACGTTGATATGATCATCCATCTAGAAGGAGTGGCTATAACAAAAGTTTTAAGATGTGGCAGCCATACTAGGTAGGATACTAGCACCATTTTCATTTGGGACTAACTAGACGTCATAAGAAGTCATCTGGTGAAACCCCCATGTATATATGACTTTCCATTCAGAAGGAGTAGAGTAAACAAGATTTTCAAGATGGCTGCCATGGTGGCAATATTGGATGTCAGATCGGCACCATTTTCATTTAGAACCAACTAGACATCATAAGAAGTTTTGTAGTGAAACTCCTTGTTGATATGACCATCCATTCAAAAGGAGCAGCAATAACAAAATATTTAAGAAGGCTACTGTGTCAGGCATACTGGATGACTGAGTGTCAACATTTTGTTTAGAACCAACTAAACATCATAAGAAGTTTTCTGGTGAAAACCCCTTGTCAATATGACCATCTGTTTAGTTGGAGTAGTGATAAAAAGATTTTAAAGATGGCTGACATGGTGGCCATATTCGATCTCAGATCAGCACCATTTTCATTTAAGGACCAACTAGACATTATAAGAAATTTTTCAGTGAAAACCCCATGTTGATATGACCAACCATTTAGGAGGAGTAGTGATACCAATATATTTATGATGGGAGTCATATTGGCTATCTGAGCAGCACCATTTTCATTTAGAACCTTGCAACCAGATCTTGGGATGAATGTGTGTGTACAGTTTTATAACAACCCTATAAATAGTTTAGGAGGGGTACGATTACAAACTTGTGCTAACAGACAGACAGACAATGGACGACGGACAACAGGATTCCATAAGTTCTTCTGATCTATGACCAGTAGAGCTAAAAGTCCTATTGTGCATCTACACCAACCAAATTATAAATAATTATCTACCCTACAAAACTTCATTGAATTCCTCCAAGCAGTATGAGAAGAAAAGCGATGGCAAGCTTTGTCATGGATTGAGAGATTGACAGATGGATAGATAAATGAATAGACAGATTGAAATGCAGGGGAAACAACATTATCTCCACTCTTCACTGAGGTGCAAGGATACTGTAATTCTTCAAGCAGTTTAAGTTCGCAAAATTTCCATTTTTCGATAAGTTTCGAAAAAATGCCCCCAAAATGGACCTGAGGAAAGTAAAACCTTATTGCATATCTATACCAACCACATATCTAAGATTACATAGTTACAATAAAATCATACAAGCTTTATGGGAGAAGCTTGACAAACCCAAGTCACTATACATCCCTATCTTTTGTACCTTTTCAAGAAAGTTCTGTAAAAATGGGTCAGAGAAGACAAATAAAACCTTATTACACCTCTACACCAGCCACATATCTAGCCCTCCAAAACTGGCAAGAGGAATAAAGCAAAATCTTATTGCGCATATACACCAACCACATAATAATTATAGCCTACAAAGATTGAATAAAATCCTTCAACTGCCGTAGAAGAAGCAATGACCATCAGAATACTCAAAACATCTTCACTTTCAAATTATTTTCAAGAATTTCCCCAAAAATGGGTCAGAGCAAAAAAAGTAAAACCTTTTCTTCTTTTAGTCACTTTAACTTTGACCAAACTGCCTTCACCTTTGGCCTTTTTACCCTAAAATCAATAGACGTCTTCCATACCACAAGTGCAAGATATCCACAAACTTTGGTTCAGGTCTGTGAGGTGGAACCAGTGTTACCGTGCAGAAACAATTTGTCTTCTTTCAATCACATGGACCATAACGTTTAACCTTTTGACTCCAAAACTGATAGGCTTCTCCCCTATCCCAAAGGTAAGCCATCCACAAAACTTGGTAACTACTCGAGTTATTGTGTGGAAACGAAATTGGTTACATACAGATATTGTGCAGAAACCATTTTTTTTTCAGCCACAGTAACCTGGACCATTGGCTCCATAATTAATAAGGTTCGTTCTTACCCCAAGTGCAAGTCATCCACAAAACTTGTTAATTAGAGATTTGGGGAAACTCGAGTTATTGTGTGGAAATGAAACTGGTCAGCTAGATGGACAGATGACAGACAGATGGATTGATAGCAACATAAGATAATACGCTTTGCCTTTTTGTGGGCTTAAAATTAAAAAAACTGTAACCACAATCAGAATGCAAAATGTCTATGACCGTTACATTGACCTGATGATCAAAGGGGCAAGAATGCATGTGATAGAGTGAATTGTCTTAGCTTCATGATGATTCATCTTAAGAATGAAGAAGATCCATCAAGTAGATTAGAAAATATAAACAAAAGAAAAAACTTTATCCATAACCTGAATGCAAAATTTCTCCGAGTGTTCTATTGATCCAAGGTTAAAGGGGCAAGTGTGCATGTCACCAAATTAATTGTCTAAGTTTCATAACGATTCATTACAAGTTGGAAGAAAATCCATGAAGGGATTTAGAAAATATAAGCAAGTAAGCAAAACTTGAACCATAACCAAATGCAAATTTTCTCTGATTGTAACTTTGACCCCAAGGTCACAGGGCGAGCAAGCAAAATGATTCATTACAAGTATGTTATTAAATGGTTATTAAACGATCAATAAAATAATTAGATCATTCATGGAGAACAAATCTTGAATGTCTTATTTACGTTGATATATGTTTCAGTGGCTGAACGTGCTGACGAATTAAAATAATTAGCATGGAATTGGCGGGGGTGGGTGCAGATTTTGAACCACACGTGAGTTAGTCACCTTGTGCTAGAAGACGAGTGGGTGTTGTCAATAGCTTTATTTGTTACTGACATAAATGAGTGAATATGCCTGCTACAGCTGTCTCAGACGTATTCTCAATTTAACGAATAAAAAGGCAAACGACTTATTATTATTCCCGGCTGCTGACGATTACAGTATCTTGTATAGGGTAAGCATCGTTTTGTATCGATTCTTCACCTCTTGTATCGATTTGGGTATTGATATAGAAAAAATATCGATATATCGATTAATCGTTTCACCCATATCAGTAAAGAATAAAATGTAGGTCAGTGATAACAGAGATGCATGCAATTATCAAGTTTCATAAACATAAAGAGATCCATAGTTTTTAGTTCTAAGGCATCCTGTGTTTTAATCGGAAGGTAAGCCCTGGAAATACCCACTTGTGCTGCTCCAGCATCCAAAGTGGGGGTTTAAGGGCCAGGAAGGGGTGTGAACCCTATAACCAGCTGCAGTGACCAAGGTCTCAATGTAGAAGGGATGGTGGGGTGGTGCAGACAACATTTTCGATGTCTAGCAAACTCCTGGCCTTTACTAAACCTCTGGGAAATCTCCTTAATTATAGACAAGTGAGGGAGCAAAAAGAGATCTTGGCAGGAGGAAGTCTCAGAGAGTCTTTCCAAGTTGGAGATACTTTTAGTGTCCACCGAGTTTGAAGGCTTGGGACATAGATCCTGGGGTAAAAGACGGTAAACCTCATTAACTACCTTGTCAAAGGACCAGATCTCTTCCTCCTCTGCCGCCATGATCGACGGTTGGGAGGAGGTTAAAACAACCACAAAACTGATGCTATAATTACAATAAAGTCAGCAATGCTTGTGCTGAGTACTGGATTAAAACAATTAAAACAACCACAATGCTGATATTATAATGACAATGACATCACTAACATTTTATTCAGATTACTAGACATAAAAATTAGCAAAAACCAGCTTGGTAAGATGCTAATAATGCAATAATAATAAAAGGACAACTATTCTATTCTGACTTTGAAGAATGAAAGGTGTTCGATCACTAAACACACATAATTGAAAAAAAAAGGACTGGTCTGTGGCCTCCATGCAGAGAACAAAAATAGCAAAAGTCAGATTAAATCGAATATGAATTCAAAAGATTTGTTACTGTATTAAAACAACAAAACAGAATCAAGATGACTCCGCAGATCAAATCAACAAGGATAGAAATAACTCAATACCTAGCCTAGCTAGAAATAGGAATAAAATAAATCTCAATCACAATAAATGTTACCCAGACACACTTGTGTGAGGTGGGGGGGGGGGGCAGTAGGAGGGATGGGAGGGTCACCTAAATGCAAGGTTATGAAAAAACATAACCAAAAAGTTACAGTAACTCGAGAGAGAGTTAATTAGAAACAAGAATAATACTTGATCTGAGGGTAATTTGCACTGCAAAAAGGATGCACATAATGAAAATGCTCAATTTGCCATAGCGCTTTCTGGTGAAAACAATGAAACTATTCACTAGAATGCAATAAGCAGGTCACCCTGACCTAATTTTGCCTATAATGAACTGAGTGTCATTTAAGATAAACACACCAATCACGTTTCATGACTGTACATCAAACACAGTGCCAGAGCTAAATGCAAAAACCTAAGGTTGGCACATATGTCAACAACATTGATGATGAAAACGCTGTCAGAAAAGTAATATCTATGTCTCATCAAAGATTCACTGCTAAGAAAAAAAACTGAATTTGTAATATCAATTACATATACAAAATTTTTACATTTATGTATTATTTTTAACTGAAGTCATACTAAACATCCACTTACTTTTCTAATCTCTTTCAGATTGTCGTTGTGGTAACTAATCAGGATATGTGGACCACGCAATGGAAGTTTACCCTCTGAAAGACGTTTTGGAAAACGTTTATCCTGGTTTGCCAAACCATCCACATTTACATCACTTCCAGTTTCCTGTGTTTCCTCATCAGGAAGATCATGAGGTGTACCTACTATGAATTAATTTTTTTATTAGAACTACCTATAATACATTCTCATAGATTGCTTTATTATACTGCAATAATCTATCTTACCATATCAGTATCATACATCGATCAATCTTATTTGTTATTCCATTCTATATGTCTGTCTGACTTATATTTTGTTTCTGCTCCATATGTAAATAAAGACATCACCACAATCTCCAACATATATCACTGACAAATCAAATAAATTAGTAAAGATATAGAACACATTTAGAACACATTTCTAAAAACATCATTATAAAAGATAAGACTTTATTGTAATTTAAAGTAATCGGCATCACCATAAATTTATAAAGACATCAGTGAAACAATTATGTCATCCCAGTGAAGAAATATGTTACTGTGAAGTAAAAAAAGTGCAGAAATGAATACTCACTGTGAATAAACAAAAACCTGACTGTGATAATAGTGGTTTTTCACAAGCATAAAGAAACTTGTTGTACCACACTTACCTTTTTATTATGGGTTTGAAATACTGTACGTAAAATTTGCCAAAACTTCTTAAGGTGGTTTCTGAGTAAATGTTAGTTGATGTAAGTATAGTGTATGCACATTTCTACTACTTTGTGAGGTATTCTCCTTCAATCATCAATGTACAGATTAAGTTTACTAAAGTATTCATTAATACAGGCAGGGACGAAGATGCAATGGCATTACTTAGTCATTCAGCTGAAGTGTCAATCAAATTTTGTCTAATAATAGAGCTGTAATTTTAATGAGCTATCATGAATATTAAGTAGTCACATGGCCAGTAGTGACCAGTGGTCTGATGAGACTGACGTGAGCAGCATTCCTTTGTTACAAGCGGTCGCTGTTTTCTGTTGTATCAATGAATACTTTAGTTAACTTAATCTATACATTGATGATTGAAGCAGAATAACTCTCAAAGTAGTAAAAATGTGCATAAACTACATCAATTATCATTTTATGCACACAACAACAGAACAAGGAAATTTCATCTATATATTTAATTAGCTTAACTATATCAAATAAAATCAATGTACAGTTTCATGCAACATTAATATACTAAATATACTTTGCCTGTCCTGGGGGCTACTCAGTAAATATATGTACCTGGGGGGATCCCAGCTCGTATAGTTTAACCTTGATATCATATTACTAATGCTGGCTTCCATCTGGGGGGAGCTTGGCAGGTGAAAGCCAGTATCGACGCCGAACCATAGAAAAACTGATAATTTCTTGGTCAACTGGGGGTGGAGTGGGGTGGCGGGAAGGTTTAGATCATACAGTTATGTGCCTGGGGAGAGCTCGGCAGGTTTAGATCCTACAGTAATGTACCTGGGAGGAGCCCAGCAGGTAATCTAAAACAGTATTTCAAACTTGATTAATTAGGGCATGTACAGAAATGTAGTGAACCTGGGGGGAGCCCTGTAGGTTTCTATCATACCCTACTGTACCTGGAGTGAGCCCAGCTGGTTTATATCTTACTAATATACTGGGGGGGGGGGGGGAGCCTGGCAGGTTTAGATCATACAGTAATGTACCTGTGGAGAGTACAGCAGGTAGACAAAACAGTATTTCACGTTAGATTAATTACCGCATGTACAGAAACGTAGCTACCTACAAGCATGCTTATTATAATCAGACTCTGATTATTATCTGGATTGGAGTCAAATCTCAAGGAATTGAATAAAAGGCCAAAACGAGAGAACAAGCAGCTGATATTATGAACGAGAGCCCCAAGACAGCAAATTGAATATGAGAAGAGAAAGGAAATAACATTATAAATGTATGGCAGTAAAGTCAGTCTCATGATTATCACACGTCAATGGAATAATTGCAAACACTTGTGCAATTATGTAGAACACACTTTTTCTGGAGCTGTACACAATGTTTGTTGAGAAGTCCTGATGCATCTTACGCAACAGTTGGAAGACCAACGACCTAGATTTTGCATCATATCATCTTCAATACCAGCTGCTGCGGCTGATGTTGCAGCACCAAAATGACCACAGTACTTGGAATCATTCAGCACAAGCACAGATAATACATATCTGATTTAAGTAACGAATTTGTCATGTGTGAGAAAAGAGTCATCACAGTCCAAGAAAAGAGGTGAATTTGCACCAACACTGTGCTTATTTCTTAAATTAAAGAGCCATATATTTAGTAATGGAACTTTCAGCTAAATGAGTAATGTAAAATGTATTACTCAGTACGGACATGCTTTGTTATCAATTTTGTATTATAATATCTGTAATTATCTTCTAATCTACAAGATTTCTGTTGAGAATTCACTCGTGAATCTGTAATAAATGCATGAAATTCCATGTTGTTAAAGGCTAAAAAACAAATATAACATATTTCCATGGTGGAGGTTTTGAGGTAAATACTATGAAGATCAATAATTTACGAAAGAAGAGATGACTTTCACGACTACCACACTACTATTAAAACTAACATATAAATACAATAACAAAAATTATACTCCAAGAGTGTACATACCATTTTTTTTCTTCAAAAGCTATAATGACCAATTGTTTTGTTAAAATTATTAAACAAGTACAGTGACTTCTCAAATGTGAGAATATTTTTTTCCAATTTATAAAGTTTGATATTTATCTGTATTCCCTTCTTCCTATGATCACATCACTTAGCCCAATTCTGGAAGCTGAGAAAAGTCAAATTGCTCTAACATCAGGGTCCAGAAAGGATGATGCCGCATTTTGATCGCGGGTATGCCATGAACTGTACAATTTGAAAGGCTTAGCTAAATGCTCTGTGTAAAACTTTGTCAAATTCCATTAAGCAAGTTCTGACAAGTCATGAACAGACTTTATTTGATAGTCAATCCATATCATTTTTACAAAGACGTTAAAAGATCTTGTGCTCTCTATTAATTTGGTACAATCACGTGCATTAGTTTTTAGAAGGAACCATCTAAATTTTCCTGTTTTTGGTAACAGTGGTTATTTTTGATGGAGATCAGCATAATTGCCTTAAGCTAAACAAGAGTCCCTTGAAGGGACTAACTCTCTACTGGGCAATTGTTTTTCCCAAGAATTCAGGATAAGACCATTTCTTCCTTTTAACTGCTGACGGTTGAAACCATCCCTTATATTCTTCAGCAATAACAAGATTTTCAAATTAGCTACTGTGGTGGACATATTGGATGTCAGATTTGCACCATTGTCATTTAGGACCAAGTAGACATCAATTAGAAGTCTTATGGTGAGAATACCATGTTATAATGATCATCAATTCAGGGGTAGTAGTGACAACAATATTTTCAGGACAGCCGTCATGGCAGCCATACTGGATGTACGACTGGCACCATTTTCATAATTAGGACCAACTAGGTATCATAAGAAATATAATGGTGAAAACCCTATGCTGATATAGCAATCCATTTGGGAGGAGTACAAATTTTCAAGATAGCCACCATGGTGGCCATATTGAGAGTTAGATATTTTCATTTAGGATCAACTAGACACCATAAGAACTCTTCTGGTGAAACTCCATGTCAAAATGAGGACTAGTGAAAGCAAGAATTTTTAGATGGCCACATCTTGGATGTCAGACCAGCACCATTTTAATTTAGGATCAACGAAACATTATAAGAAGTCTTTTAGCAAAAACCCCATGCTGATATGACCATGCATTCAGGAGAAGTAGTGATAACAAGATTTTCAAGCTGGCTACTGTGGCAGTTATATTAGATATCAAATCAGTACCATTTTCATTCAGGACTAACTAGGCATCATGTGTAGTCTTCTGGTGAAAACAACCATATCAATATGACTTTCCAATCATGAAGAGTAGTGATAACAAGATTTTAAAGACGACCATTGTGGCAGCCATACTGGACCTCAGATCAGCACCATTTTCATTTAGGACCAACTAGACATCATAAGAAGTCTTTTGGTGAAAACCCCATGTCAATATGGCTTTCCATTCAGGAGGAATAGCCATAACAAGATTTTAAGATGACTGCTGTGGTGGCCAAATTGGATGTCAGATCGACACCATTTGCATTTAGACCAACTAGTCATCCATATAGGAGGAGTAACGATAATAAGATTTTCAAGATGGCCACTGTGACGGCCATATTGGACTTCAGATTGGCATCATTTTCATTTAGGACCAACAAGACGTCATAAGAAGTCTTTTAGTGAAAACCCCATGTTGATATGAACATCCATTCGGAAGGAGTAGCAATAACAAGAGTTAGTAATGGGCAGTACCATTTTCATTTATGACCAACTAGACCATGGGATGAATGTGTGTGCGAAATTTCTTGGCAATCCCCCAAGTAGTTTAGGAGAAGTAGTGATAACAAACTTGTGCTAACGGATGGACGGACAGACGAAGGACGAAAGACCATCCTCTTCTGGTCTATAACCAGTGGAGCTAAAAACAAATTTGCTCTCTAAACTTTAGTCAGAGTCTGTTGAATATTTTCTAAAAATACAAGCTGAAGAAAGGCGCATCTAATCTTTTATCAAGAAAGGCCACAAACGAACAGCAACCAATTGGCATCATTAGTACAAAACGGAAAGGCATTGATGCAATAATGTTTTGTCATTTTTGGTTTAATTCTGTCCAGAGCACAGCATTATATATTTCTATTTTTATTGATTGTAACTATCTTTGATAGCAGATCATCATCAATTGCGCAAAACTGAAAGGCATTTATACCAGAATATTCTCTGATACATTTAATCTGGTTTCTGTGATATTTAAGATAGCAAATGCTGAGGGACGACTGAAATCACAAAATGCACAACAGGTATACTGCCAAACTATGTTCTTATTTGGCCTCAAGGCCAGCTGAGCTAAAAAAAAACATACACCCGATATGTATGTAATAATTCTTTCATCAGACTCTTTTATAATAACAGATATATACTGAGAGAAATGTTGATATTCACAACCATGATATTGCTACTTCAATAGTTTGAAATTAATACATGTATTAGATTTGATCATTTTTGCATTGCGTGTTTAATTTCTTGTTGACTGAACAAGTGAAATATGTCTAGTTATTTATACTGGTTCCTTCGCTTACAAGAATTTTTTTTTACAAAACAATAGAATGTAGATATAATTATTGTAAATGTCAAGGAAGTCATACTTAGTTTCAAGGCTCCATGCATTATCCATTTTATCAATTTAAGCATTTACACTGATGGTTTTATGGTTTAAAATATGTTTGACACATCTGTTAATAAGTCATCGACATACATGCTGTTATGGCATACGACTTTTTATACATATCTATATATGAAGCATCTAGAATGCATCTCATGGTGACTACATCAATAATCTAAATATCATAAACTGATAAAAGGATTTAACCTGCAGTTGTGCTATCATCAAGTTCCAGCTGGAAAATTGCACCACCAGCACTTATACGGATATCTTCATTTGTATGTGTTCGAAGCTGAATTAACTTCCTGCACAGCACTATTTCTTTCTGTTAGAAAATATCAACAACAGAGGCAGCATTAACTAGAGCTATTAGCAGGTGCTTCACAAAGGCCGCCACCTACCACAATTTGGACGGCAGGGCCTTAAACAGAGGAAAATATGTTGGGAAATCAATGTCAGGTGATGGACATTCAGGTGTCATAACTCCTCTAAATGACAACCCGAATGCTATAAAGTGAATCATTCCAGGTCTCATCAATATTAAGGTACATTATCAATCTTGCATAGTCACTAGGACAATAACTCGTCAGAGTCAGGGACAATAATTCTTCTAAATGAAAAGGTGGAATGCAGGAAATTAAACTCATTCATGAATGCAAAGCTGAGCTGTATGCCGCAAGTTTGGATGAAATTTAACAATCTTTGATAAAGTAATGCTGCAGAAACCTAAGTCAAGTGATAGGCAATCAGGGGCTATAACTCGTCAATAACGTTGTGGGGCATTACAAATAAAACTCATTCAATGTATTATCAATATAAAAGTGCAAACTTAATTTTGCTGAAAGACATGAATCGTCTTTAAAGTTACAGCAAAAACCAAAGTTAGAAGGATGGGAAATCAGGGTCTATAACTCTTGTAAATGATGGTGTGGAATGCTGGAAATCATGTTAATTCAAGGTTTCATCAATACAGTGACGCAACACAGTTTGGCTGAAATCCAACAAACCTCAGTAAAGTTATACTGTGAAAACTAAAATTAGGAGTACAGGAAAACAGCGTGCATACCATCTGCAAATGAGGTCATAGAATGCCAGCTATCAAATGTGTTCAAGGTCTACTCAAGATCTTGGTAAACTTATGCCGCCAAAACCAATGTCAGGGGTACAGAGAGTCAGAGAGCATAACTCCTGGGAACGATGTTAAGAAATTCTGGAAATCTAACTCATTCAAGGTCTCCTCAACATAAAGCTGTATGCCAAGTCTGGCTGAAGTCACAAAATTTGTAATAGAGTAATGCTGTGAAAACCAAAGTTAGAATGATAGGGAGTTAGGGGCCATAACTCCTTTATATGATAAGACAGAAGGCTGGAAATTGAACTCCTCAAAGGTCTCATCAATACAGAGTTGCGTACAGAATTTGGTTAAAATTCAACAGTAATTAAAAGTTACTAACCACATTACTGATAGACAGACCAACAGACAGAGGGAATGACACGATTAATATACGGCTATGCCAACTTTGTTGATCAGGGCCCTAATAATTATCATTACATTTGCAATAATTACATTTTGAGATAATCATCTAGTTTTATTACTTGAATGTATCATGTAAATATCAATTTATCTTTCTTAGTCATGAGATTTACATCAAATTTGTGCCCAGTCACCAGGAAAAATTTGGCATTTAAAATTATCAAATGATAACATCTCTATTTTTTATAATGCTAAATAAGGAACATAAAGAATGTGAATTTATTTATTTTAATGGTATTAAGTTTTGTGGTTTTAGAAAAATTGACATTTTAGTCAGTTCTTCGATTCATTGATTGAGGAAGTTGTTCTACTGTTTCCATGGAAGGTCCATGGTTTGTTGGGTTTCTAAATTCATGATTTGTGGCAACTATGAAATCCAGAAGAATTGGTAACTCCATGGAAATACATACCTTGATTTTTCCAATATTATTTTTATCCAATGCCAGCTCTCTGACTACATGACACACAGCTGCCAGCTCCTTCTCATGCCCATCCTCCAGAACTTTACGAAATATGCCTAGTGGCTTGGAATCCATGATAAGTATCTTGTTCTTTTCAGCTTTGGCAAGTTCTGACAGGCCATCGATCAGCTCACACACACAGAATCCATCCTTACGACGATCTAGTGTCACACGTGCTTCTTTTATCATATCCCTCAGAAAATGAAATACCTTCTCATTCCCTTGGATCTTATCACACTCATTGTCATCAATCATGTAAGCCAAGGCCAAAAGGGTTACCATCTGGATCTCTGAAAAATGCATTCCATTGTATGCACTTCAATTGCTAACTTTCTGGTTGGAAAAGTAGGCAGGTCTGGTCAATTACTGTTACTTCATATATTTTTGTGGGTATTAATATTCATGGTTTGCAAAACAAATACCTCCTTCAAACACATGGTCTGGTTTGACATGCAAGTTGTTCAGTTATTCATTAACAAAGATATATACAAGTCTCTGTTATTATGGAGTGTAAGAGGGGACATGTTGTCTTTTTACTTATTTGCTTTTTGAAAACTTTAAAACATCGTGATGAAACAAATGACAATCAGTATATCTATAAGAGTCACTCAGAACATAATATCTTAATCATTTGCATGAACAAAAGCATTCATATGTACCACGTACATGCAATCAAAACAGAGCATTTAAAACCATACAAATAGAAAATGTACATGCATACTATAAAAAGCCAAAAATTTTGGTAAGCATTTTATCTAACCTGGATTTATTTTAGATCATACATACTGGTCTAGCAATCTTCAAGCTAATAATCATAGTCAATTTGAACCAAGGCAACTTAGGTCACCCTGAGTAAAATCCTGGCGAGTTCCGAGTTGGGATTATGGAACAAGTAGGAATTCTAATACTCACTGGGTTGCTTCGACTCTAGAAATGGTAGAAGATTATCAACAGCTTTAACTTCATGGTAGATACTTCTCTCTGTGTCTGGATTGCGGGCACAGTTATGCAAAATTGCTATGGCAGAGTCGAATGCAAAGGGATCTGAATCTTCCTGCAAATTGAAACCAGAGTGTAATCAACGATTACATAGCTCACTTCTACTTTCACTAAGTCTCCAGTAGCCATTGTAAACATGATCATGCTGAAAATAAATTCAGACTAAAGTGATCTTGGAGTTTGGCTTTTCTACCTAAATATTTTTGGCATCATTTATCTGTAGGGCTGAACTTTTAATCAATTTCAGATTTGAATTTGAACTATTAATTGGATGACATATTGTGTACCACCTACCTACCCATCCAGCTACCTACCTACCTACTGTGACACAGCATAAAAGACTTAAAAGAATAAGAAGAACAATCTTTTCTCTTATATCAATGTACAGTGTATAGATAATAAATTGATAAGAAACATATTAATGTTGTTTTTGTATTAATCTTTTAAAACATCGTTCTTACAATCTGCTTGAAAAGCTAATAATAACACACAAGAAATGAACTTTGAACAGCTAATTTGAAAATAGTTACTGAGCATGAAATATAGATCACCGAAACCTCTTCTGGCAAAAAGGATGCATCCACTCACCAAGTTTCAGGATTTTAGGTAGGATAGTATACATATAAAATGCCAAAAACTGATGTGGTAATGAGCCAAATGCAAAAAGCTTAGCTAAGCCAGTAAAGGATAAAATATAGGTCATGATGATCTTCTTTTGTTGTAAAAGTGTGGTAGTAACAGAGATGCATAACATCATCAATTTCCTGATTCCAAGATGAACAGTGCCAGAAAAATCAACATCAAACTAAAAATTTAATCCAAGTCAGTGAAGTGTAAAATATGGTTGATACTGACCTACTACTGAAATGAGGAAGTAGTGTTCAAAAAGATGCATCCCCAAGTTTCATGATTGTACATAGGATAGTATGCATAGAGTAAGCAAAAAACTTATGTGATCATGAGCTAAATGCAACAACTTAATCTCAGCTAGTAAAATGTGAAATATAGGTCACAGTGACCTTTTCTGATATGGGTCTGGTACTACAAGAGATGAATACAATAACTTAGTTTAATGATTACAGCATGAACAGTAAAAGCATGAAACTGAAACAAAGTCCGTGAAATGTGAAATATGGATCACAATGACCTACTTTTAAGCTGATGGTGCAGTACTAATCAAGATGCATCCTCTTAGCATGTTTCATAATTCCAGTTATAGCAGTAGTATGCAGTAGGGAAAACGCCCATGTGGTTTTGAGCTACATGCAAAAACTTAACCTAAGAAAGTAAAATGTTAAATATAGGTCACAATGACCTTCTGTTGTAAAGGTATAATACTAACAGGGATGCATACAATCACCTAGTGGCAGTAAAATGTGAAATGTAGGTCATAGTGACATTCTTTTGTCGTAAAGGTGTGGTACTAATAGAGATGCATTCAATCAACTATGTGCAGTTTCATGATTCTAGCAGAACAAAGCTTCACTTAAAACACAATTGAACCAGTCATTGAAGCACAAAATATAGGCCACAGTGACCAACTTTTGTGATGAGAGTGTATCATTAATCAAGATGCATTCCCTCACCAAATTTCATGAATCTAGGTATAACGGCATATATACAGGATGCAAAAACTAGCTGATTATGAGCTAAACGCAAAAACTAAACCTAAGCCAGTAAAATGTGAACTGTAGGTCACACTGACATTCTTTTGCGGTAAGGGTGTGGTGCTAATAGAGATGCATTCAGTCAGCTAGCTTCATGATTCTAGCATGAACTGAGCATGAGAAATAAACCTAAAGCACAATTTAACCCAAGTCAGTGAAGCATTAAATATTGGTCACAATTACCTACTTCTGAGATGAAGGTGAAGTGCTCATCAAGATACATCCCCTCACCGACTTTCATGAATCTAAGAATAACTATATATTCAAAGGGTGCAAACTATTTAGTTGGTCATTAACTAAATGCATAAACTTAACCAAAGCCAGTAAAATGTGAAATGTAGGTCACATCGAGCTCCCTTTGTTTTAAGGGTGTGGTACTAACAGAGATATATTGCATGAATCGTATAGTTTGATGATTCTATAATGAACAGTGCTTGAGAAATAAACTTAAACCACAGAATTTAACCAAAGTCAGTGAAGCATGAACTATAGGTCAGTGACCTACATTTGTGAGGAGGGTGTTGTGCTCATCAAGATTCATTCCTCACCAACTTTACTGTATCAAGGTATAACATTATATATATAGGGTGCAAAAAAAAAACAGTTGGTCATGAACTAAACGCATAAACTTAACTTACATGTACTCCAGTAAAATGTGAAATGTAAGTCACAGTGACTTTTCTTTGTGATAAGGGTGTGATACTAATTGAGATACATACAATCATATAGTTTCATGATTCTATCATGACCAGTGCTTGCGAAATAAACTTAAAGCACAAAATGTAACCAGTCAGTGAAGCATGAAATATAGGTCAATGACCTATATATATCATGAAATATAGGTCAATGCATCAAGAATGTTCAACCAATGACCATGTACAAATTTAACACCCTGGGGGTAGATGCTATGAAAGCCACTCCAAACTGTTGTCTGGGACCGAGGAAGGAATAATGGTTGACACTCAGTAAGGGTGTACATATGTATATGGTTTTATCTGTGTAGAGGCTGACACCGATGCTGGAGGTAGTACAATACCTAACCTCTACTTCATAGAGGTGAGCTAAAAGTTCTGTCAATGTCTCTATTATGTCATGGCATCTACTAATAGAAAGACAGAAGTTATGGAGAAACAATTGTTTGTGTAGATTGTCCAGAGTGACATATTCACGTACAATATGAATTAGATCCAGAAACATTTTGTATCAGCCAATGTTCTGTTACATACCTATTTAATCTTACATGAATGATCTTGCATTCGATTTGGATGTTTAATACTTGTTTCTGTATCACACACCTAGACTGGAACTATTTAATTTTTTCACTGACATCCATACATTGATATTTTTTAATGCACCTAATTAAATATATATATTTGCAAAGCATCAATGAGGGGGAAACTGCTATATGTAAATACCATGCTATTTTTATGTTTTGTTCCACTGAGGAGGAGAAAGCATACTAAACTTGTTTTATATGGTGTGTGAAGTCTATGAATACATCGTCATAGGATCCACTCATTATATCTTTATGTCACATCAAACTCATTCTTTACGCTAGTCAGAGTGAAACACCCTTCCGGATTCATGTTAGTTGGCGATTCAAGCGAAATTATAGCCCCTGTGCCTGTCAATTTGCCAAACTGTATGCGGAGAAAGCAAGCTTGATTTTGTCTTTTCTCAAGTTGACATGTTCAGCATCCCCTCTTTTAGGTTATTCACTGCTTTTATATTCTGAATACAACATCAGCTCTTGTACCATTTTCTGTCCAATGGCAATATAAAACAGTTTAAGTATAGTATTAAGTGCTTTCTGATAATAATAATAATAATAATAATAATAATAATATTAATTACTTTATTTAGAGAATTAAGGTAACTCAATTAGTCACAGAACTAATCTACCTTGAGGCCTTCTGTTATACCCAATATATACCGTGTATACAGCACAATGTGATAAATTTGGCTTGACACTAAAGAGCTGAGTTATTCTGATAATCAAAGTTTCAAACCCAGAACATATGCACAAGCATCAGTGAGCACATAAACATAATATAAAATATCATACTGTATTGAAAAATTCATATGTGAAAAAGATGTATAAGCAGAGAAAAGCAGGAGGTATTTATATTACTAGAACTGTTTGATTGTCTTAAAGTTTCATCCATTTGAGACATTGATTATGAAAAGAAGAAATGCTAGGAGCCTGCCTTATCCCACTGGGAATGTTGTTCCATACCAATGGACCAGAATATTTAAAGCTCTTTTTAACAATTCCTTCTTTGGCCTTGGTATAACTTAATGTTTACTTCTAACAGAGTACCACCAGCATCTCTTTGGTAAAAGATATTGCTTAGGTAGACATGAATGACTTTTCTGGACACTTTATACAAAAATTTGCCTTTCAAAGAAGTATTATTTCACGTATTGGTAAAATTTTTTATATTATTCATTGCATCCTGGAAATTGTCTATACACTGATCTAGAATTAAATGGCATGCCCTCTTTTGGAGTCTTAAAATTGTTATGTTTGAATTAGAGGCATTACCCCAAATTACATTACAATAGTCCAAATATGGTTTAATATAACTTTTATAAAAGATGACCCTATTCTGAAAAGGAATGAATGTTCTGATTTTCCTAAGTAACCAAAGATAAGAATTAACCTTTTTTGAAACATGTTTAATGTGAATAGACCAGGTTAGATTGTTATCTACAAATACACCAAGAATTTATCATGAGAGGTCATATTAAGGTTCACATTGTCAAATAGAACTTGGAGTTTGTCGCTATCTGGCCTTGCTCGTTTTTGTTTTGTTGTAACAAGTAGGGCTTTTGCTTTTTTGAATGTATAATCATACTGTTTTCCTTGCACCATACTTCAAGTCTGTTAAGAGCGTCTTGTAAATTATTTTCAAGTACATTTTTGGTTTTACCTGACTCAGATAGTGTAGTGTCGTCTGCATAAAGGTCAGTGGAAGAAATTGAATTTCCTATCTTAAGTGGTAAGTCGTTAATAAATAGGATGAACAACAGAGGTATAATGATATAGATTGTTTGGTACTCAACAATTAATATTTTTACTTTCAGAAAGGTGACCATTTATAAAGACTTTTTGCACTCTATCAGTTACGTAAGTAGTAAACCAGTTCAGGTAGTTTTCATTACATTGATAGATTTTCGGTTTTTCAAGCAAAATTTCATGGACTACAAGATCAAAAGCTTTACGAAAATCAACCATAATAATGCCAACCATTTTCCTTTATTTAATGCTTTTAGCCATTTTTCAATCATAGATATACATGTAAGTGCAGTTTCACACGAGTGATTCTGTTGAAAGCCAGACTGATTATCATGAATAAGATCATAAGTATTCAAATAGTTGATAAAAGAATCATGTATATGTTTTCGTAGTAATATGGAAAGAAAAAGAAGGACATAGATGGGTCTATAGTTATTTACATCATCTTTTGTTCCAACTTTATGCAGTGATGTTACTTTGGCAGTTTTCCAGTTCTGTGGAAATTTATTAGACCTAATACAGCCGTACTTTGATTGCAAATTAAAGCTATACTCTCTATTCTCAATAGCAGGTGCAGCTGCCTTTAGTAGCTTAAACTTGGTCCAATCATATCAAGTCATATGACTTTACAATAGTCCATTTTTAAAATATATTTGAACACAAATTCAGGACTCAATTCAGGAATTTCAAACTTTATATTGCCAGGGAGTATTTTAGCACAAAACTTTCTGAGTTCCAGATGATCAGAGGAAATTTTAGGTTCTTTAAGTTTTTCAGCAATTTGAACAAAAAAGTCATAAAAAATATTTGAGATGTCACTTGGATTATCAGTATAAATGCCCTCGTGATTGAGGGATAAAATTTCAGTTTTACTCTTACATTTCCCTGCACCAAACTCTGTAAAAACTCACCAGATAGCTTTTGGGTTATTTCTATTTTCATCCAGCACTTTTTTGTAGTGTGCTTTTTTGGCTTGACTTATCATTTTATTAACTTTATTCCTCCAAATTTTATATTCAACTTGATTTCCTACAAATTGTAGATGGTCTCTTTGCTTTATTGCATCTAAAATTTCTAGAGAGATCTATCCTTGCTGGTGGTCTTTCTTAATCCTGTGCGTTTTTAAAGGGGCGTGTTTGTTTACTGTTTCCATTAAAAGATCCATCCAAGTACCTAAAACATAATCAATATCTTCAAGGATTTGGACTGTAATCCATGGAATCTGTTTCAGATCTTCCAGGAATTTAACAGCATCAAAATTTTGAAAAGATCTAGAAGTAATGGATTTATGGATATTATTATTATTTTATTTTTATTTGCTTTTGACTTTACGTGTTAAAAAAAGTTCAACGTGGTCACTTAAACCAATCTTAGAAAACATTACTTCCAGAACATTTTCTTTTGTATTCACATAAATATAGTCTATAAGTGTTTTAGAGGTAGATGTTACTATAGTAGGTTCATTTACTAGTTGCTCCATACCAAAAGAAGCAATAAAATCCATCCAATTAATTTCTATTTGATTATTGAGAAGGTTTCTGTTTATATCACCTAGAAGCATACATCAAGGTAACCATGAAAATTTAACTTGGTTTCAATCCTATCTTGAAGACAGACAACAACAAGTTTATATTTTAAATAAACTTTCAGATAAGAAACTCATAAAGTCTGGTGTTCCACAAGGACTAGTTCTTGGACGATTTACTCTTTCTGCTATACATCAATGATTTACCATATCACATTGAGCTATCCACCACCAACATGTTCGCAGATGACACACCATTATATAACATTGGATCAACTGGCCATGAGCTTAGCACTAAATTAAATCAGGATTTAGTTAACTCAAATAACTGGAGTGAGCACAATGGTATGAAGATAAATGCACAAAAGTCAAAAGCCATGATCATAGGTAGTCGAGCCAAAGTAAAAGCTGAGAAAGATGACTTCAAAGTATCCAATATGCTAAAAGGAATAGATATAGAACAGTCTGAAAATGAAAAACTACTTGGCATCATGATAGACAATATCTTGTGTTAGAAAATGCAAGTTGATAAGGTCATTAAAAAAATAAACTCACTGATTTATCTCTTGAACAGAATAAAATCTTATCTCTCAAGAACAGAGAAAGATAGTCTACAATGCCTATATCATGCCACATCTAGGATATGGCTGTTCTATCTGGGGTAATAGCGATACAGAAAATCAAAAAGGACTACTGAAAATTTAAAAAAGAGCAGCTAGAGTTGTTCTTGATGCTGATTTAGATGCACCATCAACAAATCTGTTAAAAACCCTTAAGTGGCTTCCATTTCAACAGAGAACTCTGCTTCAAAATTGGTTACTAGTGTTGTAATCTTTAAATAGGTTGGTTCCTTGTTATCCTAAACATAATTTTAAATTTGTGGAAAATGTGTATACATATGAACTAAGATCCATCTCAAACAATAATTGATATTTACCTAAATCAAATTCAGTTTTATAAGAAGAGTTTTGCTTTTTCTGGAGCCAAACTATGGAATTCCATTCAACCCTATATAACGTCGAATGACTCATCTCAAGATTTTAAGAAGCTTCTTACTCAACATCTAAGGAAACATTTGTTTGTATGATTTTGTGTAATTCAGTACTACTCTTCTTTAAAACAATGTTCTTTCATGTATTCACCTGTAATGTTTTACACAGGTTCACTACTGTATGAATCGTGTATGTACTCATCATGCATTGTTGTCTAAAGACACCACAACTTGTAAACATTTTACAACATATACATGTAATTGTAGAAGGCCTCATGGAAGATTGGTCGGATGACCAAATGAGCTTCTTCTTTAAATAAAGTCATTATTATTATTGTTACTAATGTAAAATTAATTTCTTCACTTGACATTTTAACTATTTGAAGTTCAAAGTATTCACACCAATCAGTATGTGATGACAGGAGTCTGCACACAAAACTAACTATGTAGGGTTTAACTTTTTCTGGAGTAATCTGTAGCCAAATAGTTTATGTTTCATGTGTTTCTAGGTCTTCCCTTCTGTTAGCAACAGAACCAGTTTTAACATACACATGGAGCCCACCTCCTACTGCTTTCCTATCCCAATGAAAAGGTATGTTGTAAGCATTGATATACAAGAAATGTTTACCCTGATTTTCTGTCAACATTGTTTCTGAGAGTCCAAATAAATGTATATTATTATTTGGAGAGGTTAACAATAACTTCACTTGATCCATCTTTCCATGAATACCCTGAATATTTAAATTACCTAATTGTAAACCCTTACCAGAAACTCCTAAATTAATGAGATTTACATCACTGTTAGTATTAGCGGCACTCAAGGAGACATTAACGGTATTAAAACTGTATTCACAATGATCATTGCTACAATTATCATTATTGGCATTGTATAAAACATTAGTTTTTCTTCCATTAAATTGAATTCCTAATCCATGAAAATTACTACTTGTATTTACACTATGTCAAATACAAGAATTTACCTCAGAAGCATTTACACTTTCATCAACTTTGGTGTCAATTGTATAATTATTTATGTTTGCAAATATGTTTTAACTTGGAGTATTATAGTACGCATAGTGTGTGTCCCATGTTTCAATCCAGGAGGCTCCTGCCAAATATTCACATATGAAGCTTTAAGTGAGTAAAATTCCATGCATTTGTAGTCGGATCAAGAGCTCAAGAGCAAATTATTACTCTTGAAGGATTAGTACAGGCTGATTGCTAGCAAAAGGAAAAAACTTTCTGTCTCTGCCCGGTTTTCAAGGTAACGGTTGTAACATAACTTCTTTTGCAATACAAAAGTCATGAAACAATTTTACTTAATCAAACTAAGAATTTTTTTATATTAGTTTCAGAGAGTTTAATGAATATATCTTTTGTTTTTAGATTATGTGACTGAAAGGTTTAGTAAAATTGTAGGCATGATGTCACTTGTGCTCAAAATTTGGAGTCCAGTGAGGATACTATCCGTGTATCTTCACTAGCCAAGGTTCATCGATTAATTGTCCCCATCAACCCTTGGCATCTTTAGCAAGAGGAAACAGTATATTCTGCTCCGCTATCTGATTAGATGCAGCTTTAAAAAAAGACTCAATCACATCAGTAGTTACAATTAAATTGGGAGATTGTTACGAATAATCAGAGCTACCTCAGTACACAACGACACATGTAATTAAGTTTCTCCAATTTAAACATTTCATACAACCTTTAATTTCTAGTCGATACATGTGGGCATCGTGGAAATTGCCTTATTGAATACCTAACAGGATTTAATGAGCTTTCTCATTGTTTAATTGATTTCGCTTGCTATGAGCAGGGACTTGTTTATGCAAAAGAGGGCACTTATTCAAAACAATGTTTCTGATGCTGTCCCTGTAGCGCATGTAATAATTCTTGATTTCCTGGGAAATGCTCAGGTTTTAATCAAGATTCCAAAGATAATGTTCTTTTTCTTTTTAAATTTCCATTTTCTATCCCTCAAAATTTTTACATTTTTTATAAACAGAGTCTCTCCCAAAAAGTACATGTAGAAAGCCATAGTGTACTATTACAAAGCATATTTCAAGTCAGCAAATTAAAACGTAATCACCCTTTACACTCAAAATCTCAACCCTGCAAACCTCCCCGAGGTAATTTCCTTTCATTTTGAAGGTGCATTCATCTACAGACAAGCTGTTTATGACAATGTTTGAGCAAATGTAGATATATTTCTTGCTTAATATACCATGAACTTGTGTTCTAATAAAGACACTACTTTGTGGAATAAATTGTCTCAAAGTACCATATTGTATCAAACATTACTTTCCCACATTGAAACATTTATTTCAAGTATCCATGAGTTTCATGTATCAGAAGGGAGTGGGATGTATATACAGGTAACATCCGCTGGGATCCCTAACTGCTGACTGCATTATGTACCAAACGGTGGCAGGGGTCAAGCTAGACTTGACCTTTAGGGAGTGACTTCTCCTTTTTGAACAAAATAGGGAGAAGTGTTAGCTGAACAAAGCAAGAAGTACAATATATATATATATATATATATATAATATATATATATATATATATATATATATATATATATATATATATATATATATATTTGTGTGTGTGTTCTTATTTGAACTGTGTTCTCTATTGCTCATTATAAATATCTGCATTTAACATTGGTTTTAAGCAATACTTTATCTTCAAAGAGAAAATTGTGTGTTGAATGTACATGTATATTATCAAAACATTTTGTAAGTGTATGAACGTCTCATATTCATATGCAGTGTATTCATACTTGAAAGTGTATGCTTGGATGGAGAGATATTATGCAATGTGTTTAGGCCATAAGACGTCAAAAGAGCAAAGCAGAAACTACACGTTGTAATTAATTTTGACTGATAGGAGTACCTAGATCACAGCATTGTAATTAAAAATAGACAAAAATACTTAATCAACTGGCATTTAAACAAGAAATTTAATTTTGTTTAGTTTCTAAACTTCACTAGAAAATGGTAGTCAAAAACATTTCTAAACTAGACTGAAACAACCCCTATTAATGTACATGATAGCACATGCACATGGATCTTCACACCATAGTGTTTATCCATTCAAACCACAGTGGTCACTATGCTAACGGATGAGCAACCTGAACTTTACAACTCATGTTTAGGGAGTTAATTCAAAATTAAAATAATGTGAATCTTTTGGACTGACAATTGTTGGCTAATTTTGCAAAGTAGAAACATTAAATTGATTGTTCTAGTGGCAGAAGATTAACTATTTATACTTATTTGTAATTACATTGATGCAATATAGGTACTCCTATCAGTTAGAATTAATTACAATATATAGTTTCTAATGTGCACATGTGAAGTCATATAGCCAAAATACGTGGTGCAGAGACCAAGAAGGGCACATAAACATGAAGTAAGTGACTGACCATTTAATAACATCAAAACTTAGATGTTTAATTTCATTATTGCTGATAAAACATGACATTAGCTATTCATCGACGATAAACTGAAGCATATAAGTTGATATATGAATGAACTAGATCCTTTTATCCAACAGAATCGGCACACAGCCAAGAACAAATATGGCGCCAAGAATGCCATGTGGGTGCATTTATTTTTAGAAACAGGGATTTTCTGAATCTGACCACTCACACTTTCTAGCTAGCTTCCACGGGCATTTAATTCAATCTGTGGAACCCTCCCTACTCCCAGTTAATTATGAGTACGGAGGATTCCACTGATTCCATCAAGTGCCTGTGCTAGCTTCAGTACAACAATCCATAGATAGGATCGAAGATCTATGGTTTTAATATGTGTCTGCATACTCGTAATAACGTCTTGCATTGGTTAAATATTATTTGCTGCATTGCTTTTTTCATATTTTTACAAAAATGAGTGATGTACAACAACTTTGACCTTACAGCGCTTATCAAATTCAACACGAAAGTATTGTCTCATAAGTTTCTGACCTAAAATTCTTTTTTTAGGCTAAATCTTCTATATGACATAATATTTAGACTTTGCTTTCTACGAATTGCATATTTTCCTTAATTTATGTGCCCAATGAATTACAAAACAGACAGTCTAATGAAGAGGTACTTCCTAAACACAGTGATGTTTCACTTTATTAACTCTTGACAGGTTCACTTACAGTTTCAAACTGATTTTATGAAGAAAATAATGCAAATATGGAAGTTAAAAGCTTCAAAAAATATATTTAGAAAGTGCTTTCACCGATTTTATTCTTAAAAGAAAATGTTTACATATTGATGTTTTAAGTTTCGAAATACAAGTTGGTATGTTTTCATCATCAAATGAGAACTTGCAGAAATCGGTTTACATCTAAAAACAAAATCACAGGACGATGTCGTTTTCGCTTTCCTAATAGAAGGCAGAATGTACATTTTTCGGCGACTTAGTCGCCCACTTCGCTAGTGGCGTGATCCCTGAGGTGGTACAGCAAGAATGATTGAATGGGAGGGGGATGCCACTCAAATGAATGTTAATAATTTTACTACCTGCCAATATATATAACAATAAGGTTTAAGATGAAAATTAATCATTTCTATGTAAGAACATTTATTATGATCTGTAAGTAACAGGTTTTTGAAACTTGAATTAATTATTTGTATATGTCTGTCAGCATGGCTGAGTAGTGTCCTAGAAAATGGGACATGATGATTAAGACAAAAAGTATTGATAGTGTTATATCCGAATTGGTGGTATGATGAAGCACGTTATAGTGGGGTTCTCCTGTATATTGATTACGTCCATAATACAGCTACCCTGGATTTCCAACCAAATCTTCAAATGTGAATGTACAATAACTTAGAAATAAGGAAATGATTTAAGGAGAACCAGTACTGGTAGAAGGATCTCAATGTTCTTTTGTAGTAACCTCGAGGAAAATAACCCATATAATCACTTTTCATTATGCCCCATTCATATTTTAATACATGGAGTGTGCCAGCATGTGAGCTCTCTGAAATGAAAGCTGATACGGACTACTTCCGCTAAGATATAAAATAAAGACTGCTTGACCGATGTGTCAGCAGTAGAGAGTAGCCATGGAATTTGGCAAGACTACTGCCACAACAATATACAAAAAGTCTGAAACTTAAAATTCTGCCTGGAAACTATATTTTTGTATAATAATCGATCAATCACCCATGAAACTTTAATTGCGAAAGATTTTAGGACAACAATTACATTCTGAATGAATAAAATCAAATTGATCTCGTTTCATACAAGAAAAGTGTGAACTTTTAAAATTTTACAACAATAAAATAAATTGAAGACATTTTCTCCAACAAAAGTTTAAAAAAGAAGGACATCTCTAAAAATTTCATATCACGTTCATAATGATTATCATATCTTTGAGATATTTCTACAATTTCACTAATTTACATGAGGGAAATAACAACAATTATTGTTTACAAAATATTTTGCCTGGTAAGGACCAGCCCAAATTCTTGATATGTGTTGATCATCTTGTGATCTTGTACAAAATAATGATACTGATCCAATTTTCTGTAACTCTTATAAGTATAAATCCTCCTTAATTATATTTGCTGATGAAACCAATGTCATGGAAAAAACAAACATCAGAACATCACAAAAATAACAATCTACAAAACCAAATCAGGAAGGCAGATACATGGATGTTGGTAAAAATTCCAAGTTTTTTAAGAACAGATTCCTGATTTTTTCTTTGCGGGTTATCACATGTAATAATAATAATAATAATAATAATAATGCTTTATTTACAGAGGGTGACTCATTGAGTCCAAGACTATTCTCCATTGAGACCATCTTAAGAAGAACGTATAACAATGTACATCATACAAAAGATAATAGTAATTGCTATTTTTTAAACATGTATTGAGTATTATGAATACTAAATTCTATTATAATCTATTAGTAACACATACATACTCATGATATCTCCTCTTAAATACCGTGATATTTTCTGCAGACTCTACATGCAGTGGAAATTTGTTCCACAGAACTGTACCAGAGTATTGGAAGCTTTTCTTAAATTGCTCTGTTCTTGGTTTTGATGGATGAATGTTTCCATGTGATGTTGATCTCAACTGGTAAAATGTTGAATAAAAGGCCTGAATAAATCCTGAAGATACTCTGGTGCAGCTCCATGCAGACATTTATGTACAAGAACTGCCTTGTGAAATTGACCTCATGATTTGCGATAAAGACCCCTTCTCACTACAATGTGCCCTTATGATAAGAAGGTCCCTTAACTTCAGCCCCTCTGTAAGAAATTTCTGGCTGCAGCATGGTAAACACACATCACCGATCTTGCAGGTACATCAAATACAATATGTAGTCACTAATCCTTCCAGTGATATGTTGCCATCCATGTGTCAATAAACAATGGCCTATAAGTGTGTCTGGTGTATGTCATGCAAAACTAGTGACTGAAGTGCTGCAATCCAGCCTTGAGTACATTATCCAATTACACGACAGAAATCGAGAGTCACCCATAGATGCTCATTTACACAATGTCACCACCAATAAGATATATTAGAATAGTTTTATTCATTATTGTGAAATCAGATTTAAGAGTGAATTCAAAAAGCTGGAAAACGGTTTCTTTATTATTGGATTTTTTTTAGTGAATTATGGTATAGAAGCCAGGAATAAACATCATGCTAAGTGAACAGTTCTTATTCTATTTGGATTTGTACTTTTTGCAAACAACTGTGCTTCTTTTGGGTATCATTGGATTTAAAATGGATTATATACATGCATGTAAGTTTGCGATTAGTTATTTTGTGCTTTAGAATCACTAAATTTGTATTGCACACTGTGTGATGTCATCCAGTTGCTAATCATCATATGTAACCAGTACTTGGAAGTGGAGACAAGATATTTATTTCACAAAAATAATCTGACATTACTAATTGTGCTTTTACAGACAAATTATTAGATATTTATTTATGTCATTGCAAAATGTGTTTAAAAGTCGTAATATGTGATTTTGAGTTCTTAATTAAAAAAAATATGTTTCTTATGTCAGAAAGTGTTGACCTGAACTGCAATCAGAATTTAATTATACGATTACACATTTCAAAGTCACTGAGATTTTTCATCATTTTAAATCACTTTAAACTTTATGACAATGCAGCGGTAGGTTAGATATGAGCATTGAAGAGTATATTTATTAAACCAGGTGTTACGTCATTGTTTTACTGTTACTCATATGGTCTGATCTATCAAATGTATGACAATATGGATTGACAGAATACATGTAGCTTTTCTTTTTCAAGGGGTGGGGGGATGGGTAAAACTAATTTTAAGGATGTAATACTTACCTGTTGCTATTGTGTAACTTACCTTTTCCAGGAGGCAATTACCCTCGTCTATAAAATACAATTTAATTCTCCCATAGATGAATGTTCCAGAAAGTTCTGGAAAGTTCTAGACTAGAAGAACACAGAGCCAGTCTGCTCCACACGTCACAGGCCCATGAGCTGTAGTCATAATCCTTTTTAAGGACACATACTACTTGTGGGACATCAGTCTGGTTTCGTTGTGTGGGGTTTAACGCCATTTTTCAGCACATGATAGGCTAGAGATGGTGGCCAGTATATTTATAATAATAATAATAATAATAATAATAATAATAACAGTAATAATAATAATAATAATAATGACTTTATTTAAAGAAGAAGCTCATTTGGTCAACTGACCAATCTTCCATGACGCCTTTTACAATTATATGTACAGTGTATATGTTGTACAATTTTTACAAGTTGTGGTGTCTTTAGGCAACAATACTATTAAAAACGAGATAGCTGATCTACTGCTACTATACAATATGTACAAGGCATTAAAGATGAGTACATACAGGATTCATACAAAGATTATTAGTGAACCTGTGTAAAACACTACAGGCGAGTACATAAAGAACATTGTTTTAAATAAGAGTAGTACTGAATTACACAAAATCATACAAATGATTGTTTCTGTAAATGTTGACTAAGAAGCTTCTTAAAATATAGGGAACAGTCAGCTGACTTTATATACAGTAGGATGGAATGGAATTCCATAGTTTGGCTCCAGAAAAAGCAAAACTTTTTTTTATAAAACTCTGAATTTGGTTTAGGTAAATATAAAATGTTGTTTGAGATGGATCTTAGTTCATACGTTTGTACATTTTCCACAAATTGGAAATTACATTGAAGATAATCAGGAGCCAACCCATGTAAGGATTTGTAGACTAGTAAACCCTTTTAAAGCGTAGTTCTCTGTTGAAATGGAAGCCATTTAAGGGTTTTAAAAAGATTTGTTGATGGTGTATCTAAATCAGCATCAAGAACAACTCTAGCTGCTCTTTTTTGAAATTTCAGTAGTCTTTCTTGATTTTCTTTATCGCTATTACCCCAGGCAGAACAGCAATATTCTAGATGCGACATGATGTAGGTATAATAGACTATCTTTCTCTGTTCTTGAGAAAGATAAGGTTTTATTCTGTTCAAGAGATAAAGTAGTGAGTTTACTTTTTAATGACCTTATCAACTTGCATTTTCCAGCACAAGATATTGTCTATCATGATGCCAAGTAGTTTTCATTTTCAGTCTGTTCTATATCTATTCCTTTTAGCATATTGGATACTTTGAAGTAATCTTTCTCAGCTTTTGCTTCGGCAAGACTACCTATGATCATGGCTTTTGACTTTTGTGCATTTATCTTCATACTATTGTGCTCACACCAGTTATTTACTTTAACCAAATACTGATTTAATTTAATGCTAATGTCATGGCAAGTTTATCCAGTGTTATATAATGTTGTGTCATCTGCGAACATGTTAGTGGTAGATAGCTCAATGTGATATGGTAAATCATTGATATACAGCAGAAAGATTAATAGTCCAAGAACTGATCCTTGCGGAATACCTGACTTTATGGGTTTCTTATCTGAAAGCTTATTTCAAAAAGAAACTTGTTGTCTGCCTTCAAAATAGGATTGAAACCAAGTTAAACTTTCATGGTTAACTTGATATATGCTGAGTTTTTCCAGCAGGATTTTGTGATTAAGAAGGTCAAAAGCCTTTGTAAGGTCAAGAAACACTGTACCTACGAGGTTACCTTGATCAATTGCTGTTAACCAATCATCGACCATTCTAGTTAGTGAAGTCTGGCATGAATGTCCTTCAAGAAAGCCAGATTGTCATGTATGTAGTATATTAAAAGATTCCAGGTACCGGTAGTTTCGAAATTCTTTACAAACATGTCTTTTTAATATCTTTGAAAGTGATGATAATACTGATATAGGTCTATAGTTATTCATATCAGAAAAATCTCCCTTCTTGTGTATTGGGGGGGTTACTTTTGCCAGTTTTAGACTGTTTGAAAAAATACCTGCAGAAATACTTAGATTGAATATATACATAAGTGAAGGTGTAATCAATTGATATGAGAGTTTTAGGAATTTAGCACTTATACCATCTAAACCTGTAGCAATTGTGACATCAAGTTTATCTAATTCATTTAAAATAAATTCTAGAGTTATTTTAGATATTTTGAAGTAGTTTTCTTTACTAAGTTTTGAGAAAATATGCTCATTTAATTCATCACTTGAGAATCTTTCATGAGCTGTGAGATCCACAAGTTTTTCATTTATGTTACCATTTTCATCACTAATAAATCTAAATTACAGGTTATTGACAGATTTACCTTTTAAGTCATTGAATATTTTCCAGTTTTCTGAGGTTATTTTTCGTAATACTATCTAATATTTCAGTAGAATAGTAAGTTTTCCTTGCCTTTTGAATCATTGACTTGAGTCTGTTTCTCCATAATCTGTAATTGTTAGTATCTTTTAATTTATGAAATCTATCCCTTGATTAACAGCATTCAATATATCACTTGTGATCCAACTGGGTTGATTTTGTTGCTTAGTTCACTTGAAATTAATAGGAGCATGACTGTTCAGGGTGTCAGTAAACATATCTATCCAAATGTCAAGAACATCTGATGGGTCATCAAAAATTCAATTATTGACCAAGGTATATCTTTCAGTTCTTTAAGGAATATTTGTTCATTAAATCTTGTGTGTATTCGACACTTGATATTTTTGTGATGGTAGTGTTTACTTTGTGCCTTAATTTTCGTGTTCAGCATATAAGTTAATGATCACTTATGGCATATTGGGGAACTACAACTTTTACAATGTTGTCAGCATTGTTAGTATAGATGTGATCGAATAGTGTTTCAGATACCTCTGTTAGTCTAGTGCTATGATTGTTGTCATACAGCAAATTGTAACTGAATTCACCTACTAAACACATTTCTGTTTTCTATATACAAAGTTTCAAGCTTACTTTGAAATATGGTATTCCAAGCATTTTCAACGTTCGGTGATCTATATACACATCCTAATACAAATGGTTTTTGGATATTATGTCTGATTTCTAGCCAAATTATTTCCAAACCATTTTCCTCAAGATCATATCGTCGTTTGAAAGGAATGCTGTCCCTAATGTAAATGAGAAGTCCATCACCCTTTTGGAAATGTAAGTCTTTTCTTTGAAAACTGAAGTTAGGAATGTTAAGTTCATCATTATGAAAAAGTTAATTTAAGGTTTCGCTGAATGCAAAAGTATAAATTACTGAATTATTTCCCGAAAGAAGCAATTTGATTTCATCGAGTTTTGGAAAAGGATAATGGATGTTTAAGTGGAAGATTTTGAGACCTTTTTGCTTAAGTCACTGAATTTGAAACAATTCTATAGGTTTTGATGGTCTTGGGATGAATGGCATGAAATATCTGAGGAAATATTTTCACTATCAATATATAAACCATGATATTCCTCAATATTATCTTCATTACAGTGTCCTAAATCATCACTATCAATTGTTTTTTCAGAAGCTTTTGTAATGAGTCTTGAAACATTAGCACTTTCGGCTGTTATCTCAGTAACAGTTAACACATTATGATCACTCTGATTCACGGAGGCAATTAATGGGATTGCACCAGAGGTAATTCCATGGGCATCATCACTCTCTGGGATATATATAGCTTGTCTTCTATCATGACATGGAGAATCACACATAATAGATCTTATAGCTTGTTTTAATGTTTCTGGAAAATTATGTTTAGCTTTTAAACTTATTGCCCCATCGTCATTGCCATAATCCTAATGCTCCATAGTTGAGTGGAACATTTGCAGTGTTTTGCCTTATGTTTATATTGTAGACAGTCACGACACTGAATTTAACTGGTTTGTTGCCATGATTCCACATTATGTCCTGGTTCAAAACAATAGAAACTTCTCCCTGATTTCTTATGATGGTTAAGACAGTTAGCATGGTCCTTATCATATTTATAATCTTGGTTTCTATGACTTTTAGAGGAGTACTGGGTAAATCTTGATTATGGCATGGAGAAAGTGTGATAAACCCTTCTTGTTCAAATGGATTTTGTCTCTTGCCATTGGCCTAGCCTCCGCACTCAGAGCTTTTACTAAATTAATGGGAGTAATCACTGCCAACATAAAGTCACTGGGGATCCCTGTCCTCCAATATTTTGATGACTGGTTGATCCACAATGGCCTTTTAGAGTTCCGCAGACATGACCTGTCTCACTGCTGATCCAAGGTATGATTAACAAGTTAGACCAAATGAATTCATTATTATCATCTAAGGTCAATAATGTCCATATTCTGGGTTTATCAGAAACCAAGTTAAATGACAATCATGCAAATGACTTGCTGTTTATTGATGGTTATGGCACACCAATCAGACGTGATAAAGGTTCAGGGCTGGAGGTATTGTTGTTTATGTAAGAAATGGTTTATCAGTTGAAAGGAGAAATGATCTAGAATCACATGAAATTGAAGCAGTATGGATCCCGGTAAATCAATCAAATATGAAACCATTCCTAGTGGGCTTTTTCTATAGGTCCTCTTCTGCGAAGGTTGGATGGAATGAGCATTTTGAAAAGCAACTAGATAAAGTGATTGATGACCATAACGAAATATATATTTTATGTGATTTCAACAGGGATCTTATGAATAATCAGACTGACAGAAATTGGTTGAATTTCATGGAAACGTTTGGTCTAACCCAATTAGTGGACCAACCAACACAAGAACCTGACCACTCAAAAACTCTAATAGATCAAATAGTAGAAATATGGAAGAAATGTGAGAAAAATACATATTCCTAGGATAGGTCTTAGTGAGCACTTCCCTATTTTCCTAACAAGAAAATCCGGCTTAAAAAACAGCTGTAAAATCCAAAACTCATAAAACCATAACATATAGGTCATTTAAGCATTATGATGAAGACAAATTTCTGGAAGATCTCAGTAATGTTCCTTGGAGTATAGTATCTATGTTTGATGATGTGGATGATGCTTTTGATGTATGGACTCAACTTTATATGCAAGTGGTAGATAACATGTACCTATGAAAACACATACAGTAAAACTATTGGACTTCCAACCTGATTGGTTAACTCCTGACATTCTAGACACCATGAAAACTCGTGATTATTTCAGATCTGTTGGTCAACAAGCACATTACAAAGCATGGAGAAAAAAAGTAACCAAAATGATCGATGGGGCAAAGAAAAATTCCTATCAGTCGGTTTTAGAAAATAATTGCAATAAGAATTCTATGCGGAAAGTTTTTAACAAACTAGGTGCAGGTAAACGATCCACAAAGTCATCAAAAATCCAAAAACTTTGCCAGGACGGCAAGATTGTAGATGAGGATGTTGCAATAGCAAATACATTCAAGGAAGTTTTTGTCAGCATAGCTTCCAAAATTAAGGGACCCATTGTTAACTCCAATCACAATGAACACTAAGAAATTTCTGTTCAGAATAAATTACAGCTGACACGAACTTTTTTATCTCTGCAATACCAAATGAAAAAGTTTAACAAATTTTGCAAACTATTGCAACAACGAAATCAACAGGCCTGGATAATATTGAACCACGTCTACTGAGGGCTGCTGCAAACATAATACCTGATAGCATAGCTTACATATGTAATCTAAGCATATCCACCACAGTGTTTCCCCAGACATGGAAATTGGCAAACGTTACCGCCATTCAGAAGTCTGGCAGCAAAGAAGATCACAATAATTACAGACCCATATCTATATTACCAACTCTGTTCAAACTACCTGAAAAACATGTTCATGGCAATTTTTTTATGTACCTATCAAACTGTAATTTAATTCATCAAACTAATCAGTGTTCCGAGAAAACCACTCCTGTGAGACAGCCTTGGTCTCCATGATAGATATATGGATTACTGCCTTAGATCAAACACAATTAGTTGGATCCATACTAGTTGATCTTAGAAAAGCTTTTGAACTTGTTGGCCATGATATTCTTATCAATAAATTGAACATTTATCAATGTGACAATTTAACGATTGATTGGTTTACATCATATTTAACAATGAAAAAAGAGTGTGTCCAAATTAATGGTAGTTTTTCTAAAAAAAAAGAACCAATTACATGTGGAGTGCCACAGGTTTCAACCCTGGGCCTGCTCCTCTTTCTCATTTTCAGAAATGATCTGCCACTGAAAATAGGCAATGGTATTTCACCTAATGACACCACTCTATCAGATTTAAAACAGAAAAAATCAGACCTGGAGGTCTCCCTTCAGATAACCTTACTTAGAATATATTCCTGGTGTAAAGAGAATAACATGAAAGTAAACAAGGACAAGACTAAAGTATTAATGATCACTACCCAACAAAAAAGAGCAAAATTGGAAAATAACAATTTGAATCTTAAGTTGAATGACATTTGTCTACAAATGGTTACCCATGACAAATCCTTGGGGTGATGGTTGACAACAATTTGCAATGGAATGAACATATTCAAGTCATATGTCATAAAGTCAATTCATCTCTCGGGTTATGAAGCAAGACAAGGCCATATCTATCAACTAAACATAGGTTAATATATTACAAACGCTATATACAACCATACCTAGACTACTGTAATGTTATCTATGGAAACACTTCTGACAACAATATTTGCAAATTATTCCGCTTGCAAAAAAGAGCTTGCAGACTCATCCTAAATAATGCTGAAAACATCCCAAATGCAATGATTGATATTAAAATATTAACAGTAAGTGAACGAATATTTTTGAGAAACGCTAGATTTACGAACACAGTTTCAAACAATGTGGCAACATTATATCTTAAGGGACTATTTCAGGCTTGAAAACAAGGCAATACTCCCAATTTAAAATCTATTTCAGCTAACCACCTCTCCATTCCAAAACCAAATAAAGAACTCTTTAAGAAAAGTTTTAAATATTCGGGGTCAATAATTTGGAACAGAATCTCAAAGGAAATTAGAGAAAGTACAAATATAAATGCATTTAATTATAATCTAATTCAATGGATGAAAAGTGGAACCTGATCGATATAACAAATACGCTACAACTTAAAGTATGAAGTCTCAAACCTTCCACTTTGTTGTCTCACTATTTTTGTACTGTTTATACACAATGTACTGGTTGGAGCATGATATACATGTAACAGAGGGTCACTGGGTGGATTAGTTCCATGCAACTAATTGTGTCACCCTCTTTAAATAAAGTCGTTATTATTATTATTAGTAGTAGTAGTAGTAGTATCGCATTCCTGACTGAGGCTGTGGTCTCCATAGTGAATGATTCCTCCCAGAGAAACTTGTTAAAGGCGGAAAGATTGATAATCAGCCTAAACTTTCCACCCTTTTTGGATACCAGGAAAATCAGGAAGTAGAAGCCCGGAGACTGGTCATTTAAACACCATCTCTACTGTGCCCTTCTGCAGGAGGTAGTGCAGCACTTCCTTTAACCGCACCAGGTTCGACTGGTGGAACAGCATGAGGGTCCTTGCCTCAGGAGGATGTTCCAGGAACTGAGGCCAATGTCCTCCGTTTATAATAGAGAGGACCCACCGATTGTCCATTATGCTTGACCAGAGGGTTAGTCAGGCACCTATGGGAATTGATGGAAGAAAATGCACTGCAGGAGAGTTAGCGAGTCCCTTGGGCTGCCCCCCCCCCCCTTATTTGGAAAAGGAGAAGGGCCTGCAAACGTCCTCTCTGGGCCTTTCCAGTGAGCCGGTCTAGGAATCGATAGCAAGGGGGAGGTTTAAATCGGGGTTGATTCTTGGACTGGGCTTGTACCTTTTTGAAGAACTGCCTTCACGGCCCTTGGGAGCAATAAAGATAACAGGCCTGGAGCAGATGCGAGGGACCGTTGCTGTTGGTTTTTTACATCTTGAGATGCAACGGAGGGAATGAGCCCTCTGAAGAGGGACTCTGCCTCCAGAGGAGTGGTGTGAAGAAGATTCTTAGTGTGATCCAGTAAGACCTTAGAAGTGTCTAGAGCAACATCCCTGCAGATCTGGAGCAGCTTAGCTGACAGCACCATGGACAAGAATAACGCATGTCTAGAGGTTTTGGCAACTGCCTCCAGCAAACTCACTAACAATGGCTGGGGACAGAGATTCCTCCTTCAGAAGCATGAAGGAGACTGCTGAGAACAGATCAACATGCGAGGCTATGGTGACCAGAAACCTAGCCTTAAGTTCCAATGCCTCCAGCATCTTAACTGGAAGGCAGGCCCAGGTCTCCATTGAAATGCCCACTTGCGACAGCCCATCATTCGGGGGGGGGGGGCAGCTTAAGGGGCAAGGCAGGGGAGTCTACCATATAGGTATCCACAGACACGTGAGGTTTAAGCGTAGAAGGGGCAAATGACCACGCCATACATTGTCTAGCAAACTCCTGGCCCTTGCATAATCTTTAAGAAAGCTACATGACCAAAGCTGAATGGGGAAGCAAAAGGAGATTTGGCCCACGAGGTTACCACAGAGAGTCCCTCCAAACTGGACGGAATGTTCCTGTCCTCTAAGCCTAATGGCTTAAGATACAAATCCCGGGGTAAAAGATAGGAAACTTACCGCCTTATTAAAATACCAGATCTCCTCTCCCCCCTGCCTGAGCTAACCGGTGACAGGAGGCTTACAACATGAATGGAGAAGGAGACACCATCGCGGCCTGTTCTGCGTTGAACTCATTAGAGTTCACTAAAACTGATACGATGTCTTTGTCCTGGTCTCGCTCCTGGGAGGCAGGACTTTGCAACTCCATGCTCTCTGATGCGGAGGAGACCTTGGGGTAAGGGAAGCCTCATCCCGCAACTCCTCACGCAGAGCGAGGGGAATGTCCCTAGTGGCAGGTGCAGCAGGGGGACGAGAACGTTTCTCAACCTTGCTCAAGAGTCTAATGAAAGAAAACCAGCCTCCCTATTTTCTATCTGACTCCACTTTATAAGTAGATGATGTCAGGCCGCAACCCGCAACATCACTCCTGCTATAAGGCCAAAGCCCTGAAGTCCAAGGTGGCATAAATGGGAAGGACAATTCACTTCCCTGAAATGGATGTCCCCAGACCCTTAGAGATTAAGAGGGGTTATAGAAAAGGGGCTATGCCAATCCGATCACCTTCCATAGTCTGGCGCATGTACAATGACTCCCAGTTCCCAATGGGATTTATCAGTAACCTGGCAAAAGGGGTGTGTGTCTCTACCTGATTCCTTTCCCGTACCAAAGGGGCTCTAATGAACGATGCCTGGAGACTGGTGCCCAGTGGATGACCGGTCACCTGTCAATGACTGGCCAGGCAACTCTGATCTACAGAAGGACCAATTCTCAGATCTTATGGACCTAGATCGTATCTCTCCCCTAACGGGGTGGCTCGATCTGTGTGTCGAAATCACTGGGCTATGAGCTGCGAAAGGGTGTTGCTCCTCCCTCATGGGGGGCGAGGGCGTGACTCTCTCTCAACTATAACCATTTTGTGGGCTTGGAAATGGTAATGCTCATCCCTCACAGTCTCTAACTGGGTTGGAACAACTGTCAGGTGTCCATCGGCCTTGTATGTCTCCAAAGAGATTCATCCCATATGCTCCTGGGATCGATGAGTGTCATTCTGCTCGAAGAGCTAATCTCCGTCTGAGACCCAAGGGACTCAGAGAAGGAACCTGAGTGTTCAAGAGATTAGGAGAAGGAAGGCCCTTTCTTCCTCCCATTATAAGTGTGTCTACTCTCGGACCATATACAGCAAAACTGACATATGTATGTCCATATGCAATTGGTACAAGCAAGGCAGGTTGGGTGTGTGTTCCATGAGACTTGTATATGCCCACATTTCCCATCACTCTGCGACATATTGCTGCAAAAGAAATCTCTGAAAACAATGAACATAATAAAAAATGATGATTATAATGTTTTTGAATTGCGTGAGACTTAAAGTCAATGCAATGAAAAACATTAATACCTTGCCTACCTCATGATATTAATGATAATGAAAGAACAACAATACTTAACCTGAGTATTGATGACAATGAATGTAGTGAAACGAGCAAAACACAAAGTACTATAAAGAATAAAAAAGGGAGGACGAGTCCGACACACTCTAGAATTGAGAATGGTGTGCTACCCGTAGTCAAGCACAAACTAACATCAGCAATACTTATCCCGAGTACTGATAATAATGAATATACTGAAACCAACTGAATGTAATATACATGTAGTAATAATTAATAGAATAAGTAAAGTGCGTATCCCGACTCACTATAATTGAAAAAGAATGGTGTGCAACCACCTGAACATACAAATAGAATATATTGCTTGTGTGCGACCCCCTTCTGCGCGTCTTAACAAAATCAAAATAAAACATTAATTTCCCGATCATCAAACCAGATGTTCACTAATTAAAGAAGACTGAAACAGGCCACAATCAATTCAGGCAATGAATGGGAGACAATACCTACTCAAGAGTCCGGAATAATAACAAATAACTGAATTAAAAGAAAAAATATTGATTACCTGATCGCTAAGGGAAGGAGTAACATTTAAAGGGCATTGCTGATAATGAAAAAACAAATGCCTATAAACTCTCATGAGAGCTAATCTAACAAACAAATATGCAATGGACTGAGGGTATAAACACTCTAGGAATTTGAGAAACCGTATTTAGATGACTGATTTCAGTTTTGGACACAAGTGAAGGCAAAATTTCTGCAGAGCGTTTTGAATTGAACCAATGAAAATGGCATCGTCCTAAAATGACGATGACTACTGCACATAGGCCTGTGATATGGGGAACAGACTGGGTCAGTGTTCTTCTACTCTACAACTTTCCAGAACTTACTGGAACGTTCTTCTACGGGGGGATTCAATTTGGGTTCTAGGACAAAATGGTAGCGGACAAAATGGTACGGACAAAATGGTATGGACAAAATGTTACGCGGACATAATGGTATTGGACAAATTGGTATGGATAAAATGGTGCGGACAAAATGGTACGGACAAAATGGTATAAGACAAAATGGTACTAGGATTAAATGGTATGGACAAAATGGTACGACTACAATTTTATTAATACGAAATGTAAAAAAACAGACAAGTTTTTACTAAATAACATTAATATGATGCTATTGTGAACTGACCATGGATGGTTTATAATAATTACTTCAATTTGTATTATACGAACGAGGGTAATATTTATTATCCGAAAGAGGGTAATTTTACATCCCAGAAAAGATAAGCGACACGATAGAGTCAGGTATTGTATTACTGATATTGAAATGAAACTTTGTAGTATATTTTTATTTCATTGTAAAACATGTTATTATTTGACAAAATTCAATAAAACACAAATACCATGGAGTCAAGAATTATATATGTAACTTACATCAGCTGAAATTACCACTGTACGTTTGGTGTTTTGTATATCCCCTCTACATCCTCACCTCCATATAAACACACATGCATTCATCCAATTTTTATAATTCTCGTTATATGTTGATTCAGTACATAAAGTTATGGATGCCAAATACCGCCTTGTAATAAGGAAGGCTTCACCCCACTTTTCATGTACAGGTACGGTAAGAAATCTGTAATGTACTGTACAATTCACCTTATAATGGACTTGTCATGCACAGGTACAATAAGAAATATGTAGTATACTATACAGTTCACTTTATAATGGACTTGTCATGTACAGGTACAATAAGAAATCTGAAACGTACTGAACAGTTCAATGTATAACGGGCTTGTCATATCATGTTAATATTGCTCAAGCTATTAGTTGTGAATTTCTTTCGTGATCTGTCATTAAATGGCTGTGGTTGGAGTGAAATTCTCGACACCAATACACATTTTACCCCAACAACACAGGTCCTATATGAACTAGGTCATAAGGGGACTTCATTAAATTTTATTGCACTTATACTCAACTTTTTAAAAATAAGGGTCATATAATTGGGTTAACAGTCTTGTGTTTTCAAAGTAGAAAACATTTATGATGGTGTAACTGACACAAATATCTGTTCCAGTACAAATAATATTATACATTCAAATCTTTAAACACATAAGACTGTTATCCACTAAATCTTCATATTGTTTATTTAAGGTAGTTACAAAATGACTTTTCTACTCTGCTTTCTTAAGAAGTTTAAGTATGCTTTCCTCTAGTACACATTTGGTAAAGGAGTAGTCGCAGGATCACTGGAATCTCCAACACTGACTACCTGAATGAAGCCTGGATGAAATTAGTGATACATTATAGCTACATATATGGATTGCCATGGCCAATCCCCACACTGTTTTATTACATATATCACCAACTCCACCCCATTTCTTCTGGACCATGCACCATGGGTTGTACCCCAACACCCATAACACATGTGTACCTGCTATGATTACAGGCATAAAGTTTGGGTACAGAGAAGAAAAAATCAAGCATATTTCTGCAATTGCAATTTGTATATATCTGACAGCCCAAATATTCCAGGGGAGAGACCCAAAAATTTTACACTTTTCTTCCAGATGGCTATTACAAGTGCAACTTATGTACCGAGTTTTATGAATTTCCACTCAGCTGTTTAGGAGGATATTCAGTTTCAGACAGATGAATGGACAGATAGACAGTATCAAAATATCCACTTGTTAAATCGATAGGGAATAAAACTATCTTACGTCCAAAACCTCCAAGCCACCATCCTTAATGGCTGACAGATCTTGAATCAGATACTCGAAAAGTCCCGTTTCTGCAACTGCTTTGCTAAAGGCTGGGCAGCTGTCAGAGAAATTCCAGAAAATGTCTCTGATTGTCATTAGAACAATGAGAGTTCCATCCTCGTCAAATGCCTCGTCTGCCAACTTATTGTCAACAGCTTTTATGTCTGCATCATCGAAGACATGCACATAAAACTCAAAAAGCAGTTTTGGAAACCTGAAAAATGTAAATAAAGGCTGTATATTTTCTGATAGAGAATGAAATATATTTTTTGAATATTCAGATATATTAATATACCTACAGCTGTAACATCCAGTACTGAAGAGCACGAGAGAAATAAAAAAAAGTAAAGGTTTTCTCTTGTCTAATATATTTTTTCCCCTTTTTTTTCTAAAACAAGTAATTTAATATACACTTTCACCTATCCTTAAATGTCAATTATGGAGAAAAACTACAAAATGTAAATGCTTTTGTAGAACATTATATTTCGGCCAGAGCATTTACTTCAACCAAATTTCCAAAATTTACTGCAAAAACTAATGAAGAGTTAAACTGTCCAAAATAACTGAGGTTACTACAAGGGAGATCCTTGACTAAGGCTTGGTTTACTCTTAGGTGTTATGTTATTCTAGAATGAGCTAACTAGTCACTAATGTAAAAGTGTATAGATTGTGTGGTCATTTCAAGTAACAAGAGTCCCTCAAGGTGACTGATGCTCTACCAGCTAAACAGAATTTCCAGGAACCCAAGATAAGACTGTAACATCTTTTTTAACTGCTGAGTGTTGAAACTATCTCTCTGATATTCTTGAGCAAAAAGACTTTCAAATTGGCATATGTGCCATAAGGGATGTAAGATCAGCACCATTTCCAATTTGAACCAACTGGACATCATTAGAAGTCTTTTGGAAAACAAACCATGTCAATATGACCTTGCACTCAGAAGGAGAAGGGCTATTGACTGGCAGCTATATTGGATATAAGACTGGCATCATTGTCATTTAGGAGCAACTTGTTGTTGTTCGTCCTTTGAGTTTAAAGATGACCATGACGTCAGTAATGGGTTTGCATTCTTAGAGTACGTGAGTGACTGATCAGGACAATTTTTGCTTTGAACTGTCTGTGACACACTGGACATGAGATGCTGCTTGGGGTTGCTTGATCAAAAGAGGATGTGCTGCAGTTCTGAGATCTATGCTGCTCGTGCTTCTGCACTGCCTCTGCAATTCTCCTCAACTCAAAGTCTGTAGCTCCAGTATGGATGAGACTGCGCCAGGTGGAACGGTCATGTGCAAGATCTTCCCAAGACTCAGGGTCAGTATTAAAGTATTTCAAGGATGACTTGAAGGAATCTTTGAAGCGTTTCTTTTGACCTTCCTGACATTGCTTTCCCTCATTCAGCTCGCCATAGAGGATCTTTGGCAGTCGCTCTTCTGACATCCCGGTGATATGGCCTGCCCATCTCATGTGTGATTTCATCAGCAGAGTATGGATGCTTGGAATGCCTGCCTGTGCGAGACCTTCAGTGTCTGGGACCCTGTCCTGCCATCTTATCCTCATCTGTTTCCTCAGGCAATCCATTTGAAAATGGTTGTATTTTGAAATGGTGTTGGTAAGTCTTTTGGTCATCTGCTAGGCTGATTCTGGATATTGAGCTTGGAGGCAATAAGCCTGTGGTCAGTCAAACATTCTGCACTTCTCATGAATTTGGTTACTTGGTAATCCTGCCTGTCTCTTCTTCTGACGATAACGTAGTCAATGAAATGCCAGTGCTTGGAGCGTGGGTGCATCCAAGATGTCTTGTTGCGGTTCGTCAGGCGGAATATTTGTGTTGGTGATTGATTAGGTCATGTTCAGCGCATTGTCTCAGTAGGGGCAGTCCATTGATGCGTTTGCCAAAGCCATTTTTTTCCGTGACACTTTTCCACGTCTGGTGATCTGCGCCAACTCTAGCACTGAAGTCACCAAGGATGATGAACTTGTCTGCATTTGGTACTTCTGCAATAACAGACTCCAGGTCTTCATACAATTTGTCCTTGATCTCATCTGGGTTGGTCATGGTTGGTTCATAGGTGCTGATGTCTTTATCCAGACAGTGGGAATCTCACTTGTATAAGTCTGTCATTCACGCCCTTTGGGAGATTTGTGAGGTTGCTAACTAGCTGTGATTTGATGGCAAACCCAACACCAGATTCACATCGCTCTTCTTTACTTCAGCCACTCCAAATGAAGGTGTGGCCGGCTCCTACTTCAGTGAGCTGTCCTTCCTCAGCTAAGCGAATTTTACTCAGGGCCGCTATCTTGAATCTGGCCAGTTCTTTACCAGCTATAACTGTTCTTCTCTCTGGTCTATCGACTGATGTACTGCCCATTTAGTGTGCACACATTCCAGGCACCGATGGTGAGTTGCGTCAACTTTGTCTTCTTGTTAGAATCTTGACCGCTAAAGTGGGATCCCTGTCAGCTATGGCTTGCTGACCAGGGTTAAGGTGAAGCAGGCAATGTTTAGGGCACCTTTCTAGCCCCTTCCTCGTGCTTCAGAGGTGAGCAGTTTGGTCCTAAAGAGGGCTGCTCAGTCATCCAGGAGGCTGCCGAATTCCACTGCGGCTTTGGTCCAGTGAAAAGCGACCCTACGCCCTGAGTCACCTGTGTGCAGGTCTGCAGCAACAGCTCCCAGTGTATCCACAAGTGCTGCTTTGCCACACGCCCGTCACCCCAGGGCTTGAAAGGTTCTGGAGGCGGGAGGGGAATAAAGTCATGACTAGCACATGAGTTGGAGAGTTGCGCAGAGTCACCCTCACTCTCTCGTCCAGGCCTATCTGAATCCAGTGACACGACAATGTCGAGACGTTTGGAGACAAGTCTGGATGCTGTGGATGGTCAGTTCCTACTGCACCTGAGCTGATGTTCTGCGCTGTCAACACAGCTCTTGGCATCTGCCTTCACAGCCGGGTGATGACCATATCTGCTTGGCCACCTGATCCACCAGAAAGGACTTTCCAGATCGAGCCAGGTGTAGCTGTCCACTTTGGGTCAACAGTCACAGGTAGTACCATCTACTATTACTTACAGTAGGACAAACTAGATATCATAAGAAAGTCTTATCGTGAAAACCCCACATCGTTATAATGTTACGCTTAGGAGGAGTAGCTATAACAAGATTTTCAACCAGGTAGCCATGGTGTCCATATTGGATATCCAATCGTGATTTTCATTTAGGACCAACCAGGTATCATAAGAAACTCTTTTAGTGAAAGCCCCATGCTGAAACCTAGGTGTAGTAGAGATTAGATTTTCAAAATGGCCATCATGGAGGCCATATTGGATGTCAGATTGGCACCAGTTTAATTTAGGACGAACTAGACATCACAAGTCTTATGGTGAAACTCCGTCTTGAAACCTAGGAGGAGTAGCGTTAACAAAATTGTCAAAAAGGCCAAAAAGGAAGCCATACTGATAATCATAACGGCATTAATTTCATTTAGAACCAACTAGACATCTAAAGAAATCTTCTGGTGAAACCACCATGTTGATATGACTTTCCATTCAGGAGTAGGGATAATAAGATTTTCAAGATGACTGCCATGGTAGCCATATTAAATGACAGATCAACACCATTTTCATTTAGGACCATCTAGACATCATAATAAGTCTTTGAGTCCAAACCCCATATTCATATGACCGTCCAGTCAGGAGGTATAGCAAAAACAAAATGTTCAACCTGGATGCTGTATTGGCTGACCATTATCATTTAGGACCAACTAAACCTTGGGTTGAATGAATGTGTGCTTAAAGATTCATGGCAATCCTCCAAATAGCTTTGGAGCAGTATCGATAACAAACTTGTGCTCACTGATAAAAATACAATGCACAACAGGCCATTCCAAAAGTTCAGCTGCTCTATGACCAGTTGAGCTACAGTATATTGTCACAAGCTGTGGTCAAAAACAGAGAAAGGGCTATTGTCTTCCTTTTTAAAATATCTAAATAAAGAAAGAGAAAATATGCCAAAATCCAGAGACACTCCACGTTAGCTGGCCGACTGATCCTATGATAAGTCTTGAACACACCAATCTGATCGTGGGTCCAGCTCACTAACCAGTGAGCCACAGTGGCTCCTGCATTTTGAATGCACATTATTTCTGTAATTCGTTCCAATAACTGTATCATTTGTTTTATTATTTTCTATCAATCTATCAATGACCATGTTGTCTGCAGGTGTAGCGTTAGTCATTTCAATTTCTTCAATTCCACAGGATCCCTGTTCATTTCATAACCTATTGCAAATTTTCTACTGTAACAATAATCTCTAAGTTAGAGAATTATTTGTTCTAGATGTAACTTCTGCATAGATATCAGAGGCAGGTAATAACAGTGCTAAGTTTTGCGAAGGTTAAACTATGAAATGAAATTATTTGTAAATGATGCAATAGAAATTTATAATGGCAATGAATATGTGGTTTTCAGGTATCAGACATATTTAAAAAAACGTTAAACAGAAGCCACCATATTTGATCTTCGAAGGAGGCATGCAATGAAGTTTTTTTCATGACCATTCGGGGCTGGTGAATTTGTGTAAGGTTATAATAAGCATAGTCATGTGATACTCCAGCTGCATAATCACAATCAATGAGAATAAAGGATAAGAGATCTTAGAGAAGCATAAACCTGAGGAATGTAAAGAGATGGTTGTTTATTTTGTCTATAAACATCATGCAACTGTGTAAAAATTGCAAGCAAATGGTTTGAAAACCAAAAAATCAGTGTTATGACCATGAAAAATGTCCAATGTCATGGCACTGAAATGGGATACAATTTTGTTGTCTTAAATTTACATTTTAATTCTTATCAAGTTAATGTAAAGCTATATATCCTATCCATGCAGTAGTCTCAAGTTGTATTTTGTTTTAATGTTTAATGATATTTAATGTATACTTCATTTACCCTTTATCAACAAGGTGATTTCCCATAACCAGTCTTTGTTCTTCATGGCTAAACTTTTGAAAGTTGTCCAATATGTTTTGTTTCAAGGTATTTTGTACTTCTTTTAAGTAAGTTTCATTTGGATCTACTGTCCATTTTTCCCGCTGACTAAGAATGGACACGGTGTGATCAAAGGACTTCATAACAGTCTTGAACTCTGGGTTTCTTTTTGACATGATCTTGAGCATAAAATTCAGCTTAGATGGTTGATACTGTCCTTAATACAGGTCTATGTTTTGCCTCAGGTTCCAGCACCTCTACATTGTATGGTTGTGTAGTATCCAAGTTACTATCATCCAATACGTGTCCTTGAGATCCAGAATCCTGTTTATTACTGCTGTTCCATTTTTTGCGATTGCCTCTTTGTTTAGTTACTGCAAGTGGCTGCTTGAATGTTGGGATATCTTTGATGACTTGTAAATATGAATCCTTAATTTTAACAGAGGTGCTAGTTACCAGAATCCATCGCAAAGTTACGTCATCTGCAAAGAGGTTAAATAACCCTGAAATTAGTCATATGTTAATTGAACAGAACTAATGATCTGAAAAGGACTCTGTATAAAATAAATAAATCTTCTCTTTACACTAGCTTTTTAATGACAGCATGGAAACAAATTCACATTTTCATGATAACTCCATTATTATAGAAAATCCATGTGAGGACACTGCTAACGTATGTTCAAAATCATCAGAATAATTTGAACCAGTCTACCATCAAACTGTTGCTATAATTATGCCTAATGATATCACTACACACTCATTCGTGTGAATATGCTTTTAAACAGCCTTCTGGGATATGGTCGTCCTTCATTTCCAGGATATAACAAAAATATATACACATTAACAAAGGAAATTCTTCAATAGTATTAAGGGGGTTTCCATTTTATTTCCCTCTTAACGCCAATCAGTAGAGTTTAAATCAGAAAGTCTCCCTGATGATCATTGATGTACAGTAGTCCCCCTCCTCTTGAGGCCACCCATTTTATACGGCCTTTTGCCAACGCCAAAATAGTATATTTTAATCATTGTCCCCTTCATGAGAGGTCACTCTTTTTATAAGGCCACCATTTCACACAGAATGGGTGGCCATACAAGACGGGGATCACTGTATCACATGTATCTTTATCATCCTTCAGATTTCTAATATAAATTCTTTTAAATCATGAATGTAAAATGTAAAAAAAGAACAGACAAAGAAATCAGCCCATCGGTTTCACGATACTACAAGGTATATATATATATATATATATATATATATATATATATATATATATATATATATATATATATATATATATATGTGTGTGTGTGTGTGTGTGTGTGTCTGTGTGTGTGTGTGTATCAGGGTTTATCAAAATGTTCTAGACCAAATACAATATCTTCTAAACAAAGTAACCAAACATCGTAAAAACTTGCCCATCTATAATTGAAAATGTCTCAATATAGGACATCATATATGTAGACATGGTAGCAAAATGGCAGACAAGTCCGCTTTTGAACAGAGAGTGATTATAAAATTGTATACAAAATTAAGAAAATCCTTAAAACAGATAAAAGCTGACTTGGAAGCTGTTTATGGACTGAATTCACTTGCTAGATCTATAATCAGTAGATGGATGAAACGTTTTAGTAGTAGTAGGAAGACTGTTAAAGACGATACAAGACTGTTAAAGATGTGTGTCAGGTCAGGCATCGACTGCTACCGTAAGTAAAAGTAGACGGTACTCACCGTGACTCGTGACCCAAAATGGACAGCTGCACCTGGCTCCCTCTGGAAAGTCCATTCTGGTGGATCAAGCGACTGAGCAGATATGATCATCCCCCGGCTTTAAAATCAGATGGCAAGAGCTGTATGGACAGCGCAGGGCATCAGCTTAGGTGCAGTAACAACTGATGGCCATCCACAGCATCCAGACATGTCTCCAGACGTCTCAACGTTGTCGTACTACTGGATTCAGACAGGCCTGGACGAGAGAGTGAGGGTGAACTTTCCCTCACTTAAATCATACTCACGCGCAAGTCATGACACTATTCCCCTCCTCTCACCAGACACCTTCAAGTCCTTTGGCGATGGGTGAGTGGCAAAGAAGTAGGTGCGGATACACTGGAAATGTAGCTGCAGACCTGCACACAGGTGGCTCAGGGCATAGGGTCGCTTTTCGCTGGACCAAAGTAGCAGTGGAATTGGGCAACCCACTGGGTGACTGAGCAGCCCTTTTTAGGATCACACTGCTCACCTTCATAGCATGAGGAGGGGGCCATAAAAACTGCCCTAAACATTCCCTGCTGCACCTTAACCCTATTCAGCATACCACGACTGACGGAGATCCCACCTTAGCGGTCGAAAACCTAACAAAAAGATAAAGGTAATGCAACTCACCATCGGTGCCTGGAGCGTACACACACTATAGACAGTTCATCAGTAGATAGACCAGAGAGAAGAACAGTTCTAGTTGGTAGAGAACTGGCCAGATTCAACATCCAGATAATGGACCTGAGTGAAACTCGCCTAGCTGAGGAAGGACAACTCACTGAAGTAGGAGCCAGCTACATCTTATTCTGGAGTGGCTGAAGTAAAGAAGATCTACGTGAAGCTGGTGTTGAGTTTGCCATCAAGTTACAGCTAGTTAGCAGCCTCACAAATCTCCCAAAAATGGCGTGAATGCAAATGCAAATGTAACTCCCACTGTCTGGAAAAAGACATGCCACTATCATAAGCGCCTTTGCACCCACCATGACCAACCCGGATAAGATCCAGGACAACTTGTATCAAGACCTGGAGTCTGTTATTGCAAAAGTTCCAAAGGCATACAAGTTCAATATCCTTGGTGATTTCAGTGCTTGATTTGGCACAGATCACTATACATGCCAGGTGTTATTGGCAAAAATGGCTTTGGCAAATGCAGCAACAGCGGACTCCTCCTACTGAGAAAATGCGCTGAACATGACCTAATAATCACCAACACAGTATTCTGCCTGCCAAACGGCAACAAGACGTCTTGGATGCACCCACGCTCAAAGCACTGGCCTCTTATTGACTATGTCATCTTCAGAGAAGAGATAGGCAGGATGTTCGAGTGGCTGAGCCGTAAGGCAGATGAGATTCAGTCCTACGCAGACAGGAATGACATGAAGAACTTACTGAGTGATGACAGCGCCACTCTGCTCAATAACAGGACAAAGATACTCCAAAGATGGGCAGAACACTTCAACAAGATCCTCAATCAACAGTCAGATATCAGTGAGGAGGCAATTGACCGACTGCACCAAGTAGAAATCAACATATCACTTGCTGATCCTCCAGAGCTGCCTGAAACTGTGAAGGCAACTGCCCTGCTGTTAAATGGCAAAGCACCTGGAGCAGATGCTATACCAGAAGAAGTCTACATGGCACAGATACTGGCTAAACTCTTCCAGTCAATGTGGACTCAAGGAACTATACCCCAGGAGTACAAGGATGCATCCAGCATCGACTTGTACAAGCGGAAAGGCAACAGACAATCCTGCGACAACCATTGGGGCATCTCCTTCCTGTCAGTAGCCAGCAAAATCTTTGCCAGAATTATGCTGAATCACCTTGTGCATCACATCGATCAAGGGCTCCTGCCAGAGAGTCAGTGTGGGTTCAGGAAAGGACGAGGGACCACATGCATGGTATTTGCAGCTCGTCAACTCCAGGAGAATTGCCTGGAACAGAACTCCAACCTGTACACGGCATTCATCAACCGGGCAAAAGCCTTTGACGCAGCCAACCGTGGAGGCCTTTGGAAGATCATGGCAAAATTTGGTTGCCCAGAGAAATTCATTGTGATGGTTCGGCATTTCCATGATGGCATGCTAGCTCATGTTGTGGATGATGGTGAGTCATCTGAACCAAACCCAGTCACCAATAGTGTCAAGCAAAGCTGTATGTTAGCTCCAACCCTCTTCAGTATGATGTTCTCTGCTTGCTTACTGATACCTTCCGTGACTGTGACACTGGGATCGACATCAGATACCAGACGAAGGTACAGGAAGTGACTGCTCGTGATCTCCTATTTGCTGATGTCTGTTCCCTCAATGCCAAATCTGAGTCTGACATGCAACAGAGTATGGACAATTTCTCTTCAGCTTGTGACAATTTCGGTCTCACAATCAGTATCAAGAAGACAGGTGACTAAAATTTTATTAGATTTCGTAACATTTTGATTTCATTTGGGATCATCTTTAATTTTGAATATTGATGTCTTAGTCAGTTTGCAACATAAATTATGATTATGTTTCAGTTTCATGTAGCTGAATTTTTAATTTTGTTGCATGATTTTCAAGGTTCATTTATAATATTATATATGATATTTTTTATCTATTTGAAACGCACTTAAAAATTTATAAATAACTTTATTAGGTGCGTTTGAAAACCATATAAAATAAAGCCCGTATTCTTACTGAAACGATGATTAAAAAACACAGCAGAATGTACAAAAGTTAAAAATAGAATTCCTTTCATAATACAATATAATCCTTCATTATCTAATATAGGCCTTACAATTAATAAATATTGGAGTCTCCTCAACTTATCAAATAAAAACAGCGTAAAAACACTTTACAAAAGCAAGATTTTTTTTTATCAGAACTAAACCGAGAGCAAATATAAAACGATTTTTTAAAATCATATAAATGTAACAGACGTCGGTGTTCTCAATGTACAAATATTACAGAAAGTACCTGTTGTGGTAGCTTGAATACAAAAGAATTGTTTTCTCTACGTTATAACACTGCAAATCAACTGATGTAATTTATTTGACAACCTGAAAAAATGTAACATGCAGTATGTTGGACTCTTCAACAAATTTCTAAGATAATCAATAATCACCGCTGCCACATAAAACATTGTATGGACCCTCAGTTCTCCTCTGATGTTTCAATACATTTTAATACAAATAATCACTCTATATGTAATTTTTTTGTTCATGCCAATCGATATTGTGCATGGAGAGATGAACAGACTAATTACAGAGAAAGTTACTGGATTCATCTATTAGATACCTTGTTTCCCAATGGCCTTAATACTAAGGCATTATATACAATATTTTACAATTTGTAATTAAAGAATTAATATGTTATATATATATATATATATATATATATATATATATATATATATATATATATATATATATATATATATATACACACAAGTTAAAAATATACAATCGTATGTATGAGTGTTTGTCTCGATATTGTGACTTCACTGATTCAGTTTCATTATAGAGACTCAGGTATCTTTCTGATCCCGTTATACATATGAGATTGCATTGATAATACATATTGATTTCGTAATTGTTTAATAATATATAGACTTCATCCGTTTCTTTCCAAATATGTTGTGCCTGAAGAAGCATACAGTAAATTCGAAAGTATTCGCGCAAATTTGTCGGCGTTTCTGTTGTTTTTTCATTCAATTACACACACAAACACATACACAAACACATATATTGTAAAAAACAGAGAGGTAGTTGTTGATAGTACTTATGGGCATTTTTCGCATGAAGCCGTAACTTTAATGACAGTGGATGATATAAATTCTGGTATTGACAAATAATTCTCTATGTTAGAAGAAAACGTGGAGAATTTCATCGAATTTGGTTCAAAAAGGATTCTGGATCAAATTATATTTATTAAGTTAAAAATATCAAAACATAATCCAATCGATGTAACAGCTACATCCAAAAAACAGAAAATTTAGAGTTTAAAATGGACGTATTAATATTAAAAATGAGGATGGTAAATGTATTATGTGGAGAATGTTATTTGCATTATATGCACCGAAATGTCATTCAGAACGTGTAACAAAATATAAAGATTATGCTGATAAATTGAAGTTTGAAGGTATTAACTTTCCATTTGGATTATATTATAATAATAACTTTGAAGAAAATAGGTGACGAAATGTCCATTAATGTGTTAGGGTGTGATGAGAACTTATATCCTTTACGAATATTAAATGAAAATATTGAAAGGAATCATGATGTGTTAATGAAATTTGTATCTAGATTAGTATACAATAGCGGCAAACATAAGGCCGAGCAACATATATATATATATATATATATATATATATATATATATATATAAAATGTGTTTGCATATTCTTAATGAACAAGAAAATTTAGATAAACATATTATTGATTGTGAATAATTTGAAATGAAGAGATACAAAAACTACATTACCCTATCTGAAAAAAAGGCAAAAATATTTTAAAGGTTCAAAATTATAAAAATCAGATCAAGATTCCTTTTATAATATACAAAAAATTTGAAACATTCAATAAAAAAGTTAGCATAAAAAGGGAAATAATACAGATACAGTTATAGATCAACCGCCAACTGCCTATTCATGTGTTGTTGTTATATGTTATGTTAAACGTGTGAATAAGGACGTTCTCGATAAATTACATATGGAAAATAAAGAAATCGTGAAAGTTCAGCCAATATTAAACTATCAGATGAAGACAAGGGTAAATTTAAAAATGCTACATACTGCCACATATGGAAAAAAAATTAGATGGTGATAAGGTTCGTGATCATTGTCACATTACTGGTAAATGTAGGCGAGAAGCATAACATGTCTGTAATTTACGGCTCAAAATATCTCCATTTAAAACTAAAATTCCAGTAGTGTTTCATAACTTTAGAGGCTATGATGGACATTTGATAATGGCATCCATAGGATAATCACAATTAAGTGGCCAAATAACATGCATACCAAATAATATAGAGAAATGCATGTCCTTTAGTATTGGCCATTTACGAGTTATTGATTCTTTTCAATTTACTAATAGCAGTTTTGATAAACTATCACCTTGTCTATCTAAAGAGGCTTTCAAAATAACTAGTGAATTTACTGATCAAAATCAAATTGAGCTACTAACTAAAAGGGTGTTTATCCATTTGATTATATTGACAGTTTTTACAAATTTAATGTCACCATGCTACCAGAAAATGATGCAATTTACTAATTATTACATAAATCTAGAATAGCAGACGAAGCTTATATCCATATACAAAAAGTATGGGAACTATGTCATATAAAGATCTTGATTGAATATCATGATATGTATTTGACAATGGATGTCTTGCTATTAGCAAAAGTCTTTGAAAAGTTTAGAAATATGGCACTTAAACATTATGGTTTAGATCCAACTCATTATGCTAGTAGCCCATGTATCTCTTTGGATGCATTATAAAAATTAAAAAAGCTGAAGTAGAATCATTAGCTAACATTGATATGCATCTGTTCATCGAAAAAGGCTTGAGAGGTGGTGTTAGCATGGTATCACTGCAATATGCTGAGGCTAATAACCCATTATGCGATAATTATGACAAAAATAAACCTTATTCTTCAATTATATATTTGGTTATCAATAATTTATAGAATTGGGCGATGATGGAAGCATTGTATGTTAGTAGATTTAAACGGATTTCACCAGATAAAGTACCAGATTACATTCCAAATGACTCAAAAAAGGCTAAATACTAAAAGTTGACTTAGATTACCCTGAAGATCTTCATGACAAACATAATGGTTATCCATTGGCACTATGAAACCAAATTAGCACAGATTATACATAGTAATTTTATTAACTGCGATAAATTGGTGCCTAATCTAATGAACAGGAAAAATGATATTTGGAGCTTGGTATCAAAGTAACAAAGATACATAAGGTGCTAGTTTTTATTCAAGAAAAATGGATGACTCCATATATTCAATTTAATACTAATTTTAAAACTCAATCTAAAAAAATTTATTGAAAAAGATTTTTTCAAGTTAATGAATAACTCCGTATTTGTGAAAACCATGGAAAACCTTAGATAAAGGATTAATGTTGATGTGGATTTAGTTAGGACTAATGAAAAGGATAAAATCAGGCGATTAATAGCAGATCGTCAATTTATAACAAGAACAATATTTGATGGGCAATTAGTAGCTGTACATATTGTTAAATCCAAAATGATGCTAAACAGAACAATTTATTCTGGCCAATCCATATTGGATCTATCAAATTTGTTCACGTACGACTTTTATTAGAACAAATTAAAAGAAACATATGGAAATAATGTTGAATCATTAGATACTGACACTGATATTCTAAGATTAGAAATGAAAACAAAAAAAATATTCATGATGATATGAAAAATAATATTTATGGTATGATACAAGTGATTATGCAATGGATCAATATTTATATAATACAGATAACAAAACAGGAAAGCTTAAACATGTATGTTATGGCGACGCAATGAAAGAATGTGACTGCTCACGACGTAAAACGCGCTTGATTTTGATTGATGACATACAAATTAATAGGGCAAAAGGTGTTGTGCTGCCAGTTATTAAAAAGGAATTGTAACATGAACTTTACAAAGAATCATTATTTGAAAAAGTGAAGATTAAACACATCATGTATTATAATAAAAGTATGGAGTTATGCAAAATGAATAAAATTAGTCTCTTACCTGTGGACAAAAACAAAATTATATTTTGCCAGATGGAATACATACACTGACATCCAGTCACGAAGAAATTTAAAAATATTATTTTTCGCATTTAATATTGTGGATCAAGATATTTTACGTTTTTTATGAAAGATTGTGTTTTTTTTATACATTTTAAATGTGCATCCATCTATTATAATTTTCGATCTATACGATTATTTTTCACATTTAATGAGATGCATCAATCTATTTTACTTTTTTATGTATGAGATTGTTTTGCACATTTAATAATGTGCATCAATCCAAGTTAAACGCACTTGATATTGTATTTACTAGAAGAATGAAGCCAATTTTAAATTATATAGTTTACAATTTTTGACGCATTTGGAGCAATTGAATTAAATAATTTGCTTGTACTTGCCTTCAAAAACACTATATTTTTACTTCCTCATTAATACCTTCTCATTTTGTAATAAAATTTACAATCAGAATGGACACAATGATACACCATTGATATTTATTTTTTCAAATTTGGCCAACAGATTTTCAATATATAGTTTAAAAAATGACGAAAAAATATACCATAGAAATTTGAATCGGAAAATTCCAAATATATATAGTTTGAAAAATTGACCGAAAAAATAACTTATACAATTTGAATCAATTTATTTTTAAATATATAGTTTTTAGAAATTGACCATAAAAATTGTCTCAAAACCTCATATGCGAATCTATTCGGTGAACCCAAGTTACATTTATGTAAAATTACACTCAATTTCAAATTCAGACACAAAGAAGTTCATAATATTTTATTTTAGGCACAATTTTGTTTCGTATGTATAAGACATACAACAAGTCTCTTTTGTTATTTTATTCGTATGTATTTTATCATAAGTATTATATCGAATATATAAACCTTAATTTTATGGTGTATTAGGCATGTATGATTTAAACAGTCTACAATTAAGAACAGTTCTTAAACGTATATAAAGGATGCACTTGATCAATCTCATTTTTCTACCACAACACACATTTATCCATTACAGCTTGTTGAATTCATTGAATATACTTGAATTACCGTAATTCTAAGTATTGAGTATTGACCTGTATTTTCCTTACAACATCCAACTACTCTCAGATGCGGGAAAGTAAAAGTTTTCTCAGTAACCTCTTTTAATAAGACCAAAACGGTCTAAAAGAGAACAACTTCACGAGACGCAGCATCGATAAAATATGCTGCTTTGATATGTCGCTTCTTGCGACAACCAGGAGACCGCATATGGCTTATTGTATATGGCCGAACGTCCATGAGTATAATCCTTGAAGAGGAGAGAAAACAAATTCATGCCAATATTTTAAATATATATTGAAATTCATTCTTAATGAAATGGAGAAAGCATACACATTACATATGCTCTTATGTTACTATTTTTTCTTTCTGGTAGAATTGAATAAATTAGCAAGTGGAAGGTGAGAACATATACTTACTAGAAGTCTTAGTGGTTGTGCTCTGGATATTTTTTTCCACCAGTCCACTGGATTCTTGTACTTTCGTTGTCTAGGTTTCAGAGTATCCTTTGGAACCTAATTCAAAACATATAAATATTAGGACAATAAAAGATTCTGTCTGATTCCATTAATTATTGCAACAAACAAGAAGCACCAGCACCATGTGCACCACAACTACGACCGCTATCAGCACCATCATTAATTATAAAGATTTTAATAATATCAAAATAACATATCCTTCAGTTACATTGATATTTTGTTATACAAACTTCCTTTTTTCTTTAAAAAATCGTTGTAGTAAACCTAATAAGCAGTTAATTCCTGCAATGCCCATTACTCAGGGTGCAAACTATCAACGGACTATACTGAATGAACGCTCTTTTCTTCCCCCATTTTATGAACAAGTAAATATTGTTAAGATGCATGATTCTTTGTATAATTGTGTTATTTAAAATACGAATGAAACTATTCTGCATTCATTATGTTTATAGATTTATATTTCATACAAGAAAGTACCTTTAAACATAGGCTGGTGTTGGAAATTGCAGAATAAATGCTGCATTTAGCAACTACATAATTCAAAATTAGATATGAGCGCACTCTTGCTCCACGAAAAAATTCAGAAGACTGTGTATTTTGGATGAGCAAACTTGTGTTCAAAATATCATCGTGGAACATGGTTGCGCTGAAACCTAAAAACTAAAATTCACACTTTTTATGGTCTACGTAGCGTTAGCATTTTGTTTTTGTTTTCACCTATATAAATAGAACTGCAGTTTCTACCGCATTTTATTATATTCCTGCCAGCATTGACTCAAAATATCCAGAGGAAGCAACAACAAAGAGATTTTAAACAATCTTATTCATCTCTTTCTTACATTCGTTCTCCTTTGATACTTTTAGCTAGACTTGTGCATATGGCTCAATTGTTTGGAGAGGCGCCAGCGGGGATTTGGAAAGAAAGTAAACAGAAACTGAGAGGCGTCTATAATACGTAGAATACTTATTGTGTAACGCGCCTGAATTCTCCCAATGTATCGCATAATGGATGCCAAAACTAGTAGGAAGAGAAGTAAATTAGTGTTGCTTACAAATGAAGTATAAGAATATGATTTAACGTTTTATATTCAGTTATCTTATGAGCAAAAAAAAAAAACATACGTTGACTCTATTGTAGTGGATTTCTTTACACATGCACACACATACATCCTAAAACACAGCTAACTAGTATCCATAGAGCAAGGTCAAAGTCAAAGTACATTTAAGAACATTTAAATCAGTTGAACCTTTATCCAGTGTTAACAGTATTAACTTTTTAAAAAATGGCCTGTACCGTTTTTCCATGGTGTGCACAAGATAAAGATCGTTTCCAAATGTCTATAAAATATGCACTGTCTGCCTGAGAGGATATGCGAATACGGTACTTCATTTTCTCCAAAATTATGGGAAAATTTAATAAAAAATATAGGGAAAAACATTACAATGGTCAGCTGCCTCGGTGTGTCCTTTGTAAAGGTCTTTAGCCCCAATTTGCTCGGCATGATATAGCCAATAATGTGTTAAAAGTGTCGTTAAAAGCAACAAAAACAAAAAGAAAATCTTTATTACAACGCTAAGCCTTTACCTGGCATGACGCCCTCTATCTAATACGGCATATATATTTTCGGCAAGCGCTAAATTGAGCCCACTGTATCTGCCATACTATTTTCGTGTCGGTGCATGAAAAAAAATGCATGTTATAAAGATACACAATATCGTTTTCAATTTAGAGCATAGTTTATGGATAGACAGTATCAATTATAAATAGATGGAAAAGATAAAACATTTACATATTTTCTCTGATATTTTCTTCCGTAGCAACCAACACATGAACACAAAACTGATATCAGAAAATACATAACACCATCTCATACTTGTAACATACACCATACGAAGAAAATTGGAGGGGGGAGGGAGAGAAAGCGGCCCTTATTTCAATATAGTCCTTTGAGGCTGTAACCTCAATTTGGCATGTATAAAAATTTACGCTCATTTAAAAATTCAGAAAAAAAGTTCTTCATTTTTTATTTTAGGCGAAATGTTTTTCCCATGTATATGACATACAACAAATCTCGTTTTCTTCTTCATTCATATATATTTTATGATAGTTATTTCAAAACATACAGATATTATGGCAATAACAGATTATGTTTGATTCCATTAATTAGCATAACAAATAAGAAGTAGCAGCACCATACGCACCACAACTACTACCACTATCAACACCATCATTAATTATAAAGATAACAACAATATCAAAATAAAATATCGTTAAGTTATATTGATATTTTATTATACACACTTCCTTGTTTATTTAAAAGTCTTTGCAGTAAAACTGGTAGTCAGTTCAATGGCAATTAATCTGGGTAAAAATTAACAAATTTGTGGCTGTGATTCCAATTTACATGTATGAAAATGTACACTTGAATGAAAATTCAGATTAAAATCTGTATTACGTTTTATTTTAGGCAAAATGTTTTTTCTATGTATATGACATACACAAAGTCTGTTTTCTTCTTTTATTTACATGTACTTTATCATAGGTATTATATCAAATATATAAGTCTTAATTTTGTTTGTGTATTAGGCATGTATGGCGTATTATAATCTATAATTAAAAACAGTTCCTAAAAGTCTATAATGGATGCACTTGATCAATCTAATTTTTCTGCCTAATACCGCTTGTGTATGATGAACCTCTCAATATATGTTTATCTATTGCAGACCACTATAGGTTATTTAATAGAATTTAATTACCGTAATTCTAAGACGAAATACCCATGTGTGAAATGGAAATCATTTGTACCGTTAGATAACTGAAATTATTTCCTTATATTATTGTCTACAATTTTGTTACTGTATTTGCAGATGCCTTGAAAACTTGTAAGTGGTAATATTTCATCATACAAGATGTCACAAAAACTGTACTTCATAATAATGTATCTGATTTTATTCTCAGGTGGTTCTTTGTATTTTGGAGCAATCAATTTGATATGTTCCATTTATTTTAACGTCTTGATATTTTCGTCAAGAAAAGATTTATGTTTTGCGATTCTAACTTTCCCACCTATTTTATATATAGGCGCTCTGTATGTATCAGTTGTGAGATTGCCAAATAATTTAATTTATACTTAGACCTATTTTTATGGTCAACGGCATTAACTGGTAGCATATCTATTTATCTATGATGAGTATTATTGTATCCCTCAATAAGGTTTTACAATGGAACTATCTGTTCAATTATTTCATTTTGAGTGAAATATTACCACATTCTTGTCTTAAGATTTTCATTATATCTTTCAATAACATACGCTTTTTGTCTAAGTAAGTGGAAAAGTTTTTTGTTTCCCCAATAATCTATGACGTATCGGTTGTAACATTCTTGCCCTTCATTGAACTGTATTTTTGTTCTGGTCTTCGTTCATTAAAAATGTCTCTAAAAGCGTTGGTTATATTGTCTCTTCTACTTATTTTCACTTTTTTATCCAAAGCGAATTTTGAAAAGACATCTAGCACTGTCAAAATGTATTTGTATATGTTGTTAAATGATTGATATGCTTGCATATCAGCGACGTATGTACGCTACTGGCAATTAAAATAACTAAAACAGACCCTTCTGTATGGAAATCTTTTTCTTTCTTCCTTGGGGAACGTGTATATAGATTGTTCAGTTAACTAAACTTTCAATTCATAGTATTTATCTGCTTCTTATAAATTTTATTTGTTTCCATAATTAATTGGTGCTTGAATAAGAAACTGCACTTTCAGGTTCATAGTATAGATGTCTTGAATATTGTTCTTCAAGCATTTATTTTAAATTATTCTCGCAATTTAAATGAGCTCAATTGTAATCAAGTCTAAGATTTTTGAAGAACTAGTATAAATATTTCCCGACTTTTGTGGTAAGGCAATATTTTTAAAAATTATTTTCAGGTTTAGATGGTGTAAAAATACGATCTAAAATAACTGTTCCAGAAACTAATATAAATGAATTTATCCTTATTGAACTTCTCATTTCTCACATCAAGCAAAATATTCTTCCATGCTTTAAAAAGGCAGGGAGAATTGCATCTAAATTATAATGAGCATGCCGTTGACATTTCTAGCTCCATTGGCAACAGCGAAATATATTATATACCTTATGAAATATGAATCAGGAATTCAGCTAATATTTTGATGCAAATACAATGTGAGATTATTTTTGGCCATCTTCATATTACAGCTTGAATACATTTCAACCTTTATCAGATCTATTTATAGCGACTTGGCAAAACATAAATTGGATTTTTCAACGACAGAGTTAAAATTGTCAATGGAAATTCAACGTTTGAGACCTTTTTTAAAATGTATGAAAGAAAGAACAACATTTTCAATACACATGGGATATTTAATTGTGCTACAAAGTTAAAGGAAAGATATACAAATTTAACTGTAGCAGTTATAATAGATTCTATTTCTGGCTGCTATTATCACCTCAAGATAGATGGCCAGATCTTACGTATTCATTTACTTTATTTATTCCATTTGATCAGTTTTTGCAAAATCAGACCTACCAATATCTAGCCTGTCAGTCCCTAAGGCAGTCATCCTCTGATATTATAAAGACTAAATACCCTGGATAGAATTCATTTCTCTTTTATATATATAAATATATATAATATAATATAACCGAATATATAACCGAAATCAGTCGGCAATGCAACCTGCTTGACACAGATGTGTATTTTGTAATCACATATCAGAATAAATAATGCTGACATAAAGCCTTTTCACATTAGTCATGAAAAATAATCCATCTGCATATTGTTTGTCCATCCAAGTAGGTGGATAGCCCCATTTAAACACCATAATTCCCCCACACTCCCCACACACACTAGGAGGAGGTCTATTTATTCAGATTTTTTCAAATACACAATTCCCTCTAAATTTGCTGTACTAAATTTGAGACACTAGACCATGACAAAGTAGACAGCTGATACAGGATAGCGATAGCTATTCATATATAGTGATTTAGATAATAGTTATATATAAATCGCGTTACGTTCATTTTTATGTGTCTCTGATTTACTTAAAATCTTTTTAAGTTATGCAATCTAGTGTTCAAATTTTAGCATGTAGAAAACTTTTAAGTTGTTACTATGTTTTTTATCACTCTGTAGACAAATAATATTTTATACTGTTCACTATTTTCTGCACTGTTAGGTTAGTAAGCACATTTTAACAATGAGATCACATAGATTTATATGTTACAGTTAATCAACTTTGAAAATTAATACTCTATGGAAATGTAGCTATTATCTATAAGTTATACCACCTAGACTTCATTTAGCGAAATGTAGGACGCATACATACCAATATTTGTTTCATGTTGCTGTTGATTTAAAAGAAATATAAAAATGAAATTATTAGTGGCTTTGGATTCATTGTTGTTATTATTTTTATTTTTGTCTAGTGGGGGTGGGCGATATGGTGTTGAGTTTTGAAAAATGAAAATAAGGTTATTTGTACCTGAACCTGGATGAATCGGATCTAAAACAAAATTATCGTGGGGTTAGGGTATTTGTTTTTGAAAAAAAAATTGTATCGAGCCGGTGGAGGGTAGGGTGTTTATGTTTAAAAAATAAAAATAAGGTTGATTTTCACCGTGCCAGAATGAATCCCATCAATACTATTTATATTGAAAACCACTGAGCCCGCGAAAGTGAAATTTAAGAAAGGACTCCTAAAATGTTTTACAAGAATCAAACCTAGAAACTGAATAATCACTGTGTCTCCCAGTTCATTACTCTTTTCACGAATCCGGTACGCTACCTACTGAGCCACCGCGGTTCCTAATTAGGGATGTCAACTTTCATTTAATTCATAGTTTCATTTGAGTACTCTTGGTACTATTAACTCATGTGACGTTTAAAAAAGATAATATTAATAATCTTTCTCCAGCTGTTCAAAGCTCTTTCTGTATATTTTTGACAAGTTGATGAAAATGCATGACTACATTCCGAGAACTTAAATTGTCATTGGGTGGTACACAAATAATTTTCTTTTCATTTTATTTTAAAATTTAGGAACAAAATGTAAATTTTATGTTCTAGAGCACAGCTTTCTATTTTTTCCCTGACTGTCATACTCACTGAAATTTGAAATATTTTATACGAAATATTAATATAATATATTTAGTTCCCTTATTTCCCAAACTACTTTTTCACCCAAATGTGCATGCAGGTTCAGTATAATAAAAACAGGTATGACTACCATGGAACTTGGAAGCAACTCGAAATGGAAACGTGACATGCAGCACAACTATCCATTTTTTTAGTTGTGCATTCATCCATCCATTTTAGCTTGCATGACATAACGTTACTCTTAAACTAGGGGATAGCAGTGAAGTAGAACTATATTCTACACTTGATTTAATTTTATATTATTTTACATATTTCGCTCTCTAGTGTTATAAAGTAATATATTATTGGGTGATTCAATCTAATAGGGACACTTAAACGAGATTCTTCTTGTTAGATTTATGAACCTTGGGATGAAATGTTTATGTAGAGTTTACATATCAATCAGCGTGGAACTCTGCGATTGCAAAATTGTCACTAAGTTCATTTTTATATGGAAAAAGATACTAATTACTTCGGTAGTTTTACTAGTTGTGTTGTGGGTGACAGGTATATGAGCAGCAAGAAAATCGAAAAATTCATGTACAATAAAGAAGAAGAATCATGTAAATTACGTAAAAGTTTCATCACAGTTATACAGATACTCAGCCTTCCATTCAGTTCGAAATCAACACCTACACCTCCGGTAAATGTCCTGAAATGTTGATTGATGATGTGAAAAATCTTATTGACTGCTCAAGTAATGAAATAGAAAATTTAAACCATATGCATTTCACTCTAAGATGTTAATCTATACTATGTATATCTGAAACCAATATGGCAGGAAGGGTCTATGAACCAGCTTATTAACTTGAGATCCTGTCGCTGACGATAAGGAGGATAAGGATAATGACGACAGCCACAGGTTTATCCGCGGTGATGATGACAACAATAATAATAATAATAATAATAATAATAATAATAATAATAATAATAATATTGTTATTAATAATAATAATGAAATTTCATTATTGTCACAATTATTGCTGCTGTTTTTGCTGGTGGTGTTGGTGGTAGTGAATGTAGCCAGAAAATACTTATTATGTATTACTTGAAATGAAAACAATTGAAAAGTGATGATGACAACATGGCAGCTAGAGTCACAAAAAACTCGACAATGCATGGTATAGTTTTTTGATCTTCAATCAATGGCAACACGGTGTTATTAAAAGTTGGTTGCTGATTCATCCTGTGCTATAACCAGAGGTTTCAAACTTCACGCCCCCTGTCCCTTTTTTCGATATATTGTTTAAAGATTCTTTTACTACTCTTCCTAACGCGAAGTGATCATAATAAAAATGACATTATTACAATAAATTGATAATTCGGAAGATTTATTTTGATTTCATTATGTAAATGCCTGATAGGTCAAATTATCATTTATCATGGACTAGTATATATTAAAAGCAAACAACCCACATACTCTGCAGTAAATGAAATTTGTTCAGTAATGAAAAGGATCAATAACTCATTAATTAAGGATGTCAGTAAATATGACACTCTCATTATTTAACATAGCAAAATACATTTTTTTGAAGGGGATAATGTGCATATATTCTGACGAAATTTTATGTACTTCACGTGAAATGAGTTGTATTTCACTAATTTTCCCTTAATATAGTATGAGGTGGATAATTTGTATGCAAGTACGGTAATGTGACCGCTTGGAAGAAATGACAAACGTAATACTTACGGGACGCATCATATCCTGTCGATGATATTCGATGGAATTCTCTCGGCATGCCTAGTTCTTCCTGTGGGGCCTTTTTGAGGCTTTGATTTGAAAATCCCCATTTTTACAATAGTTGCAAAGTATGACCAGTCTCAAATTATAAAAGTTTGCAAGGTCATGTGAAAACTCTTTCCTTAGTATTAAATACAAACACAACACTCCTGCCCCAAGATCATGTCTGGACACGCCTCAAATAATGTATTCTATTTAACTGTAAAATATAATGATACATTGACTTAGTCACCAAAGGAATAGTAAATAAATCGATGATACCCGGCCAAATGACAGAACTACAATAATGTCAAAAAGGCATAATTCCTAAAATACTGGAAAACATGCAACGGGCTTATCAAAGAAATAGAAGAAGCAAGAGACGAATAGATCATTAGTTTTAAATTTAACTACAGTGGCTCAATTTTAGACTATTGAGAAAAAATCTGCAAAATAAATGGAGGTTTGTAATAGCAACAACGACTGTGCAAATGAAAAAAACATGGCAAAAGAAATTAAAATTCATTAAGGATTGCGCATACAAGCTGATCACTGATCGCGAATACACCATGGCATTCAATCATTTAGAAACGATCATTGACAACTACTTCTGTAGTATAATTGAAAACGCGTCGGCATTAAATACCCGCAACTTATATGTGTACGTTCGAGTCCGGAGCTCATAGCATTTCGTTTCGTCTTCAAGGGAAAGGGGGTGAGGTGGTGAAATGAGGGTTATTGTCAGGTGCGTAATGAAATTAATTGAAACCATATCCCGGTTAATATGACGTTAGAGAGCAACGAGTTCTGTCTACACGGACGGTCAGATGCACCAAATCATTTGTAAGTGGCCATCCCCAGTGATTGACAGACAAGAGACAGCATGCAATGAGCCCCAAACTCTAGTTGCTTAAGACAATAAAATACGTGTATTGAAAGAATGTCTAACAGCACAATTTACCTACACATTACACAAACAAACGAAAACAATATTTCAGTACATAAGCGTTTGTATCACTCACATAGACGATCAATTTCAAGCAGGCATTGTTGACATGTAATCATTTGAGAAAGACAATAATGGATATATTACATTGTAACTGTGATAGCTACTGCTTCCAAATATGCATGTACTAGGACAGTGATGTCAAAAAGAAGGTATGATATATTGAATCATCAGACAAAAGACAGAAAAGATACAGTTTGTTGTAGGGAAAGAATGGAGAAGGAAAATTGCTAATAATTCACCACCTACACTGATAAGAAAACATCTGTCATAGAAAGATTAAATACAACTTTGAAACCTAAATGTTGAAATATTTCACTCAAAAAGCAACAAGAAAATGGCCAGATGTATTGTTTAAACTAATCGATGGATATAATAGCACCTTTTACAGGTCGATAAATATGATTCCAATTGAAAGTTGGCTATCCGAACAACAGATCTAAAGTACAGATCAGCTTAATTGGTTATCTGACAGATGATACCTTTGCATATGACTGGAAGACTTAAAGGAAGAGTATATTGTATGTTTACCAGTAGTTATCTATATACGACCAGCGATAGAGAAGAGTTTAAAGAGGAAAATAGTGAACTGTAAACAAATACGGGCTAGTGAAATGGAAAGGATATGATGATTATTGAACAGTTGGGAAAACGCTGAAACTATTATGTCGCTAAAATGAGTAGAAAACATACAATTGGTCACTCAAAAATTTTAACTGCCATCACAAAATACAAACAAACCAATTATACTGAAGGACAGATATTGTGACATGAACAAAGTAGACAAAATATGTGCACAGAGATTATTTATTCTGAGAGACAGGGTTATTCACACAGTTTCTAATTGTAATATCAAAAATCAAAAATACCATTTTAGTGCTAAACTTCAGATATGTTACTATGAGATAAGTATCGCATTCTCCAACATTACCCTAGGGGAGATAACCTGTCAAGCAAAGACATTGATACAAATAGTTGTAAATAAGAACGTAAGCCATTTATAAAGCACCCTCCAACATATCATATGATATGGATGAAAATGGATATTGGGGATGAAAAATCATGACCAATAGAGGGTCTATTCCCACTGAAACTTCAGTCCCACATGAAGATAAAAAACGCGACAATTGAGCCAGATAGTAGTAATTACTCTGTAGCTGTAAAGTTTTCATGGATTTTGTTTTCCATAATTCTTTGCATTTTCACGTGTGTCTGTGTTTCTGCTCTAAACTACTCCAAAAGTGATCAATTATATCATTATTTCCATAATTAAACCAATGGCACTGAAACAGATGCAGAGATTCACATGGTTGTCATGGATATACACTTTACTCCCTATAGAGATCGGAGCACTGATGCTTTTCCCATAGAACTTAATCAAATCGAAAAATTAAATCCATTTACCAGTCAACGGTTGCATCTCAAAACCTTTAGTACTCTGTTTTTATTCATACACCAGTAGACTTGTTCCTTTGCTGTAATTAAAAAAGTTATTGCCGGATACCTAAATACTAAACTATTGTTCTCTTCCAGACAGTATGTATGCGATTCGCTTTTACCGTAATTATTTGCTTCATATTATTTATTGAGCTTTAATGAGTAAGCAACACATTTATCGTTGGCCTCTAATACAATATAAATTTCAATATTATTAGAGATTCGATGCACGAGATTAAAGATATAAAAAAAACTGCATATAGGCCTTATTTCTTCCTTTTATTTGCATATTGCTGTGAGACACCTATATTGTGTATCTTGGATTCAGCAACACATGCTGGAGCATGGTTAAATCCATAATAGTAATTACGGTGATTTGGTCGATTAAATAAGTGATATGTAAATTGTAAGTCGTGTTCATAAGTATCAATATACATTCATTCACATTTATTTTTGTTTTTGTTGCCCTCTATATTTTGGTCATTTCTGTTAAATCATTCCGCTTTTGTAACTGTCACAAATATTAGTGTTAGCAGTTATCTCATCTTCCAGTTTTATTTCTGCACTTTTAAAAGCATTAATTACATTTTTAATCTGTTCATCGATTTGTTCGATTTCATTTGATAAGTTTTATCTTCACTTGTTCTAACTGTATTTGCAAAATACGGTAATATTCCTAAGCTTCCTTTATTTTCTTTTGGTCACTCTCTAATGCAGCTATCTCACTGTTTATTCTAAGTTCAATGGATTGTGAGTACTTTTGAATGCTTGATATTTCACCTGCTCTTTGCTTACAGTTTGTAAGACTTTTATAGCATTTGATACAGTATTAAGTCTCTGTTAAACACGTCTTGCGCATCTATACTATTTTCTTGTTGTCTTGAATCTAATTTTGTAAATCTTGAATTTTGTTAACTCTCTCAATATCACTTTGTTCAATAGAAGATAATTTGTTATCTTCTTGTTCTCTCCATGCATATATATATATATATATATATATATATATATATATATATATATATATATATATATAGATATATATCTTTCTAATAATCGTAATCTAAAGTTTTACGTCTTTCTGAATCAAGACGCTTTTGTACAAACTGTCTAGTAGATGCATCAGTTAATTTTACCTGATTACCTTAATTTGTAATAAGCTGGCTATTCAAGTTTAGGTCATTTATGACTGATTTAGTGCTAGGTTCTCGCCAGTTCCATACGCACATTTGTTTCCTCTGCGTTCGCTACGGATTTTAAGCCAAGATAACTAGGACATTTTAAAGATATTTTTTCTATGATGATATTTACCTAACATGAAAAACATGTTACAAGCACACCGTGAAAAAACTGACCGTGTTCATATTAAATGCTGATATTTAATTTGTTTACGGTACCACTTTGAAATTGCTAGTAATGATCATTATTACTGTATGAACCAAAATCACTATGAAAAACAATTTTCACAGGTAGAGATTCTAGTAAACACGACTGAGGTCCATCGGAGTAATTTGGGTGAGATTGAGCTGATCGAGTAAAATGTATCAATTTTAGGGTTTCAAAAATCCACAAACTATATCCGATTCTGTATATCTCCGTAGAGATATCTGGCTATTGAATCCGAACAATTTAGAGTTCAAGTCTGTTATGTACAGTGTGCAATTAGTGCTCAGATTTACGAGAAATTGTGTTGTAAGCACTCAATACCGATGTATTCTTCATTGTAACTACCAGCAGTTATACTTCTTTTACTTTGTTCATGTACATTTCAATATTGTTATGTCTACCCAGCAGTGAAACAATACTTGCTCTATTATTTTCGCTGATGCAAGAGAATATTTATGTTTTTTTCAGTTTACTGGAAACATTACAATATCCAGCAACAAACTATATTCTCTCTTAGGAAATGCATATATTACGATTTATGTTGTTAATTGGATTAGTAAAGTAAAGTTCTTTCCCAGGTTGTCCTTTCATGGTAATATGGCCCTTTCTTGTATCAGATAAATTTATAAAGCCGTGAGTTAATATTCGTCTGTTCAATCTGTATCGTTTGTTGCACTTTTCGTTGTAACATATATAGATTTGCTGTTTGCTATAAGCTTATCTAAAATTTCTCCCCTTCAAAAAACCTTTCTAACTCTACAGTGGCTTGACTTTCTGTGGGTTTTTTTTCCTCTTTTTTACGATCTATATATCTATGTATATGTTGTACTCGTTAATAATCAGATTAAATTCCTAATGACTTATTTCATTATCGCTTATTGCCTTACTACAATTCGCTTATCATTCACTACAATATTTTAAATTTATTTTATCTTTTTCAACCTGAAATTAATGCTATTGTCTGCAGACAGTATATGATACAGCGGTGGTATAGTTGGAATTTTTTCTCTCATATATATGTATGAACTATTCTCTCTCATTTATATGAATGAACTAGTCAGATTAGATTCAGGATTAGTAACAGATTTATCAGCATTTTTGGTCGTTAGGATATGCGCTTCATGAACTAGTCCGTTGTGATTACCTTTTCATCGGGTCGCTTTCTTTCATCAAAATGTTTCTCCATGACACAATATTGCCCGTATGTCCACTAGTACTCATTGTTTGCGCTATTCAATCATTTAATTGCGTTGTCTGGTAGTAGCCCGTGTGTTATTAAGCTGTCAATTGTGAACTTGCTCAGTGTGATTGGAATACTCAACTTTATGACTTCATCATATTCCATGTTTGCTAGTGGACAGATCGACATTTTAAATATCTGCTTCGAAAGCATGATGTAACTGACTATAAGAGTTGAATTAATCCTTGCAATGTAAACAGTGTTAAGTATGTTATTTATTTACTTGCTATGTATTCATGTAATATTTCGCTTTTCTAATAATATTACTAGAAATGGATTGGTCTGCTCTTTTTGGTATTTAAACTAATTTAACTGATCCTTCTTTGATAGGTTTTGGTACAGAGCCAGCTTTGCTCTCTATATACAGCAATATCAAAACAAACACAACAGAAGCATCACCTATGAAGAAATACATTTTGTTTTAACTTGTATCATCTTGTGCTGCTACAGTTTTTCATAGTTCCTTTGCTCTTTTAAATTCTTACATTCTACCAAGTTTAACTACCAATCCTACTCTTTCTTCTTTTATGAAGATACCTTTTCTAGCGATTTGTCAATCTTAGGCGTTTCTACAGTTCCGTGTCCTCCACCTTCCATTTATTTACAACGAATGCAAATTATCCAGTGAGCGTAAACATGATTTCAATGATACTTGCTAATTATTCCCTACCATATTTCAATTAATTAAATAAATCTACTTATACTCATCTTACAATTATGTTGAAAGTAGAAGTGTTCTATTTACAATAGTTACAAGTTCAGTGAAATGAAACAATACAGTAGAAACGACGAATGCCAAAACAAAAAAAAAATCATAACATAGTTTAATGGCACTTGGGGGTAATGCAAATTATGTATATATACAAAAATGCATACGTTTTTTGTTTTGATTCGGTGGAAAAATATGATATGGGTTAGGGATACTTCCAGGCCGAGACGTATTTATAAGGCATATCAAACTTGTTCTTTCATCCGACTTAGAACAAAACACGAATGCGGTTTTGTATTTATTACATATCCCCTCTTTCATGCTTTCTAAATAATTGCAGTTTTACTGTATGAATGAAATTCAAAGCGAATTGGATTGATAACAGCTCTATTCACTGCGTGTAAAATGTCTACGCGCGGACGTCAAAGAAGACAAATAAGTAGTTCCAATCTGGTTGTGTGATATGGAAGTACAGATTGAACAGCTGTATCGAACGCCATATCAAGTAAGATTAAATGGGTATGTAATATAAAGGATTATCACAAGAACTGTAGAAAACTAAACAAAATGCACAACAAAGAATCCGACAAATATGTAGGAGGAAAATATAAACTACCCTAATTAACACATCAAACAAAAATTCCATAATGACGAAAACCGCATGATATATCAGTTAGCAATAACTATCCATATAAATAATGTAAAATGACAGAAAGTAGTTGAGATAATGATTAGACTTTAGGTAATGGTGCTCACAACGAGGATGATCAGGAGGAACAAATTCATGATACAACAACTGAACATTCTACTAAAACTAATTTATCTGAGGAGGGATTTGAAATCTTCAACGCATATATGCAGGTTTTGTGGATGAATACAAGGGATTTGTTAAACACGTGTTAAACATAGATGAAACACAACACATATTAATTAAATCTCGGTAAAAAAAAATTGATGGAAGATTATTGTATCACCTTGAAGTAGGCAAATAACCCATGCAAGTTTCTGCAATGGGTAAACCAAAAAAAGAAGTCTGCACCTAGCTCTGTAACTTCAAATAAAGGTGATAGTATCATCCTTACGTATTAAGGCTAAGTGCAAGAAGGAAATGTATGATTACCACCAAATTGTAAACCTACAGATAGATCTTTGGTGTTCGAACCTAGTGTTCAACAAAGGCAGACAATAAGAGTTCATGAGAAAATAGAAATGCAAGTAATCGACACACATGGAACATTTGACCAGCAAGTAAGAGAAGCAAAGATCTTAGTAGATGCAGATCTAAGTGGAGAACTTCCGCCCGCAGAGCCTTGATTATTGACTTTACATATATCATATGCAATCAGACGTTGAAGCATATTACAGATTGATGACATAAGAAAGATATCATCAAAGAAACAGACGCGACTAGAAAAGATAAATTGGAAGAACTGAAGAAAAAATACTTAAAGTAAAGAGCACAAATAGTTGTACATTTAATTCAATTTTCGTTTTGAAATTATCTGATATCTCCTCCACATAAGTTTGGTGTACATTTGTTTTGAAATTTAAATATATTGTGCTAAATTTCAATGTTTTTCCGCATTTGTATATAAATATATCATTGGCAATAATTGCTGCTATATCATAGGATGCCGTGAAAAATCCGCCATCAGCACTTAGTTTGTGTGTGTAGTCCTTCCGTACATCATTTGCATTTTCCTTTTAAATTTTCTTCTTTTTTATTTGTTACTTGTTTTTTTTTCCCACGTTTTTAAACTTGCTTAGTTTTTCTCTTTTTATTGTAGCTATCACGCACTTCAATTGATTTCACAGATTGATGTTTCAATAGTTTAAAATTGCACCAGTGTAGTTCAGTTTCAAGCTAGTGGTCCATTCCTTTCGTGCTTTTTCTATTACTTTTACATGTTTACATGTCCATTTTTTCTTTTTTTGGGGGGTTTCCAGTATTTTAGAAATTTGGTCCTTTTTCCTTTCTGGTAGTTTAAACATTTGGCCGGTTTTACTAACATATCTTAGGAAAGAAGTCATTCATAAGATATGTTCCACGAACGAGTTCTTTCCTGAGAAGGTTCCAGGAATTTTAAAGTTTTCATAGCTAAGATATTTACTAACGTTACGAAATAGAAATTGGTGTCTTATGACAAAGATCAGTATGTGCGCAACTTATTAATACCTTATGCTTAAGGTAAATTGTTTATAAATAGTGACAAATGCGAAGATTTTAATGACCAAAGGTGTAATAAGAAAAATATCGTTCCGGTGGCAATGACGACGATGACGCTGGAATCGGCGATGACGATGATCATAACGATCATGATGATGATGATGATGATGATGACAAAAGTTATAATGACGACCTTTAGAAGATACGCTTGGGGACCGTGATCATTCCCCTTAATGTGTGCGTGTGTTAAAAAAGAAATACAACAATTTTTTTTTTTTTCGTTTTTTTATTTTTTCTTTTCTGTCGGACTATGTTTACATGATAATTCCAAATGAAAATATTATCGTCATCATCCTCCTCCTCCTCTTCTTTTGCCTCTTCTACTTCGTCATCATCGTTCAAATCGTTTATGATGAAAGTTAATTTATATACGACTCCAATCTCCTTCTCTTTGTTGATTTTTACACTTCCCACTATGCTGTGGTTGTGTATGTATGTATGTGTGTATGGGGCATAATGGCAAATCAACACAATCCTGTCTCAATAGTGCCGATGGAAAGTTAAGTTCTAAAATTGCGTTGGTTAGGGGGAGCATGAATTTTCAACATTTAGTCTTCACATGGATACTGTCCAACGCCATGCATATTCACTACAAATGACACTAGTAATGTGTAATCTGCAGTAAATTATTAATGCCCTTTAAACATATTCCACCTTCTCAATCAGATATTTAAGACACTTAGTTTAAATGACATTAGGTCTAGCGGCGACACTAATATTAATCATTCATATTGCACATGTGTGCTTATACATGTCCCAGAAACCCAGGCATTTCATTGTGATTCTTATTCAAGATAGAGAGATAGACCGAGCTAGACTGGTTGATTGATTGATTGACTTACAGATAAAATATATACACTCTGACAGATTGTTTAAAATGTATTTTTTAGATAGAAGACAGGGTTGATGTTTTCTTTCCTTTCCATATATATATATATATATATATATATATATATATATATATATATATATATAAAAATAAATATATATATATATATATATATATATATATATATATATATATATATATTTATATATATATATATATATATATATATATATATATATATATATATTAAAACCTGATAATGAAAATGAGCTCTCTCTCTCTCTCTCTCTCTCTCTCTCTCGTGGGCCTCGGGTGGCCGTGTGGTCTAAGGCGCTCGCCTTTACAGATCACTGACATCTCACCGCTGTCCGTGTGGTTCCGAGTCTCGACTCAGCCAACGTGGGTATGTGAGAAAGCTTGCCAGTCGCTTCCCGATGGTCGGTGGTTCTGCCCTGGAATTTCCCGAGTTTTTCCTCCACCAAATATACTGGCTGCCATGTATAGCATATCTTGTGCTGAAAGATTTCGTTAAGCCCACAAAATATGTATTCATTTATTTACGTTCAGCCGGCGCGACCTCAATGGTTTATTGGTTTACCTCAACAGGTATGCGTGCAAATGAATATTTTCTTTCACAATGGACCGGGTAACCATTTAAATTTACATCCTGGTTTAAATGTGCTTTCATTCTGGTATAAAATACTTCAGATAACTACGCATTTGTCATTTCGATACATATGTCACATTCACCATTCACTTAAAGCAATAACTAATTCTACTACATACATCGATCTTATTGGAATCAATCGTGGTCTTGGTTGCAAATATTTGAATGAATGTTGGGTACTGTAATTCACACTGTTTTTGTGTCTGCGATAGATAAAGAATCAATGTCTAATATCAAAGACAGTCATTAAATCATCTGCATTTAGGAAAAGAATAAAGCAAGTGAAATATCAGACGTTATATACCAGGTAATACTTACATTTACTCAATATATCCGACTAGGCGTTTCGAAGTTGGAAGAAAAAGAGCACCATTCTTCCCAAGCCCACTACCCATAATGCCCCATCACATATACTGTACCTTACTGTCGCTATCCACAACCATGTCTAAACATGATCGTATCTAAAAGAAGTGTCGCAATAGAGTTGTGCAATTGCTTTTACTTGGAAAAAGACATTTCACAGAGAGAGAGAGAGAGAGAGAGAGAGAGAGAGAGAGAGAGAGAGAGAGAGGATATTTATCTCAGAGCGGTTCTATATGTAGAGCTGTATTGATCAGTGTTGTCCGATATTTACTCGCTTGTTGATAAACACATTCTTATTCTCATATGTCGGCAATTCCTTTTTATCATTATCTGTTTTATCACTGTTCATATATAAATTTTCTCTCTTCTTGTCATCTAAAAATGGATGAGAAAGTAATAAGAAAATAAAACTTTAGCAAGTTTGAATGTTCACCAACGCAATTCACATGCTTTGTATTACATGTAATTTAACCCCTTTTTGAGCTGTGGTTCAGTGATTTGCATGCTGTACTCGCTACAGGAAGATTGGGGGTTCGATTGCTGTCCAGACCAGGCCGGGTCGGCCGCTGAGGCGTGTCTCTGAGCAAGGCACTTTACTCCTATTGCGTATGCACAATATAGTTTTTCAAGTGTTGATGTGCCATTAAACAACAATCAAACACCCCAGCGCTAGGCTGTAGCTAGGGGGTAATAAACACACCTTTCTCGCATATATGACGTGCTTTTTTAGTATTGCTTGAAATGAGTCAAAATATTAGGTGTTTTTATTTACAATTTACCTTTAATCCCCACCCCCTTACGGACTGCCAGGGAAGAAGTAAAACAAAATACATCTCTTGCAGACAGTACCATATGGGCAAGATAACCATCACGTTTCATGATTTTCCACCCAGCGCTTTAGGAGATGTGGCAACGGACAGACGAATACACAGACGGGTGTAGAGACAGACGGAGAGACCTGTAATGACACGCTCCACAATATGTAATGGGCTTTTGTACAATTGCAAGACATTGGAACTAATAGTTCTCACATTAACTACTCTAAACGAAAATTTTGCCAACTGACGATGAGCAGACGTAAAAACAGTCCAGAGTAACAAAAGATAACGCAATTCACTCTGTCCACATTCATTGTTGGGTAAACACTAATGGAAACTTTACATTCAAAATACCGAGGAGTGTCTCGTGAAGCTAAATTTACAAATACATTGTACATGATTTATATGTCAGTCTATTGCCAAGAGACAGAAAGACAGATCATATAGCTTTGGTTTTTAAATGTATGGTTCTGTAGATACGTGCACACTATAGGCTAGGATCTGGGCCAGACCTTCACACTATACCTCTGCCCCAGATAGAACAAAAGTTAAGCGGTATCGTTACAAAGGTCGTTATGCGTGAGTAAGAAAAATGAGAGAGCTGGGCCACTGAAGTCAGACTAATTCTGATTAAATCAGACAGTCATAGTATTGTGTATCACCACCTCGTAGCCCGGAACGCTGTATTATCACGGTACGTAATGTTGTTATCGGTACATATTAAAACCGTTTTTGTTATTGCTGAACGGTTACAAATTGTTAAGTTTCTATGAATTTTACTCTGTGAATTAATATTAAAAATCCCTGTCAATCGAAGCACGCAAATGTAAATACAATGGCAATAGTTGACTCACTCAGATTACTGTACGATGGGGGAACAACTCTATATTATTGCGGTATTTACCTAATGTAGGTATGGTAGCACGGACATATTATAATAAACATAAATTTCAACTTACCCATAAGAAGGAATGTCAACGTTTGTACAGGCTTAATATTTCCAAGGATAAAAATATACAAAATAATAAATACAACCGGATCCAATGATTAAATTGAACACAGTAGTGTCCGTTAGATTGAAATCCATTAATTACAAACAGTACAACTTTTTTAAAAATTATATTATTTAACTTTGTCTGAATTTAAATGAAATGTGGGCAAATAAATGAGCTATGTCACCTCACAACTGATGTTTTACAACAAAATGAAAGGTGTGTCCAGTGTAGGCAATTGTCACATTGTGCCCATTTGACAATCACAAGATTAATACAACCCCTAAGTGCAGGTGGCTGATGCTTGCGACATACACATCAGTTTGAAGATTTATGCTCAGACATTGGTAAGGTGCCTGACTGTCCTCGAAATTAGTTTCATCAGAATCATCTACATAATATGCAGAGGGACCAGGCTGAATAGAACATGGGATTCTAATCCTAGGTGATGTCTTCAAAATTTCAAATGCTACAGTATAAAACTTTGAAAAGTTGGTGTTTTTTAGACACATTTTAATTCTGAAGATGAGGATGAATTTTGGACACTCCTTGAAGCCAAACTTGTTGATTTTGTTTCTTACATTTGGTACATTTTTATGACTTTTAGAAGCTGATGACTGTTGTATGATGATGACATCCTCTTTGTTGGAGTACCAGCAAGGAAAGGTGGAACAAATTTCTTTCTGGGCTTTTGGACAACTTTTTTTATGGTTCTCTTCTTAAAGAAATCACTTAGATCTTCATCTTTCTCTGGTGTTTTGGCTTTCATAACATCTTTAGGGTAATCTTCAGTTGTTGGTTGAGATGTTTCCGAAATGTTTTCTTTCTATTGACTGGCATAGTTTTTCACATGGTAAATGGTTGATGGCACTACCTGTGAATTCAAAATTGTCCTGTTTGAAAATGGAAAAAAGGCAGAAGTTACATTTTCTGGAGATATTGCCTTCAAGTAGGTGTTGCAGGTAAGTTTTGCAATATCATACTTTGTAACTTGTTGCCCAGGGTTCTTCTGCAAGTGCAGCTGACATTGTCTATTGTACATGGATTTGAAGGGTCGAAAAATACCAACATCCATTGGGTGGGTGACATGGCTAGTATGGGGTGGCAAGAAAAAAAGAATTACATTATTTTTCTTTGCCCAATCAACAAGTGTTAAAGATATATGTGACGTATGTCCATCATACAGTATGAGGGTGGGCTGTGAGTTATTTCCATCAGCTATTCCACTATGCTTGGTAAACAGTGTTTGGTGATGTAATTGTGAAATATAGCTGAGTTGGACCAACCACTATCTGACATCTCACAAACAGATTCAGGAGGAGCACCTTCTTAAAGTTGATCATTCCACTTCTTTCCGGGGAATACAAAGTATGCCGTGATGTGGTTTCCAATGGCATTGCCACACCCAATGATGGTTACATTTTGTGATCTTGATGATGCCACTGCTTGTGCCTGAGTATTTTGCCACATACAACTCGTGGAGGGGAATGTTCAGTGTTTATTCCAGTCTCATCAATGCTAAATATTCTCTCCAGCCTGTCTCTTAAATTGTTGATTGTAAAAATGGTTGACAGCTCCTTAAAATAGCTGTTTAATACTTCCCTTGAAGCACATTTTGCTCGCTGCATAGACAGTTTCTAAGGCTTGGCAAGCTTTAAATCTGGCCACCAACGCATAAACCCATAAAACCAGCAATCGCTCAAAGGTCTGTCACTCTGATCTTTCTTTCCACAAGAAAATGCATAGTCTGTTGCAAGGTACTGCACATATGCTTTGGTGTATTGATACTAATTAATGTATTAATTAAAATATTTAAATATAAATAAGTCTATTATTATTATTAGTATTATTGCAATAATAGCGATAAATGGTTTTTAATAGTTTTGCTTTCCTATTTATGAAGGATCTCAAGTAACATTTTACCATTTTTGGTCCATATTGGCCACAGTAGAATGGAATTCCATGCGCAGTGTTGTTATGACATGTATGTCACCAGCGGTATATGACCTATAAACATCAGCCTGTAGACGACACACTGAGTATATTTCGTAATCAGGACCGATGTAGATATAATGAGTTCGAAAGGGGTTTTGTACATGGGAATCAATAGATTTGCATGCACTTTACAAAAAGGAAGTTTCGGGGATTTCTCGATATAGACTTACCAAATATATTGACATTTTTGAGGAAATATTGTTTTGATTTGCGGACTTCCTGGCTACAGCTTTATATAGGTATATAACCATTAGATGTCGCGTGTTTCCAATTCCTCGGGAAATCCCATTTGCCGCGATAATATAGCGCCCGCAATAACACAGCGTTGGAGTATATAGAGGCGAGAGAAAATTAAAAATCAAATTTAAAAAGTACTAGACCAGAAGGAGTGGATAATAAAAATTAACAAATTTAACAATAAAATACTGGACCTGCAAGACAATGAAGACAATTTGTGACCACTAATCTGAATCTTTTTTTTGCAAAGGATAAATAATGGCGCAAAGCTAATTTGTATTGAATTCAATACTTTTCAGAGAAGTGATATCAATATTTCACGAGGGTAACATGAAAGTAACAATTTCAGTATCAAGAGATAATGCCTATTTGTTTACAAGTTTGGACAGAATAAAAGTATGCTCAAAGTGAGTGTGTTTAAGAATAACATGTTAAGATAATAAATGTGTTAATTTGATCATTTTAAAAAAATGGAATACTCCAATGCAGATTTACAGATTACCTTGTATAATAATAACATGGAAATAAACAGTATCAGCACTTACAGCAAAATGGTTAAAACAGTGCATTATGAAAAAGAAAACAACTACGTACTTTATGCAATTTGCATTGACTCACCATTGCAATTGTTCTTGTATAATATCCAGTATTGTAACTTCAAAACTCCAGCTATTATCAAGGTTACTGTTACGATACCGTGAAACCATAATGCACAGAAATGAAGGCTGTTCTATGTGACTGTATGATACATGCATGCCACCTTTTGGAATTTAAGCTTAAAAAGAATATTTTGAATGTAGTAAAGGTTATCGCCCCGTGGTGCCATATTTCTTTTATGAAGGCTATTCCATTCCCTTGCATGATGCGTCGATGCCATGTTTCGGAATTTAGTCACACAAAAATTTAAAAAACAAATACATAAATACATAATAATACTATTCTGAAGGTAGGAGAGGTTTGAAGGTTCTCGCCCCGTGGAGGTATATTTCAGAGTCACCAACATTTTTCTAATCTGTTGGATGATGCATACATGCCATGTTTCGAAATTAAAGCCCCAAATGAATATTTAAGGTACGACAGGTATAAAGGGACTGAAAACTACAATCGTTCTGCCAAGCCATATTTAGGCTATATACAAGTTGTTGCATGATGTCTGCATGGTATTTTTTGACATTTGATGTGCGAAATGTCTAAATGGACTGTTACTATCGACTTACAGAACCATGTTTCACATTAATGAAAACTATTCCAAGTTGTTGTATGATGTCTACGTGCCATATTTCCAAATTCAGGCCTAAAAAGAATATTTTCAATATAGAATAGGTCCTAAATGGAATGTTAAAGTGGCCCCGTGGAGACATATTTCAAATATGAAAGCCATTCCAAGTTGTTGCACGGTACTTGCATGCCATTTGTTCCGAATTTATACCTGAAAAGAATATTTTGAAGGTAGTATACGTCTAAAAAGACTGTTACTATCGCATCATTGAGTCATAGTTAGCATGCAATATGAATATTCCAAGTTCTTGTACGATGTCTGTATGCCACCTGTCAGAATTTGGGCCTCGAAAGAATATTTTGAAGGTAGAAAAGGTCTAAAGAGACTGTTATTATTAACCCTTAAAGCTATATTTCACAGTTAAGACTGTTATGCCAAGTTGTTAAATGGTCCCTGCATGCCAAAAATAATATTGTGAAGATAGGGACAGTCTAAAGGGACTGTTAATATCGTCCCGTTGAGCTATATTATACATTAATTGCTGCTAATCCAAGTTTTGCATGATGCCTGCTTGCCATTGTTCGGAATGGAGACCTAAAATAATATTTTGAAGGTAGAAAAAGTTTAAACAGACTAATACTATCGCCGCGTGAAGTTGTATTTCACATTTATGAAGGCTATTTCATCTTTTTGCGCTAAAGTCCAAATGACTCTACCGGGAAATTTAGGCACAACAATAAAATTCTGATGAAATGAGAGGTAAAAATGGTCTGTTTCTGCGCTCAGAATTGCAATGTTTGAAATTTATGAAAGCTGTTCCAATGTGTTTCATGATGTCTCCTTCCCAAAATGGTTCAATTATGATTATATTTTGAGGGTATGAAGAGACTAAGGGATCTGTTTCTATACTCCAGAATGCCATACTTTCTTGTAATGTTAGAAACGTTTTAATAGGATTGCTTGTATCACCCGAGAAGCCATCTTTCGCAGTAATTGAGACTATTACTAATTGTTGCTTGATACCCACACTTCCATTTTTGGAACTGAGATCTAGCAAAGTTTATCAAAGAATGAATGGTCTAACCGGATTGTTTCCACCATCAGGTATCCATATTTAAAAACTGTAAAGGCTATCACATGTTGTCGCATGATGTTTGTGTGCCACGTCTTGGAATTTGGTCAAGCACAATTTAAGATTGAAAGAGCTAAATGGCTGGTTTCTATCACTGGTAGCGTTATAATTCACATTTATCATAAGGCTATTTAAAGTTCTGCATAATGTTTACGCTCTACGTTATTGAAATTTAGGCCTAAATCAATATTTTTTATATAGGAGTTATTCTATTCCTTGAAAACAATATTTCACAATTTTGAAGGCTATTTCAGGTCATTGCATAATGCTAGATGCCAAGTTATCACAATTCACGTAGGAAAGTACTAAAGGGCCAGCATCCATTTCCCCTGGAACCATATTTTCCGATTATAAAGGCTATTTTATGTTGCTGAATGATGAATGCATTGCCAAGTTTTAGAACATAGCTGTAAAATAATATTTTGAAGGTCATAACATTTAAAGGTACGCTCTATCTCCCACGGAAATATATTTTACACTGAGAAATACTATTACGTGTTCTTGCATTAATGCATACATGCGAATTTTGTTTTAGGAATTAAGGCATGACAGCAATATTTTGAAGATATGATAGGGTTTCAATCCACAGAACGCAACCTTTCACAGTTATAAAGATTATTCCATTTTCATGCATGATGCTTAAATGACACTTTTTGGAAAGAAAGGGCTAAGGGGTCCGTATACATATCTGGCGGAACTATATTTTTCAATTAAGAAGGTTATTCTATGTTGTTTCATAATGCATGCATTTCCACATTTTTTTTTATTCAGCCTACCAGTATTTTGAAGGTCGGAAATATTTTAAGGGACTACTTTTATCCAGAAGGGAACCATATTTTAAAGTTAGAAATGCTATTACAGGTTGATGCATTAATGCCTGTATGCAATTTATTTTAATGGTAAGTAGACTATTTAAAGTTGTTGCGTGATGTCTGGATGTTTTCATTTTTTTGCCCAGGAATTTTGTTGCTGAAACCAATTTTCTGAAGATAGGAAAAGGCTCGTGACGTGTTTCTATGTCCCGGTGAGTTATATGTCTTAGTTGTGAAGGCTACTGTTTTTCAAGTTGTTGCGTGATGTCTGCATTTAACGCCGTCTTTCAGCACATAATAGGCTATACATGGCGACCAGTATATGTCGTGGAGGAAGAACCCACGGTAAGCTATGGCAAACTTTCTCACATACCCATGTTGACCGAGCCGAGACTCGAACCCACGCAGACAGAGTTGAGATACGAGTGATCTGTAAAGCCGTGCGCTTTAGACCACTCGGCCACCCGGGGCCCCGCCATAACTTTGGAATGAAGGTCAGGATAAACAATATTTTGAAGGCAGGCACTTGTCTGTGGTGCCTGTAGCTGTGTCTAAGAGACTCTTATCTACAGTTGATTAAATTTGACCCACGTTCTGGCATAATATAATGTTACAATAGATTCTGTGAGATCTGATTCGTTATTTTCCAGAGGCCATCCAAGTGTATAAATGGGAAATGCAGATAAACTGTCATTTTGATTCACTTTTTACGTATGTTAATTAGTTGCAGAGTTTAGTTTACTCATGAAGACAATGACAATAAAACATTACTATCGTCGTCGTCATGCTCATAATAATAATAACATTCATCATCATCATCATCATTACCATCGTCATCTTCTTTATCACCAATGTATTTTCATGAAATACAGAGATTAGTATGTTCGTCGAGATCGTTCTTTTTGTGAACTTTATTTTTTCCGTTTTTAAGCAAAACATACTATCTATCAATGATTACACTAAATATTTATCATTTTTGTTTCAAGTAAACTCACGCAGTTCTTCTCTTCCCCGTAGCTGTAGGCGGATAATAAGAAACACGCGCAGTTGTTTTGTACTGTATAACATGATTATTGGTAGAATAAACAGAAGGAGAGTCTATATTATGTGTGTATAGTCACAAAATGAATCGTGTGGACTACAGCGGCCTGCGACATGGCTTAAAATTGTAAAAGTTAAATAGGAATGAGATTCTCTGAAAAAATAATAGATACAAAACAAATCGTGCACAAATTATGCTTGATTGATGACGTGACGGCTGAAGAAATTTAAAATAGTATACAACTTTTAAAAAAGACTTTTTCCCGGCTGGGATCAATTCAAAAGAGAAGTGTAATGTATGGTAGGGAGATTTTCATTAAATCCCTGAAAATATTCTTTAATGAAATTACCAAGCAAGAAATCATCTCTTTCTGTTGGGAGAAGGGCTTAATCATCAAGATTCACAAAGGTCATGGAAAAAGTAAATCCAATCAGGACAATTATTGACATATATCACTTTTCGCAGTTAAGTACAAAATCTTCTAGCATATTATGAATAACAAAATCAATCATACTGTATAAATATCAAGTATACACTTCTCTAATAAGCAGCAACAGGGATTTCAGATCAAACTGAGCTGTCTAACTACTGTATTCAATACGCAAGAAACTATAAACCATAAGAACAAATTAGATAGCCCTACAATACCAACCATTTTGGATTCAAAAATAAAAAATGCATTATATGGGATATGGCACACTGTTCTTTTTTTAAAACTGTTTCATCTTGGAATTTAATATAGTATATAAATACTCCTCAAGATAAAAATGTGATTTTAATATAAATAAGTCTTGTGTAATTGTATTTGGAAGATAGCCCTTATCACTATCTGTTGGTAATGAAACAATACATGAACATGAGTGTACACACTTCATATATCAAATTTGGTAATATGTCCACGAGTGTTACACATTGTTTGCAATGTATAATTGTTGTATAAATTTAGGGTCCTGCAGTGTTATAATCCTGGCTCTAGCCAAGTGATTTTCATAATAATTTATTTTTCCTTCCAGTTTGACTTGTATACTTTACCAATACAGTTTGACTACATACATTAATGTAAACTAGAAGTAAAGAATTTCATAAAACAGTAACGATTATGTATCTGTATAATACTACTTTGATAGAATTATACTAGGTGATTGATACTTTACGAAAGAGATCAATCGGAGAAAATGATATAAACAAAGCTTCCTCGTCTGGTTCATGACTTGCACTTCAGGTTAAAATTGAAAAGCATCTGTTCAATACATTAAATGTTGACACACATTATGTGAAATATAAAATAATATAATATTCTAGAAAATCATTGTACATTTGCTGGTAACATGTAGAAACCCATACTATTGAGACTATCAAACCGAACTTAAATTAACGCAATGCAGAGATAAAGTTTATTGCATCTAATAAATTATGTTAGGCAAACACAGGAAGTTAAATCATTGACATGTCATGCAGTTCAAATGAAAGTATCGGTGTGAAAGACATAACTGAGTACTTTTTTTAACTCCACATTATCCTTGAAACATCTGAAACATGACAAACGAAGCAAAGACCATGTACAGAACACTAATTACATGTATGTATATATTAGGTTTAGATGGCAATTCAGCACAATCCTGGCGATATAGTTCCGATTAAAAGTTGAGTTCTAAAAATAAAAAGGGGAAAATTACAAAATAAACTTTATGAAGATAAACCCTTTCAAATTAACGTAAATATGTAGTCCTTAAGATAAACTCTTTCAAATTAACTTAAATATGTAGTCCTTCAAGAACAAATACAACGATTTTAAAAAGGTTGTAAAAGTGTTAAGAATACAAATTTTCATAATCTTTAGGAAGATAAACCCTTCCAAATAAAAGCAAATATTTTATGTTGCAAGAGAATAAAAAAAGGGGAAATGTATAATCGTGTAATAAAGTTATTTCAAGGTTTCACTAGGAGACCTGTTGCATTTGTTAGCACCGGGGTTTGAGCTTGGGTTCTCAGAGGTGCAAAGAGAGTGGGCTTAACCACTGTGCTATCCATTGGTAAAGCCCTCCCATACACAAAGATATGATTTCAAATTTTATCAACAGATCTTATTGTTAAGTCTAGACTTATGGCATTTCGGGACTTAAGCTGCATCCAAATATATTGATGGGTTTTATACTTAAATTTAAGTCCAAACCTACACTATATATATACGACATTTTACTGGTCCAACTGTTAGTCAGACATAAACTTGATTTCGCTGGATTCTAGACGTAAGTTTAAGCCGAGACTTAAGTTCAGTTGATGAAATCCAGACCGGGTCTGGATGTTACCAACGGAAGTTTAGGCCCGACTTAGACACAAGTCTCAAACCCGGCAATCTATTAAGTGAATGCTAAGTCAGACTTAAGTTTAATCAATTAAATATGTTGAGTTTAGACTTAAATTTTAAGTCATACTGGTGAAGTTGGGGCTTGGAAATGTAGTCACGAAACTATCTCAGGACAAAAGCTGAACTCATGCTCTAATTTTTAAAAAAAATATAATTTTTTTAAAAAATTAAATATTCCAATATTCTTTATAACTTTCTAAGAATGTGGTTATAATCAGGAAACTTTAAAGAATATCTTATTGTTTAGGCTTCTAAATGGTTGCAAAATTTCAATAATATTGAGAGACTTTAAGAAAGCATTTTAATTTTGGAGCTTTTAGTCCGAGTTTAATAGTCTTTGTGACTTTGGGAGCTGGGTTCCTAACCTGTGAATTTGTTCCTTTGGAAGATGGAGATGAGGATTGTGTCCTTGCTACTTGTAGTAGATCTCTCGATTATTCCCAGAAATTTTGGTTTTCTTCTATAAGATTGTAAAAAATCAGAGTACTCTTGGAAGTATAGATGGCACTGTGCAGTGAAGTGGGACATTGAAGTGAAAGACTTGCATGGAAACTGCCGATTATGGATGGACCATTGTAGGTACATGTAGGTACCAAAATTCGTACGAGAAATGCAAGTGTTCTAATACTTCTCTATCTAGAAGATGAGCTGAATATATTTTGGCTTCTGTATGGACACAACATAACGTGATTTTAGTAACAGACGATATTCAGGTATAATTTAAGGACTCTGAAAAGGCTTTCAATTATGGTTTAACTTGATTAAGACAATTTCAATTTTAAATATATTTTTGTTGCTCTAGTATCAATGTTAATATTTGTACTGCAAGAGGGTATGAAATATATTGTTGCTGATCGGAGTACGATAAAGAAGTTTGTGTAGATTTTTGGTGAGAGAGGTTTGCATATAATAGTAATTTATTTCCTTTTTTTATAATTCTATACGACTTACATGCATAATTATTATGGAATATGTGTTTTATAAGTTGCATACATGTGGAATTTTAATTATTAACTTTTTTCCCCTTAATGATAGGTATTGTGATAAGTCTGTGCTATACATTAGTGAAATATTTCTTCGGCTTTCTGTTTTATTGCAAAATTGTACAAATTACATCACTAAACCCATAGAGGATTTGTAAATACAAAGAGTTACCTCTCGTACCTGACCCTTCTGTTAGCATTGGTTACAATTTGATATGTGTTGATATAAGTATTTATTGGTATGTAAATTTTTAAAAATTGATAGAAACAAACTGATTAAAAAAATGCACATTAAGATCAAATGTTGCACAATTCCGGGGTATATTTAACACAGATAGTTTAAACCATATTTATTTCTATCATTAAAAGGTGTGAAAAAAGCATAATATAAAAACTGAATTTGGAAACAAGTACATTTCGCACTTATATTAACCATCTTCAAACAAAAACCTTAGATTTCCAAAATAGAACATTGGGGATGCAATATAGAAGTCATATTCGTTTGGAGTAGCTGAATCTAGGTGAATATTAGTTTATTTTTGTGGGTTTAACACAATTTTTCAGCACATGATGAGCTATACATGACAGCCAGTATATTTGGAGGAGGAAAAACACAGGAAGACCCCGGGAAGAACCACATGATAGGCTATACATGACGGCCAGTATATTTGGTGTAGGAAGAACCCGGGAAGACCACTGGGAGAACCACCCACCCACGGGAAGCTACTGGCAAACTTTTTAACATACCCACGTTGGAAGAGCGCCTTAAACCACTCGGTCACCCGGAGCCCCCCATGCTGGATATAATGTATATGCAAGACTGACATGTCATATAGTAACAAATGGTATTAATACAGATATACATATCACGGTATCCATTCAAGAAAAGTAGGTATAGAAACATGATCCGTAAGCAATTATAAGATACTGAAGCAAGAGTTGTCACTTTGTCTTTTGACTGAGATATTCGTTCCAAACAGGAATCGAAACCATGCCTTGAGTAATGTACCTACCGAAGAGCATCCACGATGATGATGCAAATGCGCTTGAAAGAATAAGGTATAAATGTATTACTGATTTCCCGTTGAAAAAAGAAAACGTGTCTCTCTGTCTATAGTATACAAATGTGACGACAACAAAGTCATGCTTAGCTCTCTACATAATTATGACTGTATATGACAGATAAACCGGGTTTTAAAATATCAACTTAAATGCCGTATAAATACAATTCAAATCTATTTTTAATTGGTGTACTGGTTAGTTCTAAACGAGATGATAGTGATGATAGTGTTAGAGGCCCCCTGGTGACAATCAGGTTAGAAATTATAAATTGATGAATGAAATGACTAAGTTTTATGCATTTGTTATATCCTTGATGCTTTTCGTTTTTAAAATCGGTAGGGGGGGGGTAAAGGCTGCCGGGAGGGGGGGATTATCATATCAGACAGTATACACAATCTAACTGAGTAAGAATACCATATAAGGTATTTTACCGAGTTACAACATAATTTTGAAAATGTAGTAAAAGACATATTCTGTACTTTCTATTTCTCACAAGAACATAGAGGAGAATAGCAAATATTTATATTAGATAGGTGTTCTCTCATCGTAGCTAGCGACAGGCCACAATCCGCTACGCTCAGTTGTCACCCGTGGCTGCCTGTGCTAAGATTTTCTCGTTTGTCATGAGTATGCATAAATCTGCTTAACTAATCACTGCGAGGGCGAATAAAATTTTCTCGCAATGGTAACCCAACGTGACCTTTTACGGTGTATTAATTAGCCAATCAAAGTTTCTCGTCCACACAAAGTCACTTATCGATTGATAAAACGAACACTTTCATTGATGTGTAAGAGATTGTTACACTGTGCTGCTGATGACGTTTTTTATTTATGCTTACTCATGAAAAACGAGGAAATCTCAGCACAGGCAGCCACGGGTGATAAAGGGGCGCAGAGGATTGTCGCCCGTGGCATGCGACGATGGTGTTCTCTCAATTCACTGCAATGTAACCTTAAACGTGAATGCATGTGTCCATTTATTCTTCGTACGCGAATATATTTTGCAATTATAGTTATATCCATGTTTTAAAATCACCAAAAATGTGTAATAGAAGAATCGTGTCTTCAGTCGGTATCGGATTCTTGTCCCTAATTGTCGCTTAAAAGGAAGGACCGACTATATAATTGCGTTTTGCACATTATCGTGTGTATGGGTGAGGTTTTGTAAATTGTCTTATCCATTTTAGTTTTTGTTTGTTTATTATTTTGCTTTTATATAGCTCTTCGCTTATTGTCATGTACGCGATATTATGTTTGTATTAGTGTTTTGTATTTTTGTCACATACCTGGACATTGGTGGTAACTTGACTAAAGTTGAAAGTTTAAAGATCGCAGTCTATATTAACAAAATCGATAGATATTAAATTACTTATTTTTGAAGATCTACGCCAGCGGCAGGCCTATTAACAGCTTATTAAACTAGAATTAAATGAGTGTATTTATTTTGAAATTAAATTTAGTGATGTTTGTGTTGACCATTTCTAACCGGGCGACCGATTACGTACGAGATGCACTTCGTATGTCTGTGTTAATGATCAAATAATTTTGGAAAGTAATAGGTTTTGCCTTAAATTAAAATGGTAGGGCTATAATAGGTACTGTTAGTGGTGATATGTGGAGTTGTCCTTAATGCACAAGAAAAGGCCTAGAGGGCGCTGGAGATACACCCAATGGACGGTATTCAGAGATTGTTTCCTGTGATTAGTACTATCTCTGCATAATCATATATATTAACCTTCATCGTACACGTGCAATACTGCAAATGCAATAAGTGTGTGTGTGTGTGTGTGTGTGTGTGTGTGTGTGTGTGTGTGTGTGTGTGTGTGTGTGTGTGTGTGCGGAGTAGATATAAGACGATTTTTAAGATGGCTGCCATGGCGGCTACAATAGTGAGATTGGCACCATTTTCATTTACGACCAACTAAACGTTATAAGAAGTCTTTTGGTGAGAACCCAGTATCGATATCACCATCCAACCAGGAGGAACAGCGATAATAAAATTTTTAAGATGGCTGCCATCACAGCCATATTGTATGTCAGATCGGTACCATTTTCATATAGGACCATCATAAGAAGTCTTGTGGCAAATATCCATGTTGATATGCCATCCATCCAGGAGGAATAGCGATAACAAGATTTTTAAGATGGCTGCCATGGCGGCTATAATGGATGTGAGATCGGCACCATTTTCATTTATGACCAACTAAACCATCCATCAAGGAGGAGTAGTGATAATACAATTTTTAAGATGGCTGCCAACACAGCCATATTGGGTGTCAGATCGGCACCCTTTTTTTAGGACCATCTAGTCATCATAAAAAGAATGTGTACGTTTGCTAAATTGACCATCCGTTCGGAAATCGTAGCGATAACAACGTCCCAGCAGCGCCATTTTCATTTAGGACCAACTAGATCTTGAGATGAATGTGTGTTTAAAGTTTCGTGACAATCTTCCGAGTAGATTAGGAGAAGTAGCGATAGCGAACTTGTGATAACGGACAGACGATGGATTGACAAACTACAGGCAACAGGCGATTCCATAAGCTCCTCTTGCATATAACAAGTAAAGCTAAAAACTGAAATATTCATTTCACGGCCAACGATTAGGCTGTTTCGAATACGTACAATCAAGTAATTACTATCTTTATCTTACTATCTTTGATTTTGAAATACATGGGGTACACTCATATTTAGTATGAATTTCAAGTATGTCAGACATTGTCTAGGCAATGTAAACTCATGTTAATCATCGTTACTCTCTGTTGAACATACAGCTAAGGTAGCCTGGACAATCTAAGTTTACGCTGGGGGAATCACTCAAAGATTGTATTTGCTAAATAGTAATTTTATTAGTTATGGGACTTCAGCAAGGAATGTAATTCATCACTACTGAAGCTGTCTATACTAAGGTCTGGAGGTAATGTTAAGGATATATCCTTGTAGGAAAGAGTGTGTGGTTTGCGTGCGCACGCATACATACGTGTGAATGTCTGATTGAGATAGATAGATAGCTAGGTAGGTAGATATATAGACAGATAGATGCTACTGAATCTATCTTAATGATCCCGCACAATGTTTAGTAAAAAAAAAATAACGTTTGAAAAAAGAAATAAAAGAAATAAAAAATAAAAATGTAGAAGACTACAATCGATGTTAGACTGTGGTTGGAATATCAAAATTAATTTCAACTCCTAAACGAGTAATCCAGAATTTTTCTTTTTGACTTCTATCCGCTTTTGAACAGCAGATGTCGTGCTCAATGCCAATCATTCTCAAATGATCTTTAATACAGTTTGTACTAAAAATGTTTAAATAGATGTTTTATTTGGCTTTGCAGTCGTATATCCGAAAAATGCCCCTCTAGCCTAAGGCGTAAATTCATTTGGTTCCCCAATATATGGCTTTTTACAGTTAAAATAATACACCGCATATATCATATTTTGCGTTTCACATAACATATCAGTTTCAAAACTTCTACCTGTTTTCAAGATTTTTACTATGTATGAATTAATTAGAAAATCACAGAGCTTACAACCATTTGATTCACACTTAAAACAACCAAGTTTGTCAATACTCGGCAATTTCGATCTCATTAATAATTTATGTTATTTCAGTTTAATTTTCATATGCAATAAGTTGTGTCAATACTGATGTTATTGGTTCAAACTTAAACTGATAACTTTGGTTAACTGGTGGAGCAATACAAAATAAGAATGTAAACTCTAAAATGTATCTTACTCACTTGATCAATACATTTAGATTTGCTGAGGCTGTTTCGTCATTTCTTTTCTTTTATTCTCTTTTTAAAAAATATTCATTCATACACTGTAATACTATTTCAAGTTTTCAATATTTGTATTTTTATTTTTTTGTTATTTTGGGGGGTTTATTCTTTAAAATAAGTCTCTTCGTCATTACATATTATTTAAAAACAATGACTGAATCTTGGGTGGCCTTTTAAATTTAATTTTTGTGTTAGATATTTTAAATTGAAAATAGATATAATCTTCTTAGAAATAATCAATGGGTATCAGTTATCTTTCTAAGTATCATTGTACACAATGATAAGCAATATTATCAGTATGATATACACTTTTTTTTTGGTATCACGCTGTTTTTTTTTTTTTTTTTTTTTTTTTTTTTTTAATAAATAATCTGAATAACGTTATCTAATACCGAATTCCCTCCGACTATGAAATAAAAGAAAAGTAAGTAGATAAAAGTTACGATGACCATTCATTATAAAAGTCAAACTTTTAGCTTGGATAGACCATCTCATAAAATCGATCATCTTACATACCAATACAATCTTGCTGGTTCCTTGGTGACCATGCACCTTTGTATTTAAAAAACAACACTTACTTCAAGGTAATGATGTGTCAAATATATATTAACTTTTCAAACAATAACAATTCTAGTTTATTGGTATCAATGTAAGTGTATTTATTCTATCGGAATATAAAGAGTCTAGAGAGGTGGACCAAATATATTTTAATCTGTTAGTTTGTAATTGACTGAATGATTGCCGAGATGGACTTCTTCTATAAAAAAAAGAAACAAAAACAATATTGATAAAAAAATACCAAACTTTTTCTTCTAATGAAATGAAACTTTGACATATATTTGTAGAGAATATCTGAAATCCCACATTAGTGCGTAGACGATTGCATAAGGTAACAAGGTATTATAGCATTGCAAAATTAAGAAAAAAAAATTGGCCATTTGAAAATCTAAAGGGCTACTAAGAAAATCTTATTGGCTGAGTATCTCTTAATATTGCTTTAGGAACAAAACAAATGCTATTTCAATTGGTCATATAGGGGTGCACCTAAAAATGAATTCAGTTTAACGGTATCTGCTACACTTTACTAGCATATTGATGTCGACCAATCTTAGGAGATCACCGCCCTTGCAGATTTCCTATTTTTACAACAACGACGATAATGCTGCTACTACTGCTGCTGCTACTACTACTACTACTACTACTAATAATAATAATAAGAGCAACAGTAATTCATGATAAAACAAGACACCCTTTTGATCTTGAGATACCCGTTTAAAGTTCCCTTTTTGGTGGATAATAACGAACTTACCAAAACCCTTTTAGATCCTTGAGGAAGCATTATATACAGCAAGGAAAAATCAATTCAAAATAACTTCCCCACACACGTGAAGCTGCAAATGTATCTGTTACAAAAATAAAAAAATCACCCACCCACCCCGAATAAAAACCCAACAAAACATGACACGAAAATAAAAAGGAAAGGATGAACAAAAGAAATTGCACGATCTTTAGGCTTGTTTGCATGTAAAGTACGCTCACACCCAACATACCACAATTCTAACTATAATATAAGAACAAACAAAATGGAAATACATTCTACAATTGAATTTCACGGAAAATGAAATATTTTCAATAACCCATAAAACAACGTCGGTATGACTGTTATAACTGACTGAAAACAGAATAGGTGCCATTCGGTTACACAACACACTGCAATATTGTGAACATAGCCATATCCCCTTGGCTTACAAAGTCTCGTGATTTAACGAAGCGTGATTCCGTAATCTCGAAATTGTCAATTTTCTTATTTCGCTTGTAAGCCGTAACCAAAGTGCATGTTCCAAATGCTTCAGGAAATTGTTGTTGCAAATCACTAGATTTTCTCCAGCATACAGTCTCTATGTATGTATGTATATTCCGTTAATATATCACTTTTTATCTCTCTGTCGATTTATCTTTCTCACATGTCTGCTTATGTATCATCATGCTTTTCTGTGTAACACAACGATGGGGAATAGCTCTGTCTTTTTGTCTGTATGCACGACATATATAGATAGGTAGGTAGGTAGATAGATAGGTCAATAGGAGAGCGGGAGGGAGGATGATAGGGATGGAAGAAGGGAGTTTGGTATATTTTAGTCTTTCCACTTCCAATGCGACTGAAAAGTTCTGCGTAGCTGTCAAGGTAAGCATTCAAAACTTTATACCTTTTTCTAATTTTTGTTCGTCCCCTCCTCCCCTCCGAATATCAGGTACATTATAATGATCTCATGAAATAAGCTGTAAATTTGACTGTTAAAGCTATAATAAAGGATGTTCATAAAAAGAGTGCCACCCCACCCCCAAATTTAAGCACTCCCTCTAGAGTAATTTCCTGAATAGTATTCAAACGTTTATTTTTAATGGTTAAAATGCCCAGGAAGAATCAATACCTGATACCATTCGTAATACTAGACCAAAGGTTGTCATAGTCCAAACATATTTGCTCAGAGGCGATGGAAGAGAGAGAGAACACACTGTTTATTTATCGCGTCAATATTTGACTATGTGTGTGAAATGATGGAAACACACATCTCACCTCTGTCCGCGTGAGTTCGAGTTTCGGCTCGACAAACGTGGGTATGTGAGAAAGTTTACCAGTAGCTTCCCGTGGGTCGGTGGTTCTTCCCTGGTTCTTCCTCCACCAAATACACTGGCCTTCATGTATAGCCTCTCATGTGCTGAAAATGACGTTAAACGCCACAAAACCAAACCAAACCGCTTTATCCTTGCCCCGTTTTGTTTATGGTTTATGTCCCTCGTTGTGACAATGAGGTCAAAAAGTAGAGCACCTTTACTAAAATTTAATAAAAAAAACTCACTCAGTTGACTTCATAGTTGGAATATTTTATGATTCCATACGTCCTTTTCTGACTGTACCACCAATACACTAGGGTAAAATCCGTTGTTGGAGCCATGAGGTCAAGAGGTTGGACACTGATTAATTTTTGTTATTAATATTATGGTAGACACTGATTAAGTTTTGTTATTGTTGTTGTTGTTGTTATTATTATTAATGATATTATTATTATTATTATTATTATTATTATTATTATTATTATTATTATTCAATTAAATGCATATTTTGAATATGGCATCATCACATTCATACATATCAACTTGTACGACTTTTGCTCTGTGACTTTGTCAAAATTCAAATTACACCCTATTTTGAATGTGTAACATCATTCTCCCCTGACTTCCAGTGATCTTCCTTCCCTTGGGTCGTCCCAATGGTTGGGGACATGTGGTCATTGCTGTTTTGCCCTTCATATATCAAAATCTTGTCTTGGGGCATATTATATGTTTCCTAAAACACAGATATATATATATATATATATATATATATATATATATATATATATATATATATATATATATATATATATATATATATATATCGTTGGTATGAATCAAAATGACGATTCATGAAAAAAATGTATATCTGCAATTTGTTACGACTCTAGGTCTTAAAATAATGTAACAGAAAGAAAGTGAAACCAACTATGTACGATAAATCAACAAGCAATTTATGTCTATACAATTAAAGTGAAAATTAAAAAGACACTTATAGTAACGTGAATTAAAATCCAAATAAACCAATAAGCCTAAGTGTCCTAATCAAAAGCCCTAAATATAGAATGTTCCGAATGAATTCCAGTAGCCTTGAATGTCCTGAAGTGGCATAATCTTGAATGTTCTGATATGCCTGAATGATGTAATCCAGAATATCTTTGAATAAATTCACATAAATCCCAAAGTCAAATATTAATCGAATATGAGAATGAGCACTTTTAGTAATTCGAATGAATATTTCAAATAAATAATTCCTCTCTCTAAATTTGCTTTGATTTTTACAACTGTAACATCTGATTACTAAAATAAATTCCTTAATAGACTGATCTTAATAATATGAAGTTTAGTATAGGAATGAAAACTTGTTTACCAAACCTGTATAAATAAAAGGATGATTTACCTGACAGAATATTCTGGAATATGAGTAACTCTAATGGAAATTTCCTCAGCATGCCTGACATTTCTCACATCAAGGAATGGAAAAATCCAATATAATTTTTTAAATGCTATGTAAACAAGACTGACCTTGAACTCAAATGCAGTAAATTAGTTGTTTACAAAATGACCATTAATGTACAACTTACCTCATGGACACATATTATAAATTCAATATACATAACAAATTATAAAATGTACAAAATATGTGGGTTCGTGAATTGCATTCACACAGAGTTCTGCTATTTTAAGAATTACACACACACACACACATTGGGGCGTATTGGGGGTCATACGGGAATTAATATTAGCCCATAGGTTTACATGGGTGAGCCTCTATCTGGTCATAAGGGAAATCCTATGTTAAAATTATCCATAGATTTAACATGGGGATGCTATTATGAGGTCAAAAGTATTTATGATGTCAAAAGTGTTTATGGTGTCAAATCACATATACGATCCAGCACCCGCGTTTTGATTACTATCCAATCACACAGCACCCACTGTTTAATTACAATCCAAACTCACCATATATACTAACCAGCAACCGCATTTTGATTACAATCCCAACACACCACATATACTATCCAGCAACCGCTTTTTTATTAAAATCCAAACATACCATATATATTATCCAGCAACCACTTTTTTATTACAATGAAACATACCACATATACTATCTAGCAACAACGTTTTGATTACTATCAAAACACACACCCCTACACTGCACGGAAAGGGGTAGGGAGTATTTATGCACTCACCCATACTTACATACACACAAACATACTATCACACACAAAGGTAGGAAGTGTCTATAGTCACACTACTATACCCTTTCACACATACTATCATAAAAGAAGGGGTTAGTGGTTTTAAGTTTTAGTTCTTGTGGAAAACATAGACATACACAAAATAGGCATACACAAAACATACATACGCAATTTCTTTGGCAAATAGGATTACTATCTCTCTTTTCTAGTGATCTGGGTGGCCCTGAAAAGGGCCGTTTGGTTTCTTCCACACCTATCCTAAGTGGTTACATCTCCTATGTCTGGCACCTCAGGCTGCACATTGTTTACGCCAAGATGTTTTTGTGGAGACCACCAATTTGAAAATATTATTAGTGTGCCATTTTAACAAAGGGACACTACTCCATCCGTAAATAATGGTGTCAGGTTTAATTTGATCCACCCAATTTTGCTTCATTTTATATATTTAATTATTTGTTGAAAAAACAAAAATTAACAAACATCTTGAATTTAACAAGTTATATACATAACACAGTTTTAGGAGTTTGTATTTTCTCTGATAAATTGAAGGAGTTTTTCAATAAATTCAATAACTTTTTAAGGATAAAACAAACTTTTGTAAATTCGCGGAGTTTTCAAAGGAACCCCTCAAATTCATGGACTTTTTTATCATTGTACAAACCATGTTTAACCCTCAAATTGTTCACAATAAAGAACTCTAACCTCATGAATAAGGTAGGTGAATATCTGAAATATACTGAAATTTTTAATCAAAATCAAGCCTTATACATGTAGGACCAGGCTGTAGTTACCTGAACTTTTTGAGACACAGATCTTCCTTCCATTGCACATTGCCCCTTGACATTTCACAGAAGTGTACATTGTGTCCAGGATAGGGCAATGGACTATTCCTACCACTATCTGAAAAAAAATAAAAAATAAAAATATGATTTTTCAACACTAAATACCCATTAATTTTGTCTGATTTTAAGTACAATACCTACTAACAACAGACATGATGCTGTTGAATAAAAAAAATATACCCAATGACATGCATTTAATGGAATTAATTTATTAGGTTTATTTTGTAAAAAATATTAAAAATTGTAAATACAATATGAAACAAATCACAGTTCCATGTGACAATATGTAATGTCAGTTTCGTAGCTGCATGTTTTATATTTACGAACTGACACAAAACCATAATGTTTTGGTTTGGTTCTAATGGCATTTTCAGTACTTTTTTGCCTATATCATGCTGGGGAAATGGAAGCTAAGTGCCCTTTCCAAGGACACACCAAAGCAGCCGACCCTAGCTAGCCTGGGTGGGTATCAAACCCACGACCATTGGATTAGGTGTCAGAAGCTCTACAAACTGAGCTACCATGACTCCTTCCCTAAATGTGCATATTTCTACAAGAAATAAGCAATATAACTAATTGGATGCAATTATTCAATTTAGTAAAATACACAATTTAAGGTAAATGTAAGTGACAAGTCCAAACCTAAGAAGGGTAGCATAAAATGGTATTGAAATAAAAGGAATGTAAAAAGCATAATTTAACACTGAGGTTTATTTATGATGTGGGCGGACAAAGTGATGGATGGATGTACAGACATGCAAAATGGAAACCAATGTGATTACTATGTTGTGCTTCCACCAAGGCAGGCTCGATAATATATCAAAGTGATCTAGCTTTGGCAGAATGGTGTTGAACTCACTCAAGTACATGTTTGCAATAAAAGTTGCACAACACTGTCACCAATAGTGAACTAAAAACTGCCAGAAGTAAAAAAAAGGATTGCAATATTGATCATAATGATCTACTTTTGGTGGAATGTGTTATACCTATCAAGACACATTAACAAAAATAATTTCCATGACACTGTGAATAAAAGTATCCAAAAAACTAGGTCAAACTGACCTTCTTATGGTAATGTGGCATTTTACCCATTAGGTTGTATGCACCAAGTTTCTGTAACCAATAGTACTTAGAAACTGAGGTAAAAGAAAAACTTTGGGACGCATGAAATGTAGGTGACAACTCCGGTGGTAAATTGGTGTTCTACACATCAAGATGCATCCACATACAGGGAAGCCATGCTATAATGTGCTTCGTTATGACACCTATTCGAATTAAAGTCAGTCATGGTGTGGTTCCCTAATGTTTACAACTCCCTCACCAATTTCTTCCCATGAATTTTTAATTTACTACAAAGTTGGATCGCCAAAGTAAATGAGTCTTTATTGTTAAACTGACAAGATGTGTTATATTCTTGAAGAAGCTGTTGTCTAAGCAATTTTTTCTTTAAATGAATAATGATGTTACAAGTTTCTGTTTGTGAATTTCCATTTCAAATATGTAAATAATCAGTCACTGTATTGTGTCGTCAGAATGTTATTTTCTAAAGATGTCAGTTCTTAAATAACTGATAATGGTTAATATAATTTGGATTGAACTTTGCACAATGCACAATGCTGCTACTGGTATTAATTCTTCTTTATGTTTCCCTTCAATGCATTGTTTACAACTGTTGTTCAATCCAATGCAAACAATAGCCCACTCATTTAACCATAATATACATTCATGCACCAAACAAATATGTTTATCATCTGAATTAATAAATCATTCTACTTACCTACTTAATTAAGTAACGGCAAATGATCAAAGTTAACCCCACAATGATATGTTGTTGTTAATATTGAGCACTGCTTTATAAATAAAAATCACATAACAATCTTTGATGAAGGTGTGTGGTCTTGAGCTGAACTCACTGTGCAGAATTATTTATTTTCTTATAAGATTTACCATGACTGTAACCTTTGACTAGGTTTCTTTATTACCCTAAATGTAAGCCTTTCTAAATGTTTGATCACTGAACTTACTCTAGAACAAAATATATTCTGCAAATCCCATTTTTGTTTGAGTCATATAGATTTTAACCCTTTGACCTTATGACTCTAAAACTGACATGCCTCTTCCATACTTTAAGTGCTAGCCTTCTAAAAACTCTGCTCAAGGTACGTGGTCTAGAACTAAAATTATTTTTCTTCTTTCAGTCTGTGACCATGACCTTTGACCTTCTGACTTCAAAATTAATAGGCTTCTTTTCTGCCAAAATTACAAACCATTCACAAAGTTTGGTTCACGTTTGTGATGCAGAATTAACATTACTGTGTTGAATCTATTTTTATTCTTTCAGCCACAGTGACTTTGAACTTTTATACCAAAATCAAAAGGATTCTTCATTAACTCAAGTGCAAGCCATCAACAACATTTTGTTCAAGCCTGTGATATAGAACTAATGTTAGTGTGCAGAAACTATTTCTCTTCTTTCAGTCACAGCGACCTTGACTTTTGGAACCTGAACTCAATAGGCTGCTTCCTTACCCAATGTGCAAGCCATCCACACAGTTTTGTAATTGTGGATGTAGCAGAACTTGAGTTATTATGCAGAAACGGAATCGGAAACCTACTGATGGATGGATAGATGGACAGCAGAACATAATACCCTGCGCCTTATGGTGAGCTTATAAATAGTGTTGCATAAGATATGAACACCTTAAACTCGTACAGCTGTAATATGGAAAAATTCATTAGGTAACACTGGTCTACAGCCAAAATACTTCCGCAATACATGTTGTCAAACTTCACTAATTCTGGATCACTGAGAACAAAAATGATGCTTAAAAATGTTGATTGGCTCTAGTTTTAAAGATATTATACTGGGTCAGTATATACGACCCTTGACTTGAGAATGGCGGAGGAAAAGTGAGTTATAAAGGGAAGAGATCTCAATTTAAACCAGAAATGACTAAAATACATCTTTGACTGGATCTATGAATAAATCTATGACTGGGTTTGGACAGTACTTGCTTTTTAGGCAAAACAATGAATGATGCAATCTGAAGCTGGTATTGCATCATACATGATATGAATTGCATCATGTTATTCCTAGAAGTCATGGATGATGCAATCATAACAAAGCTTACATCACTCTGCTGAAGAAATTGCCCTATATCAGCTCTACAAATCATACAGTGCCGTGCTCTCTTATTTGTCAGTGTTTGATTTTGCAAAGGGACACATTTCTGTTTAGACAAAGTGAGCAGAAATGCCTTGTACTTGTGTGAACAATGCAGATAACTTCTGCTATGTTTGTGGTTAAGTGACTTTTGCATCACAAAAACGCAGTATAACCACTATGGTTAAGAAAGCCTATCACCTTTATTTTGGCTGCAAAATTGGAGATCAAGACAATATGTGGGCCCAACACATATGCTGCAACACTTGTGCAACAAATCTTCGCCAATGGTTGAACAGGAAACGGAAATTTATGCCTTTTGCAGTCCCAATGATTTGGAGAGAGCCAACAGATCATATCAGCAATTGTTACTTCTGCATGGTGCCTCCAGTTGGGAAAGGTGTGTCAAAGAAGAAAAACTGGACTGTGCATTATCCAAACATTCCATCAGCTATACGCCCAGTACCCCACGGAGAAGGACTGCCGGTTCCTGATGCACAAGAATCATTCTCACTTGAGTCAGACGAGGAAGAGGAAGAGGATGAACTTCTACTCCTAAACCATCAATGTCACATGACCCATATTTTCTCCCATCCTCCTCCTCTGAAACACACCTCATAACACAAGGTGAACTGAATGACCTTGTCAGGGATTTGCAACTACCCAATAGTAAGGCAGAGCTGTTGGACTCCAGACTACAACAGTGGAATCTCCTGGCAGGTGATGTTAGTGTTTCCACGTTCCGTGACCGTCAAAAGGATCTTGTCCCATTCTTCTTCATGGAAGGTGATCTTGTAGCCTGCAACAACATCGATGGTGTGATGGCAGCCCTCAAAATCGTTCATGATACAGATGAGTTGAGACTGTTCATTGATTCATCGAAGACGAGTCTTAAAGCTGTTTTGCTGCTTAATGGCAGTATTTTGCCATCAATTCCAGTTGGTCATGCAGTCCATATGAAGGAAACCTATGAAAACATGAAACAACTTTTGAGGTGCATAACCTATGACCAACATCAGTGGCAGCTTTGTGGCGATTTCAAGGTTCTTGCTCTCTTGTTTGGTCTGCATAATGGATACACAAAGTACTGCTGTTTTCTCTGCGAATAGGATAGTCGTGCGAGAGATTCCCACTACGTTAAGAGAGATTGGCCACTCCGACAGTCATTGGAGCCTGGGATAAAGCTGGGTCTGATGAAAAACTTTGTCAAGACCATGGACAAAACACAAGCAGCTTTCAAGTACTTCCGTGGAAAATTTCCAAGGTTAAGTGAAGCTATGATAAAGAAAGATGTCTTTGTTGGTCCTCAGATTCGTGCACTTATTCGAGATGATGCATTTCACCGTGCACTGCGTGGCAAGGAAAAGTCGGCATGGAAAGCCTTCCAGTTAGTGGCAACACATTTTCTCAAAAACAACAACGCAGACAACTACAGAGAGTTTGTGGAAAACCTCAAGGCATACAAAAGCCTTGGTTGCAACATGTCACTAAGATACATTTTTTGCACCCTCATCTAGATTTTTTTCCACCGAACTGCGGAGCAGTGAGCGACGAGCACGGCGAGCGATTTCACCAGAACATTGCAACAATGGAGAAACGCTATCAGGGCAAATGGAGCCCATCAATCCTTGTAGACACATGATTCAAATTCAAACTGTGACCTTGTCTTTTGATCTTCAGACCAGTTGTGATATTTACATTCTATGGTAAACATCTCTACTTTGTCTAATATCAATTAATCTGTGGCAATAATAGATAATATTGCCAGATCCAAAACCTGTAACCGTAAACAATTTGCTCTTCGATCTCCTTGCCCATCACGCCAGAGGGATATTCCTCACCCACCCACCCAGTTCAACCCCAGGAACATTTGTGGGACAAGAGTACTGTGAACGGTACTTAGTCTGCTATGTAGACACTAGTCTAAATAGGGCTTGGCTTATTCGGAAGATTATTGACCAACATATCTCAGTGACCTTGATCTTTGGTCAATGTATGTTGTCTTAACTAAATTTACAGTGTATAAACCATTTTCTTATTAGACTAACCATGACCATGATCTTTAAAGTTTATACCTCAAATTCTGCAAGTTTAATCCAGGTCTGTGATGTATTGTGCAGAAAGCATTTTCTTCTGTCAGTCAAAGTGATCTTGACCTATGGACCCCAAAACTGATAGACTGCTTTCTTACCCTAGCTGCATCTACAATGTTTGGTCCAGGTCTATGATGTAGAACTAATGTCATTGTGTGGAATCCGTTGTTTCTTTCAGGTTCCATTCTGGGGTTTTTGGAGCACCAGTGAATGTAGGCAAAACATAGCAAAGTTGTTTTCTCCAGGGGCGTCGTAAGGGGTGAGCGATATGGGCGACTGTCCAGGGTGCCAAGCGTGGGGGTGGGGTGCCATTTCACAGAGTTTGCTGTATTTTTTTTTCAAGTTTGGGTTGAAGGCGGCACTGAAGGCAATGCTCGCCTGGGGCGCTGTTTCGTCCAACTTGCAACGGCCCTGGTTTGCTCTTCAGATCTAACAATGTAGAGAAAGTTACATATATTTAACTTGTAACTACTTGGATTAGCGTTTATTTCTGGTCACTATTAGGAAAACTGTATGCTGTCTGAAGCTGACAATTGATGAAGATGACTGTTTTGAGAAATGTACTTGAAATAGCACAAAAATACACTAGCTTTGCCTGTCCTTGAAATACAGTAACAAATGTTTACAGTGTGGACATTACAATTTTCAGAAAGTGCAAATATGAAATTTTAAAATATCCAAAAATAAAAAATGTTCTGCTTGTTTTTTTAATAATTTACCTCCAAGGTTTAGGAAGTGAAAATAGCCATGTAGAGCAAACAATCTTCTATGAGATTCACTATAGAAGTAAAGCCTAGTTGTGTATTCTCAAACTCAAATAAATCCCATCATTCAGATATCTAGTTAAAAAACGATGGATGGATATTATGACCACTATGTCTCGCCTGTTGCAGCATTTTGACACTCTTTCACACACATGTCAGTTCAATTTTTATAATATCTATCTGTGGTAATTACGATTTCATTGCATCTAAATGTGTTTCTATGTCGGCTTTTATTTTACTGTGCATGGTGTTAGGTGTTTAAAACCACTCACTGGCCACACGTGCACTTAAATTTTAGTTTTATGACATTAAATTGATACAGAAAATTTCAGCATTCCGAGTAGATAGGTTTCCATTTAATAAGGGGAAATTAAATCAAATTACTGAAATTAAACCATGAAAATCCAGAATGAAATAGAGACTCAGACTGAAAGAAATTTCAGTGTACTAAGGCTTTGGTTTTGTGAGGTTTCAGTGTGTCTGAATTGATTTCAAGACACGGAAGTGTACATTAGACATCAATATGTCACAGATGGTAAGAGGAATTGAATTAAGATTTGAATGAGCTAACTGGTCAGAGTTCTAAAACATTCTGAAAAGTGAAGCTAGATTTTGATCACTATATGAAGTACTTAGAGATCCTACAAGTCACTTAATAGATACCTCAAGGCAATAAGTTTCCAATAACTGAGTGATGAACTTTAAATCAAGGATATGATATACAACTCTTTGGATATTTTGATGGTTTACCTCTTAGTTAATTGTCAGGGCTATGGGTATTGATATCTGTGGAATCCTGAAAAGAAAATGGTGAACTTACATGAGTATTCCTAAAATAAGAAATTTACAACAGAGACTGAAAAATAATGCATGTATTGCAGCTCATGTGACAGATTGTATCATTCAATACATTTTACAACGTCTATGTGTCATGAGCATTACTGTAACATATGACTGTGTACATGTACAGTGCATGGAAGGTTTAGCAACACTTGAATGATTGATTCATTAAGAATAAATCAATGATTTAAAATTCAACATGTACACAATATGGGATACACAAATATTGTCACCACTGACTCATCAAAAGGACAAATTTTAATTTCCCCTCAATATCTAGTATTCAATATACATATGAAGGGTTTAATTTTTTAGCTATGTTAATCTGGCTTCATAGAAGTTTTCCTAATTCCTAAAAGTGTTGCTTAACTTTCTTTTCATAGTACATGTATATTGTTTTCATAATGTTTAAGACTTTGCGTGACTTGATGACGCTGCTATGTGATGCTGCAAGAAAGGTGGGAATTGTCTGAATATAGGACAGAATGGGGCTTAAAAATACGATGCGCGATTTTTGTGCATTTGGTTGATCTTCTGGGATGATTTACTTTAGGAATTAGATTGAACCCTGCAATCATGTATTCTCGAACATGTTAACTTATTGTGCTATAAAGGCTGTCATGTAATTATACTGTGCAATGGGAACACTGTTAATCTGCCAAATTGGGTCACTTTTTTGTACCTATATTCCAGAAAGTCAAATACATGTTCAGTTTTTCTTTCACTGGATCATATTTACTTGTTACCCCCAGCCCCAGATTAGTTTCTTGCATTTTCATCGGTCATAATGTGTCAAACGGAGACCTGGTATGAAAGCAAACCAAGCCAGTATATATATATATATATATATATATATATATATATATATATCAGGTCAATGTGTTGGGATGGGATGTCAGAAATGATGTTCTTCGTCATGAAGTTGCTTTAAGTGTTTCTTGGACTTACCTCCATGGACAAATCATGCAAAAATACATGTAATGTGAAAAGACATAACTTGTAATAGAAATACGCTCATCAAGTGACAACCAGTTTATAAGTTTTACAACATAAATAAAATTGACACAAATATTTGTCAACTTTGAAATCCTGAAAAAACTGAATATTTACTTCTAATAAATGTTATTTAAACTTGAACAAGTCATTTTATGACATGCTGTTAAATGGTCTAAGGTGAGCATGGATTCAGACAGATATATCATTCTGACACAAAAAAGCTGTCTCCATGAAATCAGATTCTGGCAAGTTGTAAATTTGTTTACTAAACTGATTTAAAGACCAGCATCCCTCGAAGAAACTAGTGCTCTGATGTCCAAAAAATATTCTACGAATTCATGACAAGTCTCTTTCTTCAGTCCTTTTAATATTCTTTGCAACTGCTGCGTATTCAAACCATCTCTGAATAACTTCAACATATTAAATTTGATAACAAAAATATTTTCCTACATGCCTTAATTAACATGTTCACCAAGTAAATAAGTACCAAATTCTTTGTCACAGCCTCTGACCGTGCACCTCATCACTGAACTTAATTGTCTCAGACAATGTCAAGATAAATCCATATGCTTAGTTTCGGTAAATCAATAATTATTACTTTTTGGAAGACCCCCAACAGGTTATTGAGGTACAATATCCTAATAAAAATTCTTTCTAAGGAATCGTTTTCAAGGTATTCTTATGATTTATGCACAAACTGTTGATGAATATCCATTTGTATTTGTTTGAGTTGTCATGCTCACAAGCCAGTACTGCTAACAAAAGGTTCAAATGGACCTAATATTGTTCACCTTTCTTAAATAACATAACAGTTTACCATTGCAGTAAGCAGGGTTATGTAGTAGTGTAAGAACACATGCTATGTAAACTATCATCCAAACTTTATTTTATGCTGATTGTACCTATTTTACTATATCTGTAAAAACATTCTTACCAAAGATGAAGGCATGATTAATATGCTGATAAATGAAATCATTCAAAATGTTGATGATAATAAACTCAACAGATACAAATATGGCTTCAAGAGTGGTAACAAGCCCAGTTAATCAGATGCAAGATTACCTAATTAATGTGCATCAACCTCGCTAATTATTGAAACACTCCAGGATCCTGATGATAGAAGCATATATTCCAAATTTGATCAAAATCAGATCACAAATATGACTGACTTCCAGAGTGGTAACAAGCGCAGCCAATCAGATTCAAGATTACATCATCATTATGTGTGGATCGCATTCAAGATCAAATTCATCTAAGATCTTGATGATACAAGCCAACATTTCAAATTTTATAAAAATCAGATGAGATATATAGCGTCCACGGTAGTAACAAATCCACCCATCAGATGCAAGATCAACTCATTAATATGTGTGTATCAAATTCATTACTGAACTTGTACAAGTCCTTGATGATATAAGCATATATTTCAAGTTGAATCAAAACCAGATCAGAAATATGGCCTCCAGCTCAGCCAAACAAATGCTAGATCATCTGATTAATATGCATGGATCACACTCAATAATGAACCAACCTCAGATCTTTATGAGATAAGCATATGTTCCAAGTTTGATCAAAATCAGAAACCTGGGCTCTGGAGTAGTAACAAAGTCAGATGCAAGGTTATCTCACTAATATTTGTGGATCTCGCTCATTACTGAACCCATCCTAGATCTAAATGATATAAGCTTATATTTCAAGTTTGATCAAAATCAGATGAGAAATATGGCTTTCAGAGGGATACAAGCTCAGCCAATCAAATTCAAGATCACCTCATTAATATGCATATCTCACTTATTACAAAACTTCTCTGAGACCAAGCATATATTCCAGGCTTGATTAAAATTGGACCAGAAATATGTGCAATAGCATGGTAACAAGCTCAGCCAATTGGTTGCAAGATCACCTTATTAGTATGCATGAATCTTGCTCATTATCGAACTTGTCCAAGATCTTAATGATATAAGCATATTCCAGTTTGATCAAAATTGGATCAGAAATATGGCCTCCAGAGTGGTAACATGGTTAGTCAACTGGGTACAAGATCACCTTCATTAATATGCATGGCTCTTGCTAATTATCAAACTCATCTGAGAATCTTGATGATATAAACCTATGTTTGATTTGATTTAAATCCGATCAGAAATATGAACTATAGAGTGGTAGCAAACAATTGTTGATAGCCAGACTCTGAACATATGGCCATACTGTAATCTCCCTTGGCCTTATGGCCATGTGAGCAAACAAGCCAGAGTCAAGACATTTGACCTAAAAATCCATGCTAAAGTGCTATCAAGTTGTTTATTGGAATGCAGCTAAATACAATGTCTGCTCCAAACTCATCTGTATATGTACAAGTCTCTCAGTTAGTAAGCTTAATGAAGTACAGTAAAACCTGCCTTAAAAGACACCTTCCCATAAAGGATACATGTCCATAAAGAGCACTTTCAGGAATCCCCAGCAAGCATTCCTATATTTGTCATGTATATAACGAACACCTGTCCAATGTGAACAGATGACATATATTTTCCTAAAATACAAATATTTTAACTCTATATAATGGACACCGTCACAAAATAAGTACGCATTATCAAATTGGACAAAAAAGGTCACCTGTCTATAAAAGACAAATTTGACATGTCTCTTGATCGTGCTTTATAGATAGGTTTTACTGTACAAATAATGCAAGCAATGACTTTTGATTTGACCCAAGGTCTGTTTTTAAAATGTCGTCACAAAAAATGTGGTATGTTGATGGTCAGATCTGCACCATTTTCACTCAGAACCAATTAAATACTGCAAGAAGTGTTAAAGGATGGAAAACCCCATGTTATTGCCACCATTCATGCATGAGGAGTAGCGATAACAAGATTTTTGAAATAGCCACAAAGGTGCCATGTTGAGGCAGATGAGCGCCATTATCATTCCGAACTAGCTATATACTGCTACAATTTATCATAGTGTTTTTGTGAAAATCCACGTCAACAGGACCATCCACTCTGGAGAAGTAGTCATAACATTATTTTTCGGTTGGCCATTAGGGCACTCATTGTTTATATTGGATCATCATTGTTTTAAAATAGAAACAATTACATACTGCAGAAAGAAGAGGTTTTACAGATACTAAACAAAGAAAAAAAAGTGTCAGTATGGCCATCTATTTAGGAAGACTTGCTGTAAGAACTGTTTTTACATTTTGGGAAGTAACATCAGCATCATTTCATTTAGGACCAGCACAAGATCTAGAAAAGTCTTTTTGAAAGCCTATGTCGATATGATTAAGAGATGTAGTGATAACTAGGTTTTCTAGATGGCCACCATAGTCATTATGTTGGAGGTCTATCAACACCATTTTCAATTAGGACCAACTGATATTACAAGAAGTCTCTTAGTAAAAACCCCATGTCGATATGACCATTTGTGTAGAGAAAGTAGCGATAACAAGATTTTCAAGATGGCTACCATGGTGGCCATACTGAACATCTGATCAGCACCATTTTCATCTAGGATCAACTACATATCATAGAAGCCTTTTAGTAATAACCCCATGTTGTTACAACTATATGTTCAAGCAGAATGGCAATACTAAGATTTTCAAGTTGGCCACCATGGCAGCCACACTGGAGGGCTAATCATTACCATTTTCATGTTGGATCAACTACATATCATAAGAAGTCTTTAAGTGAAAACACCATGTTAAAATGACCATCCATTGAGGAGGAGCAATAACATTTGAGGTCTATAATCACAACCTATTTGCGTGTAGAATCAACTACATATCATAAGAAATCTTTAACTAAAAACTATGTCGATATCATCATCTGTTCAGGTGAAGAAGCAATAGCAAGATTTAAAAGATGGCCACCACTGTAGCCATATTGGCTGTCAGATTGGCACCATTTTTATTTAGGACCATCTACATATCATAATAAGTCTTTTACTGAAAATCACATGTGGTTATGGCCATCCATTTAATAGAAGTAGCAATAACAAGATTTTCAAGATGGCTAACATGGCAACTTTGTTGGAAGTAAGATCAGCTATGTCGGAAGTAAGATTGAAACAATTTTCATTTTGGACCAACCAGACATAATAAGAAGTCTTTAGGTGAACACCCCATGTCGATATGGGGGCCCTGGGTGGCTGAGTGGTCTAAGGTTCTCGCCTTTACAGATCACTCGCACATCTCACTGCTGTCCGCGAGAATTCGAGTTTCAGCTCAACCAGCGTTAGTATGTGTGAAAGCTTGCCAGTAGCTTCCTGTGGGTCGGTAGTTCTTCCTGGGTTCTTCTGCCACCAAATATGCTGGTCACCATGAAAAATGGCCTATCACTGGCGTTAACTCCCACAAAACCAAACCAAACCATGTCGATATGACTCATCAAATCAGATGTAGCAAAAACAAGATTTTCAAGAGGGCCACTAACAGTGGCAGTCATATTGGATGTCTGAGAGGCACAATTTTATTTGGGACCAACTGGACCTTTGTATGAATGAGTGAGTAAAGTTTCATGACAATCCTCTCAGTAGTTTAGGAGGAGTAGCAATAACAATTGTATGTCAATGGATGGCCAAAAGATGGACGGATGAATGACAGACCATCAGATAAGCTTTTCTGGTTTATAACCAGTAACACTAATTCAATAGTTTTGGTAACAACCGTTACTTTCAGTATAATTGTATTTATGTTCTGCATAATTACAACACTGTGACGTATGAATTTTATTTCTTTGTTCAAAAGCTGATATGATCTGCAAAGTATTTGAAAAATCTGAATGTTTAAATACATAAAACATCTCATCCAGGGCAGAAATTCTATTGAATCCTGTGTAAAAATCCAATCATGGAGGTCATCTAATGATGCCATAGTGAGTCATATTATAATTATGTCCATAGTGAGTCATATTATAATGATGCCCATAGTGAATCATGATATAATTTTACTCAGAGTGAGTCATATTATAAAAGATGCTCATAGTGAGTCATATTATAATGATGCCAAGAGTCAAAATATAATGATACCGAAAGTGATAATATAATAATGCCCACAATGAGTCATAATATAATGATGCCCAGAGTGAGTAATATTTTAATGATGCTCATAGCGAGTTATATTATAATGATGCCAAGAGTTAGTCATATTGTAATGATGCCTAGAGTGAATCACAATATAATGATGCCCTGAGTGAGTCATATTGTAATGATGTCCATAGCAAGTCATATAATAATGATGCCCATAATGAGTCATAATATGATGATGCTCATAGTGTGTTGTCATAATACAATGATGCCAAGAGTCATATTATAATGATGACCAGAGTGAGTCATAATAAAATAATACCCATAGTGAGTAATATTATAATGATTTTCATAGTTAGTCATAATGTAATGATACCCATTGTGAGTTATAATATAATGATGCCCATAGTGAGTTATAATATAATGACGCCTATTCTGAGTCATATTATAATGATGCCCATAGTGAGCCATATTATAATGATGTTCAAGGTGAATCATAATAGAATGATGCCCATATTGAGTCATTTAAGGCTACCATACGTCCTCTTTTTCCCGGACATGTCCTCTTTTTTTCGGTCCTTAAATCTCAGTCCTTCCGTTTTTATTTTAATATCTAAAAATGTCCGGGATTTTGCCCTGCTAGTTCTTTATCAAACATATAATGTTCAATATTTTTACATTAGTTAATATCTCAAAGAAGTACATACAAGCAAAGAACGTACATGCACTTTTTTCCAATTCATATACAACTGAAAAAGGATTGGGGAAAGGAAAGGATGACATGTAGTACATAGGCCACAGTATATTATATAATATATACTCACGTTGTATACTTCACTTTTACTCGTTGTATATGCTCATGATGGATTAATGTGATATATATACTATATATAACACCTTAATACAATGTGAGTTGGTAGATACTGATACAGATACACCCACTCTCCGGAGTATCCTCCTTTTTGAAAGTTCAAATATGGTAACACTAGAGTCGTTATAAATATACCCATAATTACAATGCCCATTGTGAATTATAATGGAATGATGCTGTAATTGAGTCATATTATAATTATGCTAAGAGTGAGTCATATTATAACGAAGCCCAGATTCATCATATAATGATGCTCATAGTGAGTCATATTATAATGATGTCCTTAGGAAGTCATAATGTAATGATGCCCATAGTGAGTCACATTGGTAATCATGCATGCAGTAAGAAAACTAATTCTGTGAACCCCCACTTTCTGTATTTTAATGCATTAACTAATCCACCATTTATTCTTTTAACTCACTTACCAACCACCTACTTTTTGTTAAATGCACTTACCAATCCCCCACTTTTTCCTTTTACTCTTGACCATCTCCTACTGTCCCATCTTTAATTTATTTCAACATGGAACATTTCGTTTATGTAAATAATTTTAGTCTTCTACTATACCTTAAGGTTATTGCTTGGGGTAAATCTGTTGCATGGCCAATTGGTGGCCATGTATGGAATGATACACAGTCAGCAGAAAACCTACCTGGGCTTGGAAGTCTCCCACTGACTCAGTATAATTCCATACATGGTCACTAACAAACCTTGTAACTAATACTACCTGTTACTTAAAAAGTAAATGCCCTTCACACCAAAGAATGACTCAGTAGATATGAATTAGATACTAACAGCAAAAATTGTAAAGAGGAAGTTCATCCTTCATTTATGATCTGCAATTCAAATCATCATGATAACTTGATGCATTGAATTTCAATTATTATTTAAACTTTAAATTCATTCACACACATAGCCATGAACAAAGTTCATGGTTCCATCTATTGGGTCAACAATCCAGGTTGGGTCATCTGTAAACTCACATTTCTTGCCCACATCAACTGTCTCTTCTCCTATGAACCTGAAATTATACATACATTTATATATAACATAAAACAGAAATGCATCATGTATTTTCACTCAGTTTCTACATTTCTACATAAATGCAAGTTTTTACATGTAATTGAGATCAATCTTACAGGTATACTATTGCAAGGAGATGAATTGTGTGCACAGGTCACTTTCATTGATGAAACCTTATTTAATCACACACACTTTCATGAGATAAATTGACTCCTCTGTTGAGGATCGCAGATGTAAATCACCTTTCTCATAACAGAAATTTCAATGGGCTGCTGAGTAAATGGATCACCAGTAAGATGCAAATCATTACATACTCAGGTAACCAGACAAAAGTATACCCGTCTGAGTAGACAAATAGAGAAAATGTACTATATGATATATGAAAATATGTATTGACACTTGAAGACTTGTTTTTATTTCTGTTCCACATTTTATCACACTATGATATGACTATTCCTAACTGGAGCTGAAACAATTTATCTTCTTCATCTCTTAAAGAAGAATTGATTAAACAAATCTAAAAGCATTTTGAGAAAAATATTTACGCTATTACCTCTGATGACCTTTCAATAAAGACAGTGTCTTATTATTAAAACAAAGTATTTTGAGTAAAAGAAAGTAGACAGTATGCCATAGGCTTTGAGGGATGAAATCCTTCTTAGCCAAAAATAAGAATGTTTGGGCCCTATCCCACCCCCTACTCCTCTTACAACTAACCATCATATGTTCTAACATTTCCATGTACACTGTATGTTGTTTGTTTAGGTTTTTTAAACATCAAATCTATTCTGACTCAGGAAAAGAACAATCCTATAGTAATGGTAATATTAATGCGTAGAAAATATCTATTTGACCAGTTTCATTTTCTTTCTTCCTGTTCGTACCACAAGGAAAGTTATGACACTTCAGGACAATGAATGCCTGGTCCCACTGTAATCACAACATAACAATCTGAGAACTTTTCCGGTGGATTGTTAATACCTAGAGCAAGAATTAAGGTATCTGTATATAATTTGTTACTCTTTGAAATTTATCGAAAGTATGTTGGTTAGCATGCCAAACTCGTGACCAACAGAGTGCCGGTTCGAATCCTACGAATTTACCAGTCTGGATCAGAAACCGTGGCATGTCTTTGGGCATGTCAGTTTGCTTCAAATGCATCAGCACTAAATAACCTCCTTTTTAATTTATGATTTCAAAGTACCCATATCTGCCAGAAGTAAACTGGTCCAGCTATGTGCATATGGTATTTCAGTAACATTGTAGAACTCTTTAATTCGACAAAACAAATAATCGACAAAAATCAAAGGAGCACAGGACTATATATCTAAAACTGACGTATCTTTCATTATCCATTTAAACAATATGCTTGTCACAGTTTACTTATCTGAAGACACAGTTAAAGAGTGAATCTAACATCATCTCTTTAGATTTCAGTGATCAAAAAATGTGTCTGACTGCCATGTGTGAACCTGTTTACAATCTGAGAGGGTGAGAACAGAATGTGCATTTCTTAAATAGATTTGAAGCAAATAGCACATACTTGTAATGAGAACAAAGTTAAACATTTAAATCATTTGGCAATTTAATTATTAGCCAAGAATCAGAAAATTACCTACTTCCGAGCTCTGTAACGTCAACATCATTTACGATACACCAAAATGGGTGGTATTACAGAAAAGTAGACAGATTTAGTTCTACAATGACACAAAATAATGTAGACTTTCTACTTGCATTAAAAAATACAGCGGAAAAACCCTAATTTTTTAGACCCGATTTTTAAGGCAAAAAATTACCGGTTTCAGAACCAGAGTATGTACCCAGATTTTAGACTTTTTTATCCGAGATCTAAACCAGACCAGTCCAAATTGCACACGGACAGATGAACCTTTGCAAAAAGTAGGACAAGTTTGAGATTTGGAGTAAAAAGTGGCCAGGACATGAAGATCGTGGGTCCAATATGCAAATTGTAAAATATATTCAATCTTAAAAAATACTGAAACCATGACCTGAATCAATGTATATTTTTATTCAGACATTCTTCCCAAGGGATTTATCCAAAATTTATTGAATACTGGGATGGGGCTGATTTACCTCATATCATCCACACCACTTTTCAAACAAAACATGCCAGTTTTAAAGAAATAGAGATGCAAATGAGTAGGAGTAGCAGTCTCTCTCTTTCTGAGGGGTCCATTCAATGGCTCACCAAATCCCCCCCCCCCCCACTTGCTATTATACATTACTAGGGCTGCACTGATATATTAATAAACTTGTATAGATTGATATTCCATGCCAATGTGATAGCCAAAAATCATTCTTAACTGTATCAGTTCAATAAGAAATTTCAGAATTCCAACAAAATGCTTGACTTGTCATTAAAAATTATGTACAGTAAATGAAAACCAATACAAAAATGTTTTCCATATGAATCAGTGAAAGCAAAATACAGGAAGTAAACAAAACTGACTATGTGGAACAACTTGTGTGCAGCTAATGTGTTCAAATATCCTTGGTTAATGGAACATTTCAGTGTAATATGACTTAAGTTCAGCTAATGTGTTCAAACATCCTTGGTAAATGGAACAGTTCAATCTAATATGACTAAAGTTCAGCTAATGTGTTCAAATATCCTTGGTAAATGGAACATTTCAGTATAATATGACTTAAGTTCAGCAAAAAACAACAACAATTTACAGGTAAACATCCTTGAATAGCATTAAATGTGCATTGTCAATATTGGAAATTGTTTATCACGATACATATTGTATTGACAGATTTTAAGTTAACTGCCGATACCCATGCAGTCCTACATATTACCCACCCACCCATCTGGACCAAGACAAATCAATTACATCGTATGTATCCTTCTGCAATGACTGCATGTATACAGTTTGGTAACAAAAGCAACTTCAGTGAATTTTTGTTCCCCACCTATATGAGGTCACCTGAAGTATACAGTGATAAAATCTGACTGACTTCTGTGACAGAACTGTACAGTTAGGGCAGGGGTGCACAACATACAGCTCACAGACCACATGTAGCCTGCCGAGACATTTTGTGCCGCCCGTGTCCCATGTCCTTTCTTTACGCATGTGTGTTTATGCTTTTATAAAAAGCACAAAACTTTCACAGTGCAGCCCGCACAGTTCCAATCAAGGTCGATTGTGGCCCATGTAAATGTTTGAGTTGTGCACCCCTGAGTTAGTGGGTAGACATGGAAAGTAACCAAATATCATGAATCAACCACAGAAAGCATTAGAGTACAAGCTCCAAAATGTGCGGTAGACACTTGTGACCATATCCCTGAAGATATAACCTTAACTGCAATATACCGTGAGATGCCATCAAACTGAGAAACTTAAGTGTTCATCTTTCATCCCTGTATTTACATACAGCTTTTAATAAAGCTGAAACAAACAAAACAAAATGTGAACTTTTGTCCTGTGACTTCGACCTTCAAGATAGGTCAACATATATGGAATTCAACACATCTTCTGTTGACAATATATAAGTATAACAAGCCTCAAACTGTTTTAAAGTTATACAGCAGAAAGGAAAATGTGATGGAAAACTTAATATACCAACCTATGACCTTGATGATAACACGCTCTATGTGGTACGCAACACAATAATGATCTACAACCATTAATAATGTCATCCTTTAATCTCAAACAGTTTTAAAGTTATAAAGCAGAAAGGAAAGTGTGCTAGAAAACGTAAAATAGTGAACAGTGGCCTTGACCACGAAGATAGTACCCTAAATAGATTTATGCAACATGCCTTCTAACTATAATGCAGACCTGCCATCCCTATCAAGACCTTCTCAGTAAGGCAGTCGATATGTTTGCATAAGTTGGACCAATGTTCAGTAAAGAGTAACAAAATATCACATACTGTTATTGGAAAACATGCATTTGAAAGTTCAGAAGCGTGATCTGATGCAGCGAAGGTAACATCATGTTTAACTAAAACTTTGATGTACACATAGACCTTAGTGACCTCCAGTTAAGTTTCAGAAACTGCAGTTCCAAGCCCCACGGAGGTCAATGGCTTATTGATAGATTTCCCAAACTTGATGTAATTCTTGTTTTTTTTTAAATTTCGCATCGTGGTGGTCATCATTTCTCCTGCTGTAAGCAATACTCAAATCGACACGACATGATGTCCAATAAATGTACTTAGGATAATTGTTGCCTTTCCTGTGTTTTGTTTTAATAATCTGAATATTTCTTTTTATTCTTCTGTTCTGTCTGAACTTTTTAAGAGGCTGACTGTCCCTTCTGCCATCAATGTGTTTACGTTTGTTGGATGACATTTCTCGATCATGCTGTAAGCAAAAGCTGGGGTGTTCTGCATAACAAAACATGGGCAGATGAAAGATTCTGAGGTACTCCCGTAAAGTTAGTCTGGTTTCCTGACCAATTCCACTGAATCTAATATGAAAACGTGGGTCCAGACCAAACCCAGCCAAACCAATATCCGAATTTAACCGCAACAATCATATTTTCATATTTTTTGCTATTATTTTGTAAGTTCATAATTTACGGGCAAAATCAGTAAGACAGTCAAATTGAAAGGGTTAGCAGGTCTGATAATATATCATGCAAGTCTGCCAAATTATATCGATTTATCTCAACAGCTCTAAAGTTATAAAGCAGAAAGGAAAGTGTGATGGAAAACTTCTGATCTATGAAATTCACCTTGAAGATAACAATCTCAATGGCATGCAACACACCTTCCAACAACAATGTGTAAGTATTTGAAGTTTCATCCCTTAATCTTAAAAAGCTTAAAAGTATTAAAGCAGAAAAGAAAGTGTGCTGGAAAAATTAAAATACTGACCTGTGACATTCACCATGAAGATAGCATGCCCAATATGGTATATGACACATTTTCTAATAATGGTGCAGAAGCAGCGAAAATGTGAAAAATCTTGTTACTGCTACTTCTGAACAGATGGCCATAGAAAGGAAAATATAACAGAAAAATGAAAATATTAAGCAGTGACCTTGACCTTGAACATAGGACATCCAATGTGATATGCAGTAGACCTTCTAATATTGATGTATATTAAGTATACCAAGTTTCATTTCTTAATCTTAAACAGCTTTCAAGTTACAGATCTCAATATCCTCAATGCTAAAACATGGGAATAAATATATGGCAACAAATTACCAATGGCCATTCAGAATAAAACCAGTTTATCTGACCGTCATGTTAATTTTTGACGTTCGAATTGCAAAGATTTGCACCGATTAATGAGACAAGATTTCTCTTATATGCACTATTTTCCTCTCTCACTCTCTTTTCCTCTCTCTCTCATGTCTGATACACTAAACTAAAATAAAGTTTTGATGACTATATTAATTTAGAAATGAAAAGTTTTTATTTAGTGGAGAATTATTTAATTTCATCAGCTATAAATGTAAGATCCTGCAAGCTTTATTTTTTACCTTTCCACCATTTTCATTGCATCTTCCTCATCTCATCAACTTGTGCAAACATTTGGACGATCATGCAAAATAAATATGTTACTATAAAAATCTTCGACAACTCTGATGGATCGGTAGAAGAAAGACATTACCTGTCGTAGATGTGACAGCAAGAAGGAACAGTTATTTCCACTTAGATTTACTTCATCCACCAAAGAAAAGATGTTAACCATTATTTTGGTCAAATTTCCATAATATTACTACTGTTATGTAGTCTTAGATTAGACAACAGAGATGTAGTTTTGGACTTTAAAACTAATTTTAATTCTGAAATACTTACCTGCCATTATTTTGTTGCCATCTCCTTTCCTGGGGCTAGTACCCAGTCCAAAGTGAAAATTCCCTCCTCTAATTAGGAATTGGAGGTCATGAACAAAAACAACACAGTCCCAGTCTAATACCCTAGTCACTTCCATTCATTCAGAATATTTCAAAGAAAACTATGCAGTGACTCGTAGAAACTGTTCCCTAGCCTTTAAATACATGCAAATATGCAACCATTTATCTGTAAATGTAAATTAGTTTACTTGATCTTCATACACAGGTGATTGTTTTATGCAAGTCGTCAATACTGCAGGTATTTGGATACAAAATCAAAATGATTAATCTAGTAAGTCTTTCAAACACACAGACTTTCGTAATAAGATCAAGTAATCTGAAGAGTGATCAAGTGAAAGATTTATGGCATTATATGAGAACTATGTACAGTTTTGTGAGATATAATCAACTGATATAAAATAGGGCATACTTGTGTATTAGGAACTTGCTAGAAAATCTGGACATGATTAGTTGTTCCACAGCTTGATCCGTCTCTGTAACCAGGTCTGCAAAAGAAGTTTTTGTATCTACCTTCTTCTCCTTATAGAAACCATCTTTCACCACCTAAGAAAAAGAAACAAAGTTAATGAACTGGAAGAAAACTCGACGTTAGCGGTACAGCTCCCCCGACTCCATACAACACTTGCGTATAATTAAAAACAAAAAAAGAGAAATTCATAGTAATTTCTTCGATTACTGCATGTCTGATTTGTCTGTGTGTATCTAAAAGTGAGTGTACTTGCACAGATACATGTAGTTGTAAGTGCATGTAAAGATGTGAGTAGCACCAAGAAGATAGCTCTTGAACATATTGTAAATTGTCGTCACAATTGAGCATATTTCTTTTCAACTTCTATAAGTATGCTTACCTGCATAACAAAACTGTGCATGCAATTAGATGTCATTGTCTGTGTAACTGTGTGACTGTGTCACATATACGATGCTTATCATATAATTTGTGTGTAATTGACAGATTGAGTGTTCAAGGTTTAGGAGTTTATATGAATATATATGATATTTCTTGAATACTATTCAGACTTTTACTTCATTTAGAAGAGACATATGCATGTCCAAAATATGTACAATAAATAAAGTAATTCTTGATTTGCTTTGGGAGATTTTCGGCTTTCATAATTTTTTTGTGCCAAATTGTATTATATAAATCATTCTCCCTTATGATAAAGGAGGTATTATATATGAGCTATGTATGCATGTAATAGAGGATAAGATGACCCTCTTAAAATGAAGTCTTTTCAAATAGGAGGAGAGGGCGCATGTGCAGGAGAGTAAGGTCATGTTTTCTGTGCCTAATGTGACTTTAGAGGGAAATTTGTTCTCACTCCTTTGCTTTCAATATAATTTTCAGTAACATTAGTCAATCCATCCACTAGGAGTGGAAACTGATATGATAATGTTTGCACTGTGATATGGACGGTTGGTTTACAAATTCAGAATATTTGAAATAATTGAACCATTTTCATGCAAATGTTAGCAATATTACACTTTTCTTGTAAACTGTCCACTAGGAGTGAAAACTGATATGAGAGTTTTTACAGTGCTAAACAGACGGTTGGTTTAAAAATTACAAAGTTTTGAAAGAATTGAACCATTTTCATAAACATGTTAACAATATTATTATGTTCACTTCAATTTAATTAAAATATATCATGTAAATAAGGCGATAACAGAGTTTAATAAGAGTGGCATTTAGTAACCAAGACAATCTGCTTTTTAGCTGATGTCTCAAAGCTTGAGCTCATCTTCTTTCAACATTGCCAACAAGTTACTTATCACTTCTTACTGAGTAAAGGGAGCTGCCGAGCAATTAGAAAATAACACCTCTCATGTTTTATCTCTGTTGTTTATGGAACAATTGTGCAATGTCAGATCAACATAATAATATTCTCAATCGGCTGTTTGTTATCTTTCATACACTAAATAAGTATTACCTGAAATATCTCTTTTAAATATATTAAAAATGTTTCATGTTAGGATGTAAGTAGCTTTAAAATTTTTACAAAATTTCCACAACCAGGAAAAGATGGGAAAAGCAGCCGGAGGGGTAGGGGGAACAAAACCTCATATCTCTGGCGTTTTTTCCTGATGATCCTATGGGTTCCATCCTATTTGAAGGAAAATATGTATAATGCAGAATCATCAGATGTATTAATATATTAACACTGAACTATTGCGATATGTTCATAGTTCTTTGAACGAAATACATAATTCCTAATTACTTAGCTGATAAAAAATCTATTTTAAAAAGTGTTAAAATAGGAGCATGGGAAAATACAAATAGCCAGGTGACAGAATAATAAGGAAAATAAACAAACTTGAGTTTTTATAACAATACATAAACGAAAGTCAAAAAGAAACGTATTCAACTTAAGAAGATGACGTATTTGTGGTATGGACAAAACCCTGGACTGTAGATATTGTAGGCCTACTTTATAGTACTGCAATGGGATGAAAATGTCACATATTATAAATAAATTACTGATTGATTTATAAACGAACTGAAGGAAGCAGATTCACTTTAAATAAGCCTTTAATATATGTAACAATTTGTGTGCTATATTCAAGCTGTATCTTATGTTCACCATGTGCTTTATCCATTGTATTTAGATCAAACTGTAAGCAAAATATTTGACATGTATTTACTATGATGGACATTAAGCATACATGGGACTAAACCAGGATTTCAAACCAGTAAATTTACAAATTTTGATCAGTAGATTGGCTTCTCAAACAGTAGATTTTGTATCAGCATAAATTTTACGTGTTTTAAGGGGAATGAAAACAAAACAAGTGCATTTGTTCCCATAGTATGTATTCTCTTCATACTATAATAAAACAGCAAGTTTTGAACATGAATCAGATTCCAATTCTGTTGGAAAATGTTACAATGATAATTAATTAATAGGAGTCAGTATATTGCCAATTAAGGGAAAAGGAAGAGTTGTTTATCTTATAGTTCATTGCAAAGAATATTTTATACAATCCAATAGCATTTTAATTTTCATTCACAAGATCACTGTCTGTTAACCACTGATGACATTCATTGTGATTATTAAGATTCACACTTAACAGGCTCTCAATAGTTTTCTTGTCCTGATTTCCCCTTGAATTACTTAGTAATTTGTGGAGAATGGAGAAAATCCTCTCTGTATCAGCATTAGAATGTGACAATGATAGAACAACCACACTAGGCCTGCAAAAAAAGTTCTAATTTCAGTTTTACTGTTGTTGGGTTTGTAAGATTGCTGACTGCACTCCAATACTCCTCCAAGCTATGTTCACCCCGAGGAGAAAGTTCCAGATTTGGACTTAAGATGTATTCATGAGCCTCATCCTCAAGGGATTCGTTCTCTTCATGGCTCAGATCCAAAAATATGTTGGCAAGTTTCACCACTGTAAATAAAAAAAAATAAAGATTGATTTAGACTTGAACTAAAAAATGAAAAAATACATGATGTATTTATGCTTTTATGAATAATTTATCCCAACTTTAAAATTAGTTATCTTGTAATATATTTTAACTGATATATCTTTATCTTGGTTTTGAACTTAATTTATGTGCATGACAACTTCAAATATTTTATGAGATACGTAAGATGCATACCTATGAAACACACAATGTGAAGTCAGGACCTTTGCTACTCACCTAGACACTTAAACTCTGATATCCAAATATTGTTGAACTTGTTGTAATATTTCTTAGCCGGTGGTTTCTTGACGTTGGGAGAAAGCACACGTTTTGGCATTTTTACATGAATTGAGCTCCCCTTAAATATTCCTCTTTAGTGTGTCTACCGAAATAATAATTTTATGGTTGGTCTCTCCATTTTATCTCCCCTTCGCCAAAGGTCAGCTGATTTTCATTAAAGGCTGAGAAGGCATCATGGACTACCTTTGATCCCTTTATTACCTATAACACCTCAAAAAACATCACGCATTTGGTCTTTAACCCCCAAAATCACAATGATAAGGTAATCAATTAACCGCTTTCTGTGTACATGTTAGCTGTTCTTTGACAATTTTAATCCTATTACTCTGCCACGCATCATCGCACCGGTCGTTGTACTGGAGGAACATTTTTGGTCCCCAAGTAGGCATGTTCTGGCTGGTTTCTCTAATGTGTTAGTAGAACCCGCAAAAATACAGTATTTAGGTTTTTTCATTCATATTTTTTAAAAGTTCTTGTAATTTTCAAAAGTGGTAGATTTCAACTATAAAACGGAATGTGCGGTAGACGGCCATTAAAACGGTATTTTTGGACTACTGCCAGAATAATTACATGTATGATTAACTTTTCACATTTTAGAATTGAAATTTGTCAGAAAAGCATACGTTTAGTTTATTCTTCCATAAAATAGATTCATTTTCGCTCCTGAATACATTTAATGCAAAATTTTCAGGTAATTGTAGTTAACACTGGTACAGTGTTACACTCCTTCATTTCACAGGCACTTATTACAAATGCAATTAAGAGGATCGGTTAATGCAGGGGCGGATGGATGGTCCAAACCAGTAACAATGTCATTACAGGTTTGGATCCATCCCCATCCCTCTATCTATTAACCGATACTCTTAATTTCATCTGTAATTAGCACCTGTGTTCACTGGATGGTTTACTGCAAGATCATTCAGAGTATTTTGGGCTCGTCCCTAATGTATTCACTAGTTGCCGTGTAGATAGCCTTCTGCTACAGTGGGTACATGAAAGCTGTGTGAATAGTCTTTGTAAAATTCAGTACATGGCCACCATACGAAAAGACACGTCCTGTTACATAGTTAACAGACCGATTTACACTTTGTATGAGTGATGTCCTTTGCATAAAGTCAGAGGTCATTCAGGGTGACTAACATTATGCTCAATGTCGTGTTCATTCATATTTATTAAACAAAATACAAACATGATGTAAAACAAAATGCAAATTATCTATTCGGCCTCAATTTACAGTAGACATAAACGTTTTTACAACATACCTAAAATCTGTATTATGTATAAATATAACTATTTACACATGAAACTGTCAAAATTCATTATATATGGAGACTGTTTTAACCTTAATGACCTCTAAACTTTGGAGCTCTTCAATGCGTAAAACGCAACATTGCAAATAATATGTCAATACATCTATTTGAAACACATAAAAATATTTTTTCTTGAATTATAGGGAAGTCTCACAAAGATTAGGAAAGATTCCTCTGTTATGTTCTGCCATTCCCTTCGCGACAATTTGATATTAAAGTGACTGACTGAGAAATTAAGACATCGTCTATCCGGGATATATTTTAAGGTACAAGTTAACAGAACAAACCCTCTCTAACGGTTATCGTTTTGTCGTCTGAACTTGAAATTGAGGAATCAGTGAAGATAAATTTATAAAATTTTAAAGGACGAGATCAAATATGTCCAATATTGTTTTCTCCTTCTTTTATTGACCGTAGGAACAGAAACCAGGTGATTAACACAATCTTTCTCATTTCTACTGGTCACCGACAATGGGGACATGCAATAAATTTACGTAGATTTACATTCTAAAACAATCTTCAAGATATCGCACTCTTTTCCCTTAAAAACTGAATGTATATAACAGATGTCCTAGCAAATATCTCCAGGGAAAATCACGTAGCAAGATTTCTTGCCGAAAAGACGTGTAAATGTTGGCGACAATTTGGAAACGGTCTCTGCTGCTGTTGTTGTTGTATAGTAAAAACCGCCGCTTTCTTTTCGAAGCATCCCACTTCACTGGGTCCATGTTGACAATGTCATTGCTCTTGATCTTGATCACCGGGGGAAAATACGTGCGATCGAACCGAATCGATCACAAGTAGGTTTCAGACAAAAGATTTTGATTAGTTTGGTACTACATCATAATGACATTGCTGCACCGCGCTGTATCAACATTTACAGAAGTCTTATTTTAGAAAAAAACTGGGCCGTACTAATTTTGAAAAGGTATATATATATATATATATATATATATATATATATATATATATATATATATATATATATATATATATATATATATATATATATATATATATATATATATATATATATTGAGGATTCAACAGTTGTGATTAACATTTGTGGTAACGATTTCCAATCTTTGTTTGTTTTTTAGGAAAAGAATAATCTGTAACTATCCAGTTGTACGTAGGGTACCAGGTAGGTATATTCATGTTGATTTCTACTGTTTCTTTTTGGTATGTGCGAATTGTAGCAGGGTATCTTTGCTTTGTTTTTAAACTTTGTGGAAAAATATTAATCAATTTTCCAGTCTACTATATCGGTTTAATAGTTCCCAAGGCAACTTATTCAATAGTGATGTCATATTTCCTGGTTAATGTGGGGTGATATCTAAGATATCTGAGTGACCCTGACAAGGGCCGTTAGCGTTCTTAACCAAATATCGTTAACACGGGTGACACCACTTCATTCTTCTTCTCCGCAAACTTCTCGGTACTGCCGTTTCATAGAACAGTTTTCTTAACCCCCCTTTGCCTTTCAATGCACACTATTAATTTTTTGCAAATGGTTGTGTCTGTAATCATGGTAAAGGTCCATGATGACTTGACATATAGCAGGAAGTCGGGATCACAAAGTATGCTTGAAATGATGGTCGATGACTCAAAGTTGGTCCACATCTTGACTTGTCTTGGGAATAGGTGACACAATGGGCAAACGCACCTCTTTATATAGTCAGCGGGCGGATTGAAACTGATTTTATATCTTCCATTAATGAATGACTAATGAGTTTGCGTTTTCAAACATGATTATTGAAATTGACATTACTACAATGCTATGCACCAACAAATTATCATGATGATGAAAACAAAGATAGGTTCTATCACTCACTGATAAATATCATCAGCAAGGTACCAAAACAAGACACATTGCTTGTGATGGGCGACTTTCATGCCAAGGTAAGAAATGACAATATAGGCGTTGAAAGAACTATGAGAACCCATGGGAGGGACATCAAAAATCAAAATTCAGAGAGACTCATCGAACTTTGCCAGATGTCAAGATTGGTCATCGCGGATACTATTTCAACACAAAGAAAGGTTTAGATCGTCCATACAAGATACACATTCCTACAGGTCAGCTGATCTAGGAAGCAATAATTAATTTTGTATTGTCTGGTTAAAGGTGAAACTAAAGAAAACGCTAAGAAAAAAAATAATAGAAAATCAACAACAGGCAAAGAGAATCAACTCTGCAAGATCGAAAGATATGGAAATACAAGAAAAACCTGTCTTCGAGCTAAGTTATCGATTCGAAGTCCTATCTACCCAAGACGCCTAAGATATGGGTAATGGAAAAAAAGAAGTCCATTTAATCAATATGGGAAACTCTGCGGGACAATGTTCGAGGTGCAGCAGCAGATGCCGCTGAAAACAAGAACAACGGGAGCAAAAGATGGATAACTGAAGAAACACGGAAGAAAATTGAGGCTACAAAAATACGCTAACATGAAAGTCCTGCATGCGAAGACAGATGACACCTATCAAACGGCATATGAAGAATATCAAATCGCTGACAAGAGGGTTAAGAAGTCAGTAAGACATGAAAAACGAAAATACACAGTGGAAATTGCATCAACTGCAAAAAGAGCAATCTCAGCTGGAGACCAAAGAACAGTATATCAAATCACGAAAAAGATGTGTGGAGGCTCAATGTTATCAAATGCACCATTAAAAGTAAAGATGGTGGACTACTCATAACAGAAGAAGAGTAGTCCAAACGCTGGGAAGGCATTTCAAATGCGTCATGAACAGACCACAGCCTATAATAACGCCTCAGTTCCAACACTATGCAAAAGACACTCTTGAGATCAACACAAACGCAATAACAAAAGAAGAAGTAAAAAAGGCCATTAAAAAACTAAAGTAGAATAGGGCAGGAGAAGAAGATGAAATCACTAGTGAAATGCTTAAGGCCTTAGATGATAAAACGCTGGAACGATTGATGGACCTTTCTAAGAACATAATGGAAGAAGATTCCCCCCCCCCCTGCAAGGTTGAAGAATGGTATCATAATTAAATTCCCCAGAAAAGGAGATCTCTCTGACTGTAGTAATTGGCTGGGTATCACCCTCCTGTCAGAAGCGGGAAAACTATTTTGACGCATCTTACTGAATCGATGAAGAGAAGCGATTTATAAAAAACTCAGAGGATCAGGCAGGGTTTCGGCCGGGAAGACCATGTGCCAACCAAATATTAACACTGAGAATCATCATCGAGGAATTAATTCCTCGAATGGTAATCACCACTAGTTCCAGAAAGCGTTTGATTGTCTCTATTCACCCTCCTTATTGATGTATCAATATGGAGTACCAGAAACAATCAACAACATCATTAAAGCCTTATACAATGACTCTAAATGCACAGTTCGCACAAACAACAGACTGTACACAGTGGTTCAATATTGGCGAAAACGTGCACACCAGGGATACCATCTGGACTATCATGGATATACAAGGACATTGCAGACTATCTAGCACTATTAAGTACCTCATACGAGGAGTTGTAAAGTTAAACTGACAGCCTGAAATATTGGGCTGAGCAAACTGGGTTGAGGATCAGTACAACAAAGACGAAGGTTTTGAAACACAGAAGTCTGACTCGATGATCAACGCTGATGGCAACTCAATAGAAAAGATGAACAACTTCACCAACTTGGGGAGCTTGATGACAAGTGATGGGGATGTTAATGCAGAGATAAGAATCATGAATGTCAAATCAGCAGCTGCCTTCAAAAAATTGAACATCAAAAAGAAAGAAAAAAATGCAGAGCCTTTCATTGAAAACGAAGATCTCTAACTCAAATGTTATCTCAATATTAATGTATGTTTGGAAAGCTGGAGTTGCACACGAACATAAGAAAATAAACTGAACTCTTTCGAGAACAAAAGCCTCAGAAAGATAAGAGGAACACACTGCAAGGAACACAAAAGCAACAAAGAAATAAGAAATGAGTGGCAATAGGAATTTATCTCGACAATCACCAGAAAGAAGAGATGGACACACTCGGGCCAAGTGTTGAGAATGCCTCCAGAGAGACTACCGAAAACAGCAATTAAATGGAACCCAGTTGGTAGGAGGAAAAGGGAAGACTAAAAGAATCCCCCGAAGAGAACATTCTTAAGAGAGGGAAACGCTGCAGGTCTTGAAACACTAGACGAAATGATTGCTGTAGCCAAGGAGAGAGGAAGATGGCGTGTGATGGTTTCCTCCCTATGTGATACACTAGGGGCAAAAGGATAGGATGATGATGAATCAAAATGCAACGGACGCATGACATCACTTTATATATATATATATATATATATATATATATATATATATATATATATATATACACGAGTGTTCACACGATTTACCAGTACAAGTGCAGTATAGAATGCCTGAAATGAAAACTTTGTGTTGGGCTGCGCCTGCAGTGGATACTTTTTAAACTTGGAGTGATAGCGAGTATTATTCCAGAGGAGAATGGCTTCAGTTTGACACCTTCTTCGCAAGAATTTTGTGCCAGTACTACCTTCTCCTCATCTCCTCATTCTCCATCATTGCCAGTTTATAATGACTTTGAAAAATGAAGGAAGATTTAGAGACTTTTTTAAACGTCAGATAGAAGAGAAGATATTTGTTCAACAAGAAGAAGAGGTAAACAATAAATAAGATGAGGAGATGAAACTTTGAACAGAGAGAAGATGGAAGGGAGTGAAAAGAAAAGTATCAGTGTGTTACAAGACATTTTGACTGAGTTAAAACACCCGAGAGAAATGTATCAAACTTCTTTGACAAAATTTAAGAGAAAGAGACATTCACAATCCAAGGTGTCTAAACCTTCTACATCGGCGACTAAAACTGAGACGCCAGCAGCGGCAGCGGTCCCCATTACCACTACTGCAGCAGGAGTAAGACTTGGACGTGGAAAAGGCTTAAGGCAGTTAAAACTGATGTTGTTAAGTTCAAATGTTTTTTCTTTAACACCCAAAGATTCTTTTCATGACCATCCAAACTTGTCAAAAAAGAGATACTACTCAAATGATTGCCAAATGAAACAAAACCAAATAACTCCATGATAAAATGTGTGTGTGTCTGTGTCTGTGTCTTATCCAAACAAAACAATATTCGTATATGTTTTTTAATAAGAATCACAATGAATTATTAAAACACGGCACAAAAGTCCATTTTTAAAAATCTTTTTTACTGTCTTTTTTGAATTTCTTCGCTGGAATGTGTTCTTCATCAGTTTCTTCTGCTTGTCTTGCCTTTTAAATTTCTTTCCTGAAATGGGTTCTTTATCTGTTTCTTCTGAACTCTCCTTGTTCTCTTTATTTCTTGACACACTCTGAAGACCAGTTACTTTTTTTTGACATTGGTAACAGGCATCTTTACTTTTGTCTCTCTCTTTTCCTGTCTGGGAAGTTTATTTTCTTTGACGTTGTGAACATTCTGGAGCCCAATGTTCTAGCAGACATTTTATATCAAGAAGAGTTGTCAGAGTCTTGTTGGAAGTGTATGTTTGAATGATTCTCGGTAAATCTCCGACGAGAAGTGTGATCTATTGTGGCTCTTCCATCTTTACAGATTGAAACTCCATGAGTGTATTCTTTTATGTAGAGGGAGTCTCTGTATGTAGAGAGAGAGAGAGAGAGAGAGAGAGAGAGAGAGAGAGAGAGAGAGAGAGAGAGAGAGAGAGAGAGAGAGAGACGTAACCTAGTCAAATCAAATTTGAATCATGTACCGTCATGAAAAGATCAAACCTTTCCAACGAGAAACCCGAAGCCAAGCGACGACAAGGTTCTGTGTCGCCTCATACCCTGAGTGAAGTGTTAGCAGAAGTTCACCCGAGCGATTTTGAAGAGGACATGATTGATTCTGATCCAACACCATCTGCCTCCTCTTCCGCAAGACCGAGACAGTCAAGATCAGTTAAGAAAGAAAGTCGTTCGGTAGCCCCTGAAGATTGTTTTCACATTCAAGCTACCCAAAAAATGACTTGCAGAAAATTCAGAACGACGGCCTAAACATACACGATCAAATTTAAAGTGTTCAAGTCTCAAGTCCCAACAGAGAAAACAACTGTTTTCATTACAGACTTATCTGAGTCTGCGTTAGAGGAATTGAAATAACAGTGCCAAGCTTAAAATTAAAATCAGTTGAGACTAAACATCACTCACAACAGTTTGAAATCTATTGTGTGGAATGAGCTTAGCACACCTGCAGAATTAACTTCCTCCAAAATCTTGGACACAATTCTGCACATCCAACAATGCAATGATGAGTTAGACATGACCGATGGAAAAGCCACTCTTCATATGATACACGTTGCATCTCCTTCAGGCAGCGGAAAACGCAAAACAAGTTGTATACTGTACTAATTTCCAAGTACCAAACAAAGTATCATCCAGATTAAGAACCATCAAGATCATATGTGTCTAGCCCCTGCCATTATGGTGGCTCGAACCCATGCAGAGAAAAACGATACAGCACAGTTAGACGTTTTAGTGTACCTTCAAATCGTTCGTGGAGATATGTCATTGGTGGAGATCTCATGTTTCAAGGACCTAATTTACCAGATGGAAAATACATTCACATTTATCATCACCCAAATCATTTCGATGCTATTACTAATATCACAGGATTTCTCAGATACAGTTACTAATGCAACAAATGTGACCAAGGATTTAACAGTCGCGAGCACCATATTCATTGTGGAGAGAGATGCAATGGTTGTTTAGCCTTCAGACCTTCGATTCCTGAAGGACAAGAAAAAATTAAATACTCTACTTTCAAGCGAATAATCATCAGTCCAGCATGTTACGAGCGACATTACACGAAACAATTCTAAAAACATAAAGTGATTTGCGAATTATTGACAGTGTGTTCCACTTGTGCACAATATATTCATACCAATAAAAAAGTCACAGGTTCGTGTATTAAATAAACGATGTCCTTTCTGTAGTAAAGTCGTCGAGTTGGATCATCAATTTTATATTCAAAGATATGACAATGAACGTGATGTATAACTGAATGATGACCAGAACAAAAGAGACAAGAAAATGTGAATGTTATCTTTTTCGATTTTGGATGTTCCCAAGAGATTGAAATTCACATTTCAAACTTTTGTGTGGCAACGATTGAATTCAAGAACCTTTATTTCGTCACTGTCAAATTTGTAGCATGAGTCCAGGGGGACTTGAAAAGATATTTCCTGGCTTTCATAGTCTTTCTGGTTTTGCTGAGGTGTTTTTATATCCAACTGGTGACACTCGGAGCGAAGAGGAGGTGCATTGTGACGGGAACTGTCATAAATAACGCTACAGTCATTGCTCACAGTTTCTCGGAATACAATGGACAATTTGTTTTGAAATATTATTCAGAACGAGGAATCAACTTTCCAACAGTCATCATAAATGAAGTCAAAATCATTTACATGTAAGTGAGAAATGTACAATTTAAAGATTCCATGAGTTATTTGGCTTCGCCGTTGAGTAGAATGCCTTAAACGTTTGGAATGACAGAAATTGTTCAAGGCTATTTTCTACACTTTTCTCTACCAAAGCAAATCAAAAGTCGTGCTTCCTCATTTGCTTGAAGTCCATGACTACAACCCCAATGGTATGCGAACAGAACAAGATGAAGCTTTCTACGCTTGGTACCAAATCCACTCTTCAGACCCTTTTGATTTGTAAGAGGAAATGTTGAAACATTGTCAATCCGATGTGGATATTCTTGTGGAAAATGCCGATAGTTATTTCTAGACCACGGAGGTATTGATCCCTTGCAGGAAGCTTCTACCATTGCCGCAGCGTGTGGATAAGTGTAACGAAAGAAGTTCATGTTCGAGAACAAACTAGGGATCATACCAGTTCAGTCCTATTAATCCTATTAATCTGCCAACCGTCGATAGTCCACTTGTTTTCCTCAACAATACCTGAGAAATCCGTTCTCTGAATCCACCATGGAATAATTGTCCAACACAACTTACCAATGACGTCAGAGTTTGGAAAGTAAATGATAACAAGTGATATAAATGTGGGAACAGGACTGCGATCGACGTTTCAAAACAGATCCAGAAATTCGACACATTGTTGAAGATTACGATGTGACGGTCATCGATCCTTTGAATCCAAGCAAAAGTTTGCTTAGAGGACGGACCAAAGCTACATCCTTGCTGTACGAAGTTGACGAATCTCAAGGAGAACAAATCAAATACATCGATATATTGGATGTGCACATATACTCGATTCTCCACCGTTCAGGAGCCTTGTCGCCACGATGACCAAGAACGAGCCTTGGCCGGAACGTGGGTGAGTGTCGAATTGTTTCATGCTCTCGATCGCGGATACCAACTGATATAATTATACGACATTCAGCACTTTCCTACTACATAACACGACCATCATGACGACGCCTCGACCCTAGCGATTTTTGTTTCAAGGTACGTCAACGGCTTTGTAAAATTGAAACAAGAAGCTAGCGGGTATCTTCCCTAGTGTCAGACTTCTAGAAGACAAAGACCAATTTAAAGAACTGTGCCTATCTCTTGAAGGCATCATCTTGGAACACGTCGAACAGAACGAAGGAAGACGATCTTTTGCTAAAGTTAGCCTGAACGCTCGTGGGGAAAACTGGTTTAACGTCAGATATTGTCAAAGACCGAATACTTGGTAGGTCTAAGTCAGTATTTTCAGCTTACAAGAAAACTCATTAAACACGCGGAAATCATACCTGAAGATTTGATCTTTGTGAAAGTCACAGCGTTTGCTCTCTCAGACGAGTTTCGCAATGTTATTATTACTGCTTATGTGACAGCCAATGCCCGTTTAAAATTGTATTTCGTTTTGAAACCTTTTGGAGACCGCGTTCTTTACTTTGACACCGATAGTTGTATGTACATTAATCGCCCTAGAGACTATCATCCACATATCGAAGACAAACGTTTAGGAGCGTGGACAGACGAATATCCCGAAAACACTTTTTTGAGTTTTGATGGTGGCGGACCTAAACATTACGGTTACCAGTACCGAGACAAGAAAGGACAACTTCATACCAAATGCAAAGTTAAAGGACTGACACTGAGCTATCGTTCGAGTCAAGTGGTAACTTTTGACGCATTGAAAGAAGACTTAGAAAGGTCAGGTGAAGATCAAGACTTTCGTGTTAAAAAGGTGGATCCTCGCAAGATTGTACGTTTGTCAAATCATCAAATCATCAGTCGACCCTTGGATAAAAGTGAATCAGGTCGTTTACGAGAAACGAGAGCGACTTCCCGATCATATCATCCACGCACACCGCACTCCAGCATAAACAGGAGACAATTCCAAGACAGTAAGATCATTCTGAGTACCGACACAAACCCAGAATGATGAATTCGACACAGAAATAGTGCGATGGACCCACTGTTGACTCCAAATTCAATGAAGGCGAGTGTGACATAAGCGATGCAGCAAGACCTTGCCGCTCTATTGTCGAAAGGGATGCCCGGTCGTGTGCCCATCTATGGATTTCATCCACGCACTCACAAACCACTTTAAATACCACAAATTCATCGAGAATCACAAAAAAGAAGAATACACATTTCCTTTGACTTTGCCTAGCTATTGTGATTTTGAAAGCTAACTCCAGACGTTCAAAGAGACGTGGCCTAAAGATTTGGATTTCCCCACCTCGAAAACATTAAAATAGAGCAGGATTGGTCTACTCGGGAAGAGGAGACCAAGTACAGTGTTTTAGTTGTGGTGTGAAAATCCACTAAAGGGTGTATAAAGATTCAGTTTTTCTTGAACATGCCAGATGGTATCCGTGCTGTCACTACATTTCCTTAGTGGGCCATGAGTATTACCCTCATGGATACCTTAGAAAAGGAGAGGATTTGCAGTTTACCTCCTGAGCTGCGAGAACGCATTTACAAGTTTTTGTATGTACAGATTCAAGTAAAACGTAAGCGACCAATGATTTCAACATTTTAAAACTGCTCCTATCTGAATGGTATCAGAAGGCTAATTCTCGGCAAAGACTATGAGAGACACAAAACTCGACGTGGATATTAGGCTCTCTATGCCACTTCTGTAATCACTGTGGCACCAAATTACATTTATGTAAATAGACAGTTTAGAAGAGCACATTCAGAATCTACCTTTGGAGCTGCGAGAACGCATTTACAGAGAGTGTGTACAAGTGAAACGCAAAGATCAATTGCATCCTTTACGACGTTTCAACCATTGGTATCTGAATAAAAGGACTGATTACTCTGAAATTGTTCAAATGGTCAGACATTGATCAGCTAACCACAGTTAAGAAGACTTTGGATGCCACGACTTGTACCTACAATGTTGGATTACTACACAGAATTCCATGTGGTGAAGTCCAGGAAAAAGTTCAAGATTCTCAGGAATACAAGAAACATTTAAAAGCAGTATTGCCTCAAGACAATACTCCTTAACGACGTGTCGTGTCTGAGTTAATGACTGAATTTATTCGATATGATGTTTGGCAAAGTATGAATATTTCCTCAAAAAGACATTTCTGTGAATTGACAGTTTCAGAAGAACTGATTGAGGATCTATGGTCAGACATTTATCAACTGTTAACGCGTTATAAGATTTGCCGTGCCACGACTTCTGTCATCAGTGTTACACCAAATTCCATGGGAGGAAGTCAATGACACCGTTCAAAATCTTAGAGGATTACAAAGTATTTGTAAAAAGAACTGATTCCACAAGACGATAAGATTCCTTTGAATTTCGGACAACGTGTCGTGTGTGTATTAGTGACTACATTTCTAGGATTTCGTTTACGAGCGGATTCTCTGTGGCAAATGTTTGAACAGTGCATGCAAAGATATGACAGCCAAAACTTCTCTACCCCTGTGTGAAGAAGACATTCGTCGTACTTTATCGACTTTTCATATTTATGAAGAAGAAGTGTGTGTGGCTAGATGCATATGCATACACGAACAGATGGAAGGATGTACGTGACTGGAAATTCTTGGATTTGACACTTGGAAACAAGATGCAACTGACTATGCCAAAGACGTCGTGTGTGACTAATAAAAGAAAAAAAACCCAATAAAATTTGTTGTTTGAAATGTGAATATTTTTGTTGTACCACGAACAACAAAACATATTTGTTTATCTGTATAAAATGTCTTGTGTCGTTTATGGAATTTCAGACTTCGAAGCACAACTCGAGAGTTATGGCTGTATCCTCCGTTCTTAAAGTGATTTACAAGAGGTCAGGTCGTCAAAGTTGCGAGGCACTATATATTCGCATCCCTTTAACATGCTTGTTGCTGGACCAAGTGCCCTCCACAACGTATCGCATGGTGTTACAAAGAGTTGCAATTCGCTTACACGTTACTCAAAGAAAGTGAAAGAGAATCCATTTCGTTTGTAGAAGGAATTCCTCGCGAAGACGATGGGATCGTGTCTGACTCTTGTAATACACATCTTGTCATCTTCGATGACGTGTTAGGAGAAGACGAATAAGAAATTAAACTTCTGTGTACACGAATCGGACTTCATCGTAATGCCAGTATTATTTAAATTACCCAACATATATTTCAAGAGAGTAAATCGCATCGCACCATCAGTCTCAATGCTCATGATGTCGTGTTGTTTAAAAGTCCAAAATATAGATCTCAAGTTCAAGTCTTGGTAAAACAGCTAGGAACACCTTGGCTAAATTATGCTTATGACGATGCCACGAAATTGCATATTTACTGATCGATTTAAAACATACGACTCAAGATAAATTAAGATTTCGTACGGATTTATTTCACGATTGATGTCAAGAATGAGGTCCAGTCATTTACGCGTCTCCTTCTTCGTCAGTCTAAATGAAGTAAAAAAAACAAACTGTTAACTTATTTCCTTTGTGACAGTATTCAACATGTCTTCCTTTCATCTCATCCTGCTGCCAAATTGATTCGTGCACTGTATGTCATGAGTCGCGAAGAAATGCATAAGTAGCGTTCCCGTTTTAAGAAGCCAGTCTCAAAGATGGTTAACTTGACAGCGCGTCAAATGTTAAAGAAATTATTCACATTCATTATCAAACACAACGCTTTTTTGAAAAACATAAAATAGCTTTAACACAACTAGCTGATCCAAGAATCGAAACTCAAAACAAAAAACAAATCATCTTGAAAGCAGGCGGAAGTGGATTTATAGTAGGTGTCATTATTCGTTCACTTCTACGATTGGATCCTAATGCCAAGGCTAAAAAAGGAAAACATACAAAGACAAACCAAAAAGGAGAGAGGTGCAACTAGTTCACACTCCACATCTTTAAAGAAGAAAACCCAAATGTAAACCACACATTGACGATAGAGAGGTACTGCAGCTAGAACGTGCACGTACTCACGAAAACCTCTATCTGCGACCGTCTTTCCTTCCTGTCCTTCTCCCCCTCCGCCTTTGATGATATCAGCCAAACCTGACTTAAGACAAATGTTTTCCAATTTGATGAAAAAAGGAAACCCATCTCTAAAAAAACTTCTTCTCCGTAGACGTCTTTTTCTATCGCTCTAGCTGCTGCTGCAGTCAAAACTGTGGCATCACCTAAGACAAAATTACAACACAAACACGTATGTTACAAAATGTACTGGTTTTGTCGGTACAAGAACTGGCACGATTTGGTCCGTTGAGAACAATTTGTCATCCAGTGCTGCTGAAAGTCAAGTTGGTATCACGTACCGACAATCAGTGAAGACGAATTCCAGTATAAAAGAAGAAGTAATTGACTAAGATTCATTTCAGTTTTCCTCTGAATAAAGATGTCTTACTCTCAAAGTTCACACTATCGTCGCTGTCCAAAGAGGTCTTCCAAAAAAGGAAAAAAGGTATCCCTTCTCGTTTAGCTAAAAATTGTAATTTCTTGTCACTACTTACTAAATCTATTGCCCCAATTCGAAAACAAAAAATTCAAAAAGAACCTAAATAAATAATTGATATTGTGTGTGAATGTTATTTGATTGTCTTGAAAGGAACGGATCCTTTGACCAAAGATACAGAAACATCAATTAGGTCGACATTGTAGAGTTTTGCGCTAAATGGTGAAAAAGAAAACGCCAATCAGTCAAAAGAAAAAAGTTCTCGTTCAACGAGGAGGACTTCTACCCACGCTGACAGGACCGTTGTTAAAAGTCGCCCTCATTTGGTACGATCGATTGCTGGAACTCTTTTAGGAGGAGTGTTACTGTGAAAATAGAAAGGACAGACCTTGCTGGAAGGACATCCACACTTGTATCCCTGGATCTTATGGAAGCTCCTTACAAACGGTGGATGAAACTCCATCGTTGGTACAAACAACGGATACCTAATCTCACCTAGATGTCACACTTACAAGAAGAGTTACACTCCTTGATGGATCGGACAGATTTGTCAGAAACAGAAACATCTCAACGCTACGGACAATTATTGCAACGTCTGCACTGTTTCACCATAAAGCTTTAGACGAGACTGCTAAAAATATTCTGAGAGATTTGAAGAATGTCATGAATACTGAAGAAAAACAAGAAACAGCAAAGATAATGACATACAGCAACTGGGATGGAAGAATAGACAAAACTGGTAATAACTAAGCTCAGCAAAAACAGTTATTGTAAATATTACTATGGGGCATATATGACAGAGTGCAAAGAAAAATGAAAAGGCATATTTTAAAAATTGTCGATAAGAAAATAAAAACGAATTTTAAAATTGGAGAGTAGAAGGGATAAGAAAATAAAAACTTATTTAAAAATTGCAGAGCAGAAGGGCAACAATTAATAAATACATGATGCCATACATAAATAATAGATACCAGAACGACACAATGTTCACAATAACCCACAAGGTATGATATGGAATTTTACAGGTTTTGAAAAAAATATAATTCAGATACTACGTTGAAAATATATTGGTGTTCCGTCAATTGACTTTTATTATTGATGGTTACATTTCACACAGCCCTAACGAGTGGATGAAATAAATCTAGATATGGATCATTGTATTCCTTGTCTAGTCAATCTGACCGAGAACAACAGAGAAAACTTCTTTCACTAGTCAAACAATATATACATGATAGCTTGCGGGAACGGGTCTAAAATTGATAACATGCAACCCAAAAGAGAAAAACAAGAACCCAATTGAAAAATAGAAGCTTGTTGAAACTGTTAACTTTATTATTGATGAGATTTTGGAACACATATTTCAGATCCTTTTTTTGTTTTCTTAAAGAGACAGACATTCCTGTAATATCAACAGGTGTTACAGCTAACGTTAGATTAAAAAGTATGGAATACACATTTATTTGCCAAAATATTTAGTGTTTTGGTTTTCATTGTTCTCTTAGGGATTTTTTTTTCAAAATATACGTCAATTTTCACTTTTAGGACATTTTGAAAAGGTGATTGCTTATATTTGGAAAAGATACATTGTTAGATATACTCACAAACAACGAGATATCAAGTTATTCACAGACATATGATCTTTTTCGAGTTACGTTTGGTATAATCTATTTCGAGTTACGTTTGGTATATTTCTATCTATCTATCTATCTAGCTAGCTATCGTACTGAAGATAAATTCCGATGAATCTGTTCAGCTAATACCAAGCGCATATGACGGCGTACATTCCTAGTTGTACGTTGTATACGAAACTTCGTACAACCGTCTGATGTACGTGAAATGAGGTGAAACACAGGTAACACGTGCTCCCATTACAATTGTAGTTGTGAACCATAGCATATATATTATATACATTGTTGTGGCCAGTATGCGTTGGGTAAATCATTTTCCTAAATACTTTAATTTTATTCAGTTTTGCATTGATTGGAAATACAGTTTGACAGTGTTTAAATGCACTTGATAAGTATGTTTTAAGAGACATAGTACGAGCAGATATGATTGCTGTAGTTTTTTTTCTTCCCATATGGCATTATTGAATGCCTTGTAGACAGAGTTACTAAATGCATTCAGATAAGACAAAAGGCTCTGCAGCATTACAGACAGACTAGTCAAAAAGATTGACAGTCGAGTGATAAAAGGTGCATGTCACGGTTATTACCTGCTTGGGTTTAAAAAAAAACATCGACTACAGCTCGTGGTAGATAAAACCCCGTGCAGATGATATACATTAACATCATCGGCCTATTAACTATTTCTCTGTCTCTGTCTCTGTCTGTCTGTCTATCTATCTATCTATCTATCTATCTATCTATCTATCTATCTATCTATCTATTAAAAATTCTCTAGCCTATGATAATATTATTTCTTCATATTTAAGAATTCAGTTAATGTTATCAAGCATTCTCCTGTAGGATCCATGGGTAGCACTTTCCGCTCTGTTTGGTATATATTTGTAATTCTCCATAATAACCTCTATATACCTTGATTTCTATCGTAGGATTCCGGAGTGACTGTACTAAGATGAGAATTAATAACTGGGTCGATATGCGGGTGTGTCTGCAACGCATGAATGCCTATACCAGCGACTTTGTAGCATCATTTGTTTTGGTGATCTGTGCATGGGCGAGGGGGCATAGGGGTTGGTGCGTACAGGCAAGGCGATGGGTACCCTAACCCGTGGACCCGGGTTCGAATCTCCGTAGAGTACGATTCAAAAATGCTCTAACCTATACGATAATATTATTTCTTCATATTTTCTCTGTCTCTGTGTCTATCTATCTATCGATCTATCTATCTATTAAAAATTCTCTAACCTGTATGATAATATTATTTCTTCATATTTAAAAATTCACTTAATGTTGTCAAGCTTTCTTCTGTAGGATCCATGGATAGCATTTTCAGTTGTTTCGTTTTATTTGTAATTCTCTCTCTCTCTCTCTCTCTGTATATATATATATATATATATATATATATATATATAAACTTATTTTTAAATGGATATTATGTGTAGCATTTTTGTTATTTAGGGCAAAACATTTATTTATTAGCTAAATAAGTAATATTGACGAAACTTGCGATTTGTTTGCTAAGATGAAATCCATACACTTGCTCATCTATCTATCTATCTATCTATCTAGGCATCATTTTTATTTGTATTCACATGTACGTAGTTTACCAATCTATACGCAGATCTGTGGACCTCACACATTTATCTGATATTACCTCCAAGATCGACGACCATGTAGAGAGTCCCAATTGGTACCTCGGAAAAACGGGGTTGGTAGATTGTTTGGCTGAACGTGCTGACAGGCAGATACCTGCAGGCAAAGGATGCTGCCTCGGGTTCAAACACAATTTTGAAGTTTTCTCTTTTTATGCCGGCCTAAAATAAATGGCAATGGGTATAGTCAAATACACGTAACAAAGGACATACGAAAATGAACTGTACACGGATCCCATAGTAGGCATGCTTTATTCCTCCACCCACCTCAGTCAACAGTGCTTGTACACTTTCTCGTTTTATGGTAAGGTTCTTGCTTTTATTTCACTAAAGTTACTATGTTCTTACCAACAAGAAAAGGTACAATACAGATGTACACCAAAAGATGGATGATTTCAATGACATCAGCACACATTGATTGAGTGCTAAATGACTTCTATATATATTTGATTATATTACCGCAACCATTGTCTTTTGTAATCATTGCAGGTCGAAACCGACGCTTTGATATCTACCCATCCCTTTGGTAAAATAAGTATTCGCAGATTAAATTTCTGAAGGAATGAATCATTAATCGATAGTTATATGACATGTATTAAGAGCTTAAAATTCATTAGTCACAGCATATTTTAGGTTATTCAAAATGGACCATGAATGTTAGATACTGGGTTCTAGTGATTATGCACTTGTCTTCATTTATACGAATCGAAATAAATTCCATTAGACATAATTAGAAGAAATATATTGCAACTCCGATCTGTGGTCTTACAAACCACTTTAATTAGTTTCATATATATATATATATATATATATATATATATATATATATATATATATATATATATATATATATATATATATGATTGGAAATGGCAATTAGTTGACAATCTAAGTTTGAATATTCTTCTAAAAATTCCCCGCATATATTTTCTATAAGTATAACTTCTACAAGCTTTATATTTTTGTTCTAAGGTTGAAATATTTGTAGATTCAAAAACCTTGTATTTAAAAAACAAAGCAAGAACAGCAAGAAACAACAAACATTGCGATTGATAAATCTTTTTCTTTCGCCTGTCTTTTACAAAGCCACCCAACAAAGCTTTACCAGCTAAAATGTCAGGCATTGGTGGACTTGTGGCTAAGGAATCCAGTGCAAAAGCTAGTAATTTCCGTTCCAGAGCTTTCGTACATTTGCGATCCGTCTTTGCTGATCTGTAATTCAACTTGAATACAATAAGAACTACATTTCTAACCAAAAACAAATATGTTGAAACATGAGGGAAACGGAAGTACTTGCCTTCACTGCCGCATCTTTCATAAATTGCGTTGCTGATTCGTTCCAGATTGCTGGAACCGTCAAAGCCCACAGTATACTAGATTCATCAATGTTTCCTCTTTCGTTCCTAGTGTACTGTAATGCGTGTTCCATGAGACACTTGATAGACAGAGAAAACACAATCATAGCAGGTAATTCCTTGGACCCGGTTTCATCAGTCAGGGGGAAATCGGTTTGGAGTCCCTTGAAATAGACCAGAATGATAAAATATCATTCATGCCCATTCTTTACCAACTCATCAGGAAACATATATAACGAAACGGAGTTGTTCTATCCTTACGAATGTTATACTAAATTGTAAAAAGCATAGAACACTACTCCGGAGCAAACTTATTTCGGGACATGAATAGTTTTCTTTTTTTTAATGTGCTATTGTAATTGACAGTTTTACAAAAATCGGCTCATCTATTTAGTATATAAAAATGTACTCAGTAATATTTTAAAATCTACTCTACAAAAAATTTATAGAACTTTTGTATAAGACAGCCATGCGAAAATCTGGCAATGATTCTGCGTATGAGTAAAAACAGTATGGAAAATTGTGTATGTGGATCTACCACACATCCTGGTCTAGATGATTAAATTTGAATAAAATTCTTAAACCGTGGCTTCTTCGGTTTTTTGGCTTAACATACCTTCAGTTCCTGCAGTTTCATTTTGAAATGTTTGAAGAAATAGAACTGTTCATGCTCATTTGACAAACAAATTTCTTCGTATCGTTCTTCAGCCTCGTAGCCAAAACTTTCAACCTCGAGGTTCTTTTTTATGAGGATACATGTAGACGTCTTGAGTGATAAAAGATTTTGCTTGCCACCGTTGAATGCCTGCGGATATGATATGGCCATGCGATCTTTTCGATATTCATCTAAGAATTGATAGCCATATCCTGAGTATGTAGTCCCAAAGTCCATGGCAATAACCAAGGGAAAATCTGGAAAATGAGTAATAATAATAATAATAATAATAATAACAACAACAACAACAACAACAAATTAGTTACAATGATGATGATAATGACGATGACAATCACTGACAGTTTATATTTTTGTCCACAGTAAAGTTATCTTTACTTTTGCACATACACACACACGCTCTCGACAGAACAAAGTCAAACAATGGAGTGCCGGGAAGGTGGAAAATAAGGAATGAATAATAAGTCACTGAATTAAGGATTTCGATTGAAGGGTCAGAAGCCAATCCCTACCAGTTTTACATTTTGGAAGAATTATATTTCCTATTTATATGGTTACATGTTCTCTTGGTAATAATCACGCATTTTGTGTATCAAACTTGTCAGTTATTATTAGTTCCGATCTTACGGTTGAAGATACTATGTCCAAGTGTGAGATAGAAACAAACACGAGTATATACCAAATGATTTAGACAACTCAGCAAAACACGTAAAAGTGCATTCTCGAAATGTTTGGAGGAATTTAATAGTTACACCTACTTAGATAAAAATGATATCAGAATGTATTTCCATATTTCACTTACTTTAATATTTTGATCACACAGCTGAATTAATATCTATCTATCTATCTATCTATCTATATATATATATATATATATATATATATATATATATATATATATATATATATATATATATATATATATATATATATATATTATCACAGTATCGCTATCTTGATTTCTAGATCACGTCGAGTTGTCAGCATCAGAAAATCCGAATCATTACGAGCCGCGAAGCGTCGAATCATGATCCGGATTTTCTGATGCTGACAATGAGACGTGATTTAGCAATCAAGATCGCATTACTATGGTAATGATATTTTTGTTATATACCTATCAATTGTGAGATAATTTAATAAAATCACTATATGTAGCTGAAAAACACAAGAAACTGCTAAACATTTCAACCCCTTTAATAGGAACTTTATCTTAACGCATAAACCGAATTACATTTTGAAAAGCTGACATGAGCATGAATATTAGTTTTATGAATGAAGCTTTCGAAAGAACGGTCACTCAGTTTGACTACCATCACTGTCAATAACACGAATTCTTAGCCGCTTGGGGGCAGCATACTCGTATATGTGATTTACAGTTCTTTTTGTGCAGTTCTCAAATTTTACATCAGGGAAGATTTCATCAGCTGAATGACTCTGGAAGTTTCTTTCCGAGGCCAGGTTAATAGCGGTTGAACTGTTTCTGGCTGAACATTGTGAGAGGCTCCGATTGGGAATTGACATGGGAATGACAACATTATTTTTACAGTTATTTACAGCAGGATTGGACAAATTGTTGGAACTTGATACAGATTTGTTGCAGAGAATGTTGCTCATTTATAATTTTAAATTATCCATTATGCGGGGAAACTCACTAACGTTACCAATTACGAACTTCCATAAACGGGTTGTACTGTATAGTAATGTTTTGGTACGCGATTTCCGAATGTGATCTTGTTTCAGAAGAACCATTTGGCTATATTTACTACTTAAAGAAAAAAGGATTAAATGTTTTGTTTTTTTTTTTGTTTTTTTTTTTTTGTTGTTGTTGCTGTAACAAAAACGTGGTTTGGACCTTTCAGATATTTTATATATAAGGCAAGGTTTCTTAACTAACGTCGCTGTGAAAGCTTTGTTTACTTGTTTACTGCTAGTGTTGGCATTCCGTCTTTAGGGGAGCTGCTATTGTCACCAGGAAACCTCAAGGATAAAGTAGTTCCATCCTCGTTTGAGAATATGGTAATACGGAATTAGAAAACGATAGTATCGTTTTCCTGCTTGTAGAAAATGGCGGTAAAATTATGGCTCTTTCTTGGGTAAAAAATTGATAGGTATATAATAAAATGTAAATACAGCCGCCAAACCTCAGTTCCTCCTCAAAGGCAAGAACATAAACTCAGATTTAATCTCTACATGTTACCATTGTTAACCAGACCCGTACCATCCGGTAAGACTGTAAATATAGAGAATTTCCAGATTATGTTATACACCAGATACATCCAAGCAACCAAATATAATATACAAGTATTTTATCATTCTATTGATTGATCTTAGCACTCTAAGCATTTGCTTATTATACTAAAGACATACAATGGACTTTTGCCATGTCCAGAAGCACCAAAACTTATATGCCATATTCTGCTATATCCAACGTAGGCATTCGATATGAACGGATGAACGAAAAGCCTTTCCAGAGGTCAGCACATAAAATACGCTAAAGAAGAAACATTTAAGAAAATACCCACTGCGCATATGAAAATAGCCGGTAATTGGCAGATAGAACATCCTTAATATGAAGAAATCAAATCAAATAGATGTGTCTTAGGAGGAGCTAAATACGACGTTTTATTGAGGGCATATTCCCTTTTCAAACTAAATTGTACGCATTTTACTTTCTCAAACGTTTGGTAGGAGTAACTATGATCTTAAAAAAATATGCATTATTTTATCCTCGGTTGATGTATGACATGCTCTTAGTAAAAGAGATAACGCAATGGGTAATATTAGGCCAAATCTATTTCAGAGATAACCTCTATATGCGAGAATGTTATAAGAAAAAGAGAGAACACAATGAACTTTTTTGTCGAGAAACTTCCAAAGTATCAGTTACTTTCATCATTGATGAGAACAATTAGGCCAAATTTATTTCAGAGATAACTTATATATATGAGAAATCCAAGTGTATGTGGAAGCTTAAATTGCAAAGGAGGCTTTATCAAATGGCATATGTTGGTTCCCGTTACGTGGAGTTTTCATGAGCTATTTGAACAAACTACGTATCTGTACAGGTACCCTCAACGAAAATTATAACTGATGAATAGCAATTATTCAATTTTGTATACCATATATTCTGTATGAAACACTTGCCAATTCTATGACTTTGTTAACGGCAGCTTTCACAGCCCATGCAATTAGCGTTCGCTTTTCCCACTTTATGAACTAATTAGTTTCTATTCCTGTTTCGTGAAAAGAGCGAATTTCTGTCTATGGCATATGTTCTTTCATAGATGATAAAAGATACATTCACATATGCCTTCTCATTGTTTCTTCCTTGTTCGCTCTCGACATGTCTATTACCGACTGTAATGTATCAACATCCGGCAGCTCTAAATATCTTGCGTGTTATACAATACAAATGGAGAGAGATATCGATAATATCTTAAGATAACATATAAACCCCTAAAATATAAGGCAGTCTGAAAGTTTTACTGGAACCATTAATATTATATATATATATATTTAAATAAAGATATCTGAAATATATGTCGATTGTAACGATATAAAATATGGCATGTCCAGAAGCAAAGAAAAATATTTCGTACACTATTTTGTCTATGATATTAAGAAATCGGCCTCTATAACCAGTGCAAGTTACAATTGTCTTTATCTAAGACATTTAGCAACGTTTATGCTTTAGAGAAATACATAAAGACAGCAGAAGTGTTTATTTGCAAAATTTTACAATAATTGTATATATGAAAGGAAAAACTGACAAGCAACAGTGCATATATATATATATATATATATATATATATATATATATATATATATATATATATATATATATATATATATATATACACACACATATATACCTTAATGCATTAGGCATGCATGATTTATATAGTCTATAATTAAAAAATTAAAAACAGTTCTTAAAAGTGTATAACGACTGGACTTGATCAATCTCATTTTTCGACCTAATTCGGGTCTTATGAACCTCTCAATACACGTGGATCCGTCGCAGACTGTTGAAGATAACTGAATATAATTAAAGTACCTTATTTCTAGTACGAAAGTACCCATGTTTAAAAGAGAAATCGGTTTTATCCTTAGATAAACTATAAACCTGTAAAGGTAAGACAGTCAGAAAGTTTAATTGATACCATTACAATCATTAAGTATTGTCCGGTATTTTCCTTACAAAATCCAACTAATCTAAAGGCCGCAATGCTGCAAAGTGAAACTTTTTTATAATAACCTCTTTTAATAAGAGCAAAACGGTATAAAAGAGAACAACATCACGAGACGTATCCCAGGTAAAAAATGTTGCTTTGATATGTCGCTTCTTGCGACATGCAGCAGCAAGCATATGGCTTATTGTACATGCCCGAACCAGCATGGGTACAGTAATTGAAGAGGAAAGAAAACAATTCATGCCAATATTTTAAATATAGATCGAAAGTAATTCCTGATAAAATGGAGAAAGGTATACACGCTACATATATTCTTATCTGAATTCTTTTTTCTTTTCCGTCTAACGTAATAAATTAGCATGCTGAAGATGGGAACATATACTTTGCAGATTTCTTAGTCGTTGTGCTCTGGATATTTTATGCTACCAATCCACGAGATTCTTGTACTGTCCTTGCCTTGGTTCCAGAGGAGTTATATATATATATATATATATATATATATATATATATATATATATATATATATATATATATATATATATATATATATATATCAAAAGTTATTTTTGATGAAATGGAAAAAAGCATTCGCGAGACAGATATTCTCATCTTACTATTTATATTTTTTCGTGCAATTGAATAAATTAACGAGTGGAAGGTAAGAAAATATACTTACCAGATTTATTAGTCGTTGTGCTCTGGATATCTTTTCCCGCCATTTCACCGGATTTTGGCACGTTTGTTGCCTTGGCTTCAAGGATGTTTTTGAAATCTAATTGAAAACATATAAATATTAGGATCAAAACTGATTCTACCTGTTTCCATTAATTAGCATAACAAACAAAAAGTATTAGCACCATCATCATATGCACAAGAACTATAAACACAACCACCACTAATTATAAAGATAGGAATACTATCAAAAGAAAATATCGTTGAGTTATATTGATATTTTATTATAAACACTTCCTTGTTTTTTTTAATAAGTCTCTGTAGTAAACGTAATACTCTATTCATGCTTCCAATGCCCATTCATTTGGGTGAAAAGTAACAAATCTGAGGCTGTGAACCCAAGTTGCATGTATGAAAATGTATACTCAATATTAACAATTCGGATAAATGATTCTGAATATTTTATTTTAGGCGAAATGCTTTTCCTATGTATATGACATCAAACAAATCTCGTTTTCTTCTTTTATTCATATGTATTTTATCACAGTTATTATATCAAAAATATAAACCTTTTTTTTCCTTTTTGGTGTATTAGGCATGCATGATTTAAATAGTCTACAATTAAAAAAAGTTCTTAAAAGTTTATAACGACTGGACTTGATCAATCTCATTTTCCTACCTAATACGGTTCGGGTCTTATGAACCTCTCAATACACGTTTATCCGTCGCAGACTGTTGAAGATCACTGAATATAATTAAATTACCTTATTTCTAGTACAAAATTACCCATTTTTAAAAGAGAAATCGGTTTTATATTTAGATAAACTATAAAGTAGTAAAATGTAAGACGGTCATAAACTTTTTTTTATATAATAACTTCTTTTAATAAGAGCAAAATGGTCTAAAAGAGAACAACTTCAGGAGACGTACCCCAGGTAAAAAATGTTGCTTTGATATGTCGCTTCTGGCTTATTATACATGCCCGAACCTGAATGGGTACAGTAATTGAAGAGGAAGGAAAACAATTCATGCCAATATTTTAAATGTAGATCGAAAGTAATTCCTGATAAAATGGAGAAAGGTATACACGCTACACATATTCTTATCTTAATTCTTTTTTCTTTTCCGTCTAACGTAATAAATTAGCATGCTGAAGATGGGAACATATACTTTGCAGATTTCTTAGTCGTTGTGCTCTGGATATTTTCTGCCACCAGTCTGCGAGATTATTGTACGTTCCTTGCCTTGGCTTCAGAGAGGTTATATATATATATATATATATATATATATATATATATATATATATATATATATATATATATATATATATATATATATATATATATATATATGTCCAAAGCAATTTTTGATGAAATGGAAAAAGCATACACGAAACATATAGTCTTGTCTCACTATTTTTATTTTTTCGTGCAATTGAATAAATTAACAAGTGGAAGGTAAGAAAATATACTTACCAGATTTATTGGTCGTTGTGCTCTGGATATCTTTTCCCGCCATTTCACTGGATTTTGGCATGCTTGTTGCCTTGGCTTCAGGGATGTTTTTTAAATCTAACCGAAAAACTATATATATTAGAATCAAAACTGATTCTGTCTGATTCCATTAATTAGCATAACAAACAAAAGCATTAGCACCAGCATCATATGCACCACAATTATAACCACAACCACCACTAATTATAAAGATAAGAATAATATCAAAATAAGATATCGTTGAGTTGTATTGATATCTTATTATACACACTTCCTTGTCTCTTTAATAAGTTTCTGTAGTAAACGTAATAATCTGTTCATACTCGCAATGTCCATTCATTCGGGTGAAAAGTAACAAATCTGACGCTGTGAACCCAAATTACATGTTTGAAAATTTATACTCAATATTAATAATTCGGATAAATGATTCTTAATAATTTATTTTAGGCGAAATGCTTTTCCTATATATATGACATACAACATGTCTCGTATTCTTCTTTTATTCATTTGCATGTTATCATAGTTATTATATCGAATATAATATATATATATATATATATATATATATATATATATATATATATATATATATACCTTACATTATTGGTGTATTAGGCAAGCATGATTTAAATAGTCTATAATTAAAAACAGTTCTTAAAAGTGTATACCGATTGGACTTGATCAGTCTCATTTTTCTACCTAATACCGTTCGGTTCTTATGAACCTCTCAATACACGTGTATTCATTGCAGAGTAGATGTTTAAAATGAAGTTACAGAACATTGCAACATTACTGCCGCTGCTGGCCAAGATGAGAACAGCCAACAAATGTCAAATAGCAGGGTAATTTATTTTCTAAACTGTTTCTTCCCTCTGAGAAAAGACCTTTTATGGCAATAAATACATTTGTTACTAGCATGTTTATACACACACACACACATGTATATATATATATATATATATATATATATATATATATATATATATATATATATATATATATAATATTTGCTCCTTTATTGATAGGTAATATGAAACTGTCTCGTTATTAAATCTTCTCTCAGCATTGTGTTGTGATGTTACCCGCATTGCAACAGACTTATCTGTTAGATTTTATTTACTTGCACATACATTAATTCATTTGGTCGTGTATTTAATAAGTACATTGCGGCTATTTGGAGTGAAACTGAATAAAGCATTTGAGCTGGTTTCATTAATATAAGTTCCAGTAACTTGACTACAATGTATCAATATTGAGTTAATATCAGTTATATTTACTGTGATGTTTCCAAAATTCCTGAAGCAAAATCCAAGAATATTATGCAGATTAATTTTGGATTATAAAATCAAACTTATTTTTTTTTTACAATATTATTGTACATCCTAGAGTGTTATGGTCAGGCTCAAAGGATTTGTCATGATTATTATCTTTGAGCATACTTTGTATTGTGCGATCTACATCTGGAATATTGTATGCTCATGGAGGTATTATTATCTGATACCATTTGTTTTTAACAGAATACCTGAAAATGTTATTAATGGATGTATTATTAAACCAACTGTACCACACCTTTGAACTAATTAGTGCTACTTTATATTGTTTGCTGATATCTAAAACAATTGGTGCTGAAAAATCAACTGTAAAATTGTGTTGTTCCATAAGTTCATTTGCGCTATTTTTGTTTAAAACTAACATTCCTTTAAATACCATATCTTTATAATACATGATTGATATCATCATATCGATCTAATGACAGCAACTAGCTCTGATACCTTCTTCGTATTCTTACGTGTGATTTTAGGTTTATCTGCTTCTATCTGCGCTAATCTTGTTGTTCCACATGGTTTCCTCTGAGTTTTTTTTCACATCAAAATGTTGAAATCAGCCACAACATTGTTTATTAAGGTCAGGAATACCAAATAATACTTAATGTCATCTGGTGATAATTATTTATCAAAATCATCCTGGCTCAGCCACAAACAGCCTTATGTTCATTTTTAAAAAAACACTCTAGCCCCCCACTCCCACGAGAAAAAAATTATTTTTCAAAAACATTCACAGTACCTTCATGATAAATTTATTTACAGAGTATGCTTTGAGGTTCAGCCACAAAGTAGCTTTATTCATTTTTCAAAAAGTAACACCCACCTCCAGGACAAAAAGTAAATTAATAATAGCAAAAGACCAAAAGCAACTACCAAGTCTGTTTTCTGTTTTTCAAAAACCAGCAACAACACAAAAAGTTGTCTGAATGCGTCCTAGCTCAAGACATCACAATAAATTAAAAGTAAACATGCATTGAACATAAGTATTTAGAACACATGATCGAGAGGCTAATACCAGCTCTGATGGTATAACCTTTACTACATAAATGACTAAAACCTATAGCCATCCATGCTCTACAAGCGTAAACGAGTGTATCAGATTCACGCCCAGAGCTCTTTATATCAGATATTCATTAGATTTCGACCCGTATCTTAAAACAATAACAAATTTAACAGACATTGTTATACATTTTCAAATGTATAACTTTTAGAAAACAAAGTAAAATACAATTTTAAAAGCCAGGTTATTATACTGGCAATAATACTAGAAAATGCTGGTGCTGCTTTTCTTGAATAGCTAAATTCAAACAAATAACGTTTCACTCCTTATTAAACTTCTTCAGCAAATGTATTTGTATTACATTTGTCAAACTCTCGACCAGTTTTATTTTTGTCTCCTCCTGTCAAACGTTTTAAAAATAAACCAAGACATGCTGATATAATACATAAAGCTGTAAAAATAGTTCATATTGGTAACTTTTCTCTAACTTTGTGTTTGATTTGTTAATATTTTCATTAAACTTATTTTCTAAATATTTTAAATGTCAAACTATTCGTGCTCTTTTACTGTCAGTATTATACAATAGTTTTTGCAATATATCTTTTTAATTCCATCTATTTCTTTGCTGATATCACTTTGTATCTCTTTCACCTCTCTGTCATACATTTCAACGACTGATTTCATTGATTCTATTTTTCAATTGACCATATCCACTACATCCAAATACCTCTAAATTCTCTTTCGTTTGCAGTGTATATAATCTGGAAGGTAGTACGCAACCAATTCTTTAAATAGTTTATTTGTGTTGATTACTTGTATTTCAATTTCCTCTAGAAGTTTGATTGTCTGCATTGGACAGGGGTATTAAACGGAAAAGATATGTCTGTATCTTTAAATCTATCTGATTTATCTTGAAATTCATCTGTTGTGTCATCTGATCATCTTCATATGCAGTGTAAGGAAATGTTTCCCTTCTTTTGTCTACATTTTGTAAATCTTCATTACTTAAATCATTTGCAAAATTAGAACCTCGAGGTCTATATTGTATTGATCTGATACTTAAAGGCTTCTTTCCACCTCCTAGAGCAATATGCACATTTTTAATCCTATTCTTTCTTTGGATATACTATCTTTACCTTTGTTGATATTTTAATCTATGACTATAGGTTGTAAAGGAGATTCAAACCTCTCATTAGATAAATTCAGAATTCTCATCAATTACTATATCTGTTGTTTGTTCCTCCCTATAATCTTCATCGTTATCATGAATCTTAAAATCTTCAATTTCCATTCAACCACTTCCACTATTTTACAGTATTTAAATGGATCAAAAAGAACTTGAGCAAGAATTGTGTTTTATGGCAGATAAAATTAACAATGACAGATGAAAAATTATTAATAACAGTAGCTATGCAATACAAAGCTATGCAGAAGAATAATAAAAGCTGGAATTTAAAATCAGAATAGCTAATGGAACATACAAGTAAATAATTGGAAAAACTTTAAATGATAAGGAGTTGTAAATAATGCAAACATAAATGCAAGACCAGCTAAAATATCAAAGTCGTTGTCAAATCTATAATCCAATTCATAATTTCAACGAAATACTAACGGAACATAATATAATATGACCTGACACCAAATCAAATATTATACGTTACTGGGTTTCTATCATTTAGTATTGGATTACCTCCTTCTGCATTTAGTGCAAGTTTAATCACTTTAAAACACTACATTTAAAAACAAGCAAAAGAAAGTCAGATTAGCAAAAAGTTCATAAAACAATTTAAACAAAGCAAAAGGAACTTTGAAAATAAACAGTACATACAAAACCAAAGTAAATGTCTACGGGGTGTTATTAAATGGATAGCATGATCTATGTCTTGTTTTTCTTTATATCAGCACCTTCAGTCTTTGTAAAAGTTAGCCAATTTTGGTAAATTTAAGTTGACAAAACACCAAGCATTTTTAACGTTGTATCAGATTTAATGATTTGTTCCGTTGTATTTAAAATTCTAAGTCGTGCCTATTGAGATAGTTTGTGTTTTTCATCGTTGTTATACCTTTGATTCGTGTATTTTCTATTTACTTGTTTTATATTATTTTGTCTTCAATTTATGAAATAATCCTTATTATGTTGTCGCTGATTTTTATATATGACCTACAGCAAGGTTTACAATAAATGTTTTTGGTGCATTCAGTAATGGCGGTTTTGTGTTGTATTCTGGACATGTCTTACATTCCAATTCATCTACACTCCTTTTCGCAATGATATTGTACTGACTAAATTGTACTACATTCAACTTTCAACATGTTCTTAAAATAAGCTCAAGTAAAACAAGTTTAGTTCATAGATAGTGTTGAATAACTTAAAGCTAATCTTAAAATTATGTATAGGTTAAGTCTTGATTTTCTTATAATATAAACGGAAGGTGGGGAGAGGAATACGGAAGAAATGTCTAAGATTGGAGAGCAACGAGAAAAGAAAACTTCACAAAAAAGAAAGATCCACGTAGAGTATAATTTCGAAAACAACTTTGAAAACGTTCGCAAGAATTTAAACAGGACAAAACAGAACAGTTAAAACAAGATCAAGATAAAACTTTGACAATAACTGAAAAAGTTAATATAAAACAAGTAACTCAAACACAGTGTACTGCTTAATAGGTGCTGTAGTTTTTGCCTTTGGTTTATGATTGATGTATTCAAAAAGATCAGTTACAAAATGTTGTATATGATATGCAGTTTGAGAGAACATCGAAGAAGTGCTAGAAAGAACAACGAGTTAAATAGTTATTCAAAAAGAATACACAGATCGATATCCAGAAATTCTCTGAATATTTCATCAAAAGGAAAAGGTAAATGAATACATAATTAGCACCATTTATCATACAACATTAAATTCAGCTATTCCCGTTAGTTGCAGCATTGTTTTAAATAAGATGTTTAAAACGTCCATAAATTCACCTTCAAACATTACTTTGAAGTTAAAAAGTTTATTTCTTCAATTTCATTATCTCAGTTTACAAATGACTATTTAATAACAAAAGTGATACTACCAGAAAAAAATAAGTAGGTACGTAAATAGCATCAGCTAAGAATGTGTGCTAGTGGATCTAAGGATGATAAATATATGTTGATGTTAAAATTTAAGCCAAAGAAAGCAAAGCAAGCAATTATGGAAAACAGGCCTGAAAAAATGCTACTGCTATTCATAAATCTAAAGTTAAGGTAGAAAAAGAGAAGGAAACACAAAAACAGAGGCTTTCTATTTCTTACATCTAAATGGGAGAAAAATACTAAGTGCACAGTGCATAGCTAATGCATCCAATATTACCATCTGCAGACGATGGCATTAGTTTTTGTTTGCAAGAGACCAACGAGAATAAAAATAATTTGATAGAAAATGAAATAATGCATATGTTTTAGAACAAAGTATAAAAATGCATACAAATATTTTAACTGGGCAGAGGATAGTATGACAACAGCTTCAGGTGGAATGGGTATAGCAACTTCTAGTTAAGGAATTGAAGAAACAGTAACATGAGTTAATATCCTCTAACTTTTAGCAGGTTTGGTGCAACTTTACTGGGGTTTTGCTAAAGTTTCAAAATAGGTGGAATACAATAAGTTTTAAAGTGCTATGAGATTGTAGACTCTGCCATAAGCAGGTTACACATTATTGATGATATACACATATGTATAGCTCATAGTAAATAGAGTACGCAATGCCTGGATAAATACCTTTAAGAGGTCATAAGAAACGATAAAACCAATTCTTGATTTTAGTCTTAAATCTTTGAAGAAAACTGATGAGAGAAACGATGCACAAGATCAATCGCTAAACAATGACTTAAATTTAAATAACCAGCGTATTAAACATTTAGGAGATCAGGTACAAAAGCTGAAGCATTTGGTAAACTTTTTATACAGGAACAAATGCATGCTAAGATACGTAAGACTTTGGTGGACAATAATTTGAATGATATCAAAAGATGGAGAGAACAAATAGATAAAACAATTAACATTTATGGATCAGAGTGGTACTGAAAGGGTTAATAAAATTTAAGAGTACAAAAACAGATTGACGATAACGTTAAAAAGATTTTAGATACCCAGGACATGTTTAGGAAGGAATTTGATATAGAATCTAATGTTAAAATACATTGTAAACAATAATAAAGAGAGCAGATAACACAGCAAACATTGAACAATACTTATAACCTATTGAACAAAAAATAATTTCAGAGATATATGTATTAGAAAGTGATATAGAGAAAAAAAAGAAAAAATCTCGAGAAGTCTATACTACTTTACCATCACCGTTAGAATAGTTAAAGAAAAGCACTAATAATGAAAACGACAAAACTATCAAGAGATTAACAGTTTAGTTAATGTTTTAACTGTGCTGTACTAAAACCTGAAGATAATATAACTGCTAACACATATTACTTTATAGCAGATGCAAACAAATAATTACTTAACAGAAATAGCCAAAAAGATCTATGAAGACAAAAAAACACAAGAAAAACAAATATAAATAAGTGTGAGTGAAAGTATGATTAAATCAGAGAGAACGACCGAGGATTTATCTATAAATGACTAAGATGACAACATAAAACTCATACAATATTATACTTTCACAACTCTTAAAAATGATCTTACTGCTGAAATATAAAAAGTCAGGGTGCAAAGTGAACAAGTTGTAAGAGATAGCAAATAATTTACATATCAAAAATTACTCAATAATATGTGTGTGGTTCAAGGAAGTATTGATGAAAAATATAAAGGTATCACAATTAAGAAAAATTGTATTTATATGGAACAAAGGTTTACAACAGATACAAATACTTTTAAAGCTGTAGTAGAAAAATAAACTGATACAGTTTAATCGGAAATAGAGAAATTTAAAAAGGTTAGTAAGCACAGAAATGGCTAAAAGGTGTCTTGCATCTATTGTTAACACAGATGAAATAAAAACAGATTTAGAGAATTAAAGAAGGAGCTGGATGACAAAATCAAATTTATACCTTTATGTATGGTGCTTTATGATTTTCGCATTGTACTTTTATATTTGTAAAATATGACTTTTTTACTGAAAATGTTGGCAATAAGCTTAAAAAACCCAAATGTGGGTTGCTAGTAAGTTTACATGATCAAACACTAACCACTACTTACGAATTTACCTATTCTTCATCACGTTTCCATGGACGCAAATTGCATACAATAAATACCCCACAACAAAATAACCAAAATCAGGTCTATATAAAAAAAAAAATTTAAATTGTACATTGAGTCATTGTATATTATTGACTTTAATATTTGATTAAAGGTATACAATACATGTCTTGCTTACTTATTAAATCTTAAAAAATCATATACATATTATCTGAAAGAAAATACTATTATATTATTTTCAAACAAACAGGATCATAAAGAAGACCATTCAACATCTTTGATAAGAACTGGCAGGAGTGTTAAAATTTGCTGCCATGAAATAAGATGAAGTAATAATATGACAACAGCAGCAGTAATAACACTGGTCTGCAATTTTTTAGAAGTCGTCTGCTTCAGAGATAAAACATGCTATTTATTAGGGATTTGATGTGCTGAATTCAAATATGACAATTAAAGCAACTGATTGGATACTGTTTGCAAGATATTTATGTTTTTACATTTTACATCTATGTATATTGTGTACATAGTAGACTTTTAATCATAAATTGTAAACCTAGGTCTTTTCATGTTTATGGTTGCTTTACATGTTAATATTTCACCTGTCCTGTTTATGTAACCATTTAAAAAACAGCAAAAGGGTTATATAAATAAAAAATATATTGAAACAAAAGTCAAAAAGCTATTATGTATATATAAGTACATAGTTTAGTCCTTATTCAGTGTCTACTCGGCGCTTCTTGGCTTGTCTCTTGTATTCATTAAATGGAGCATCTCTTGTCACTGTCCAGCAATAGTCTGCAAGTATTGATGGGCTCCATTTGCCCTGATAGCGTTTCTCCATTGTTGCAATGTCCTGTGAAATCGCTCGCCGCGCTCGTCGCTCACTGCTCCGCAGTTTAGTGGAAACAAATCTAGATGAGAGTGCAAAAAATGTATCTTTAGTGACATGTTGTAACCACGGCTTGTGTATGCCTTGAGGAGGTTTTCCACCAACTCCCTGTAGTTGTTTGCCTTGTTGTTTCTGAGAAAATTTGTTGCCACTAACTGGAAGGCTTTCCATGCCGTCGTTTCCTTGCCACGCAGTGCACGGTGAAATGCATCATCTCGAAGAAGTTCACGAATCTGAGGACCAACAAAGACACCTTCCTTTATCTTAACTTCACTTAACCTTGGAAATTTTCCACGGAGGTACTTGAAAGCTCCTTGTGTTTTGTCCATGGCGTTGACAAAGTTCTTCATCAGACCCAGCTTGATGTGCAAGGGTGGTGAGAAAATCTTCTTTGATTCAACAAGTGGTGGATGCTGAACACTTTTCATCCCAGGCTCCAATGACTGTCTGAGTGGCCAATCTCTCTTGATATAGTGGGAATCTCTCGCACGACTATCCCATTCGCAGAGGAAACAGCAGTACTTTGCTTATCCAGTCTGCAGACCAAGCAAGAGAGCAAGAACCTTGAAATCGCCACAAAGCTGCCACTGATGTTGGTCATAGTTTATGCACCTCAAAAGTTGTTTCATATTTTCATAGGTTTCCTTCATATGAACTGCATGCCCAACTGGAATTGATGGCAAAACACTGCCATTATGCAGCAAAACAGCTTTAAGACTTGTCTTCGATGAATCAATGAACAGTCTCCACTCATCTGGATCATGAATGATGTTGAGGGCTGCCATCACACCATCGATGTTGTTGCAGGCTACAAGATCACCTTCCATGAAGAAGAATGGGACAAAATCCTTTTGACGGTCACGGAACATGGAAACCCTAACATCACCTGCCAGGAGATTCCACTGCTGTAGTCTGTAGCCCAACAGCTCTGCCTAACTCTTGGGTAGTTGCAAATCCCTGGCAAGGTCATTCAGTTCACCTTGTGTTATGAGGTGTGTTTCAGAGGAGGAGGAGGATAGAAAATATGGGTCATGTGACATTGATAGTTCAGGAGTAGACGTTTCTTCCTCTTCCTCTTCCTCGTCTGACTCAAGTGAGAATGATTCTGGTGCATCAGAAATCTGCAATCCTTCTCCATGGGGTACTGGGCGAATAGCTGATGAAATGTTTGGATAATGCACAGTCCACTTTTTCTTCTTTGACACACCTTTCCCAACTGGAGGCACCATGAAGAAGTAACAATTGCTGATATGATCTGTTGGCTCTCTCCAAATCATTGGCACTGCAAAAGGCATAGATTTCCTTTTCCTGTTCAACCACTGACAAAGATTTGTTGCACAAGTGTTGCAGCATATGTGTGGGGCCCACCTCTTGTCCTGATCTCCAAATTTGCAGTCAAAATAAAGGTGATAGGCTTTCTTAGCCATAGTGGTTATACTGCGTTTTTGTGATGCAAAAGTCACTTCACCACAAACATAGCAGAAGTTATCTGCATTGTTCACACAAGTACGAGGCATCTCTGCTCACTTTGGCTAAACAGAAATGTGTCCCTTTGCAAAATCAAACACTGACAAATAAGAGAGCACGACACTGTATGATTTGTAGAGCTGATATAACGCAATTTCTTCAGCAGAGTGATGTAAGCTTAGTTATGATTGCATCATCCATGACTTATAGGAATAACATGATGCAATTCTTATCATGTATGATGCAATACCAGCTTCAGATTGCATCATTCATTGTTTTGCCTAAAAAGCAAGTACTATCCAAACCCAGTCATAGATTTATTCATAGATCCAGTCAAAGATGTATTTTCGTCATTTCTGGTTTAAATTGAGATCCATTCCCTTTATAACTCACTTATCGTCCGCCATTCCCAAGTCAAGGGTCGTATATACTGACCCAGTATCATATCTTTAAAACTAGAGCCAATCAACAATTTTAAGCATCATTTTCGTTCTCAATGACCCAGAATTAGTAAAGTTTGACAACATTTATTGCGGAAGCATTTTGGCTGTAGACCAGTGTAATCAGAGGAGAAATAGCATTCACAGGCAGTAATTATCTGTTCATTTATTTGATACAATATAAGTTATAGTAAGGCATGATAAAACCATAGAAGAACTGTAGAAGACAACTAATGAATTCAACGAAAACATATCAAAATGACTCGATTACCGGAATGAAAGATTAAGAGAACAAGGTTTATTTACTCAGAACTTAAATAACTTGGATGAAGGTTTCTCTATTTATTCTTCTACTTATCTAGATGCTGTTTCAGAGAAACATAGGCAACCTAAACGTTATGATTTTTACCAACAATCTGGTAAGCAGACAACCTATAAATATGTTTTTGTCTCAGTTGTAATGAATACTAGTGTTTATGCTAGCTATAGGTATCTCTATCTAAAGTTAACTACTTAAATAGATAACACTAGCAACTTATGGAAAATATATAACTCCTCACAAACAGGAAAAACACCACAAGGCATTAAGTAACTTTATCTAACGCATTATTAAATGGCACACACTACAAGTAATATTAAACCTAAATAGACAGTAGTAACACTATGTCAGAACACACCGTCTTGATTGTACACGGTATTTTTGTTATTTGTTGTATTTGTTTTATTTCTTTTGATATCAAGTTTAAAGAGGATGCTATTAATGCATTTGTAAACAATTTAGGAAGAATGCTTATTACAGACATAACCATTTATTATGGTTGTGATGATACTTGCTTAAGTTAAACGATTACAACATTTTTATTGCATTTAAAGACCTATCTTTACCAGTATCTGTGAGGACAAACAAAATAAAGTAAGGTATAATGAATGAATAACTGAGAATGTTAAGATAATGACACTGGTACATAAGCTGTACAGATTATTGTATACGGAAAGACATTTAGAATGCCACTTGATTTACAGACACTACCTGATCATTGTCCATTGTATTCTTTTGTTCTTCCTCAAGAATTTAGATTTAAAATTACATTAGTAAAACATCTGAAGTGATAGAAGGTGCTAACCAGGATTATGAATTGGAGAATATTTGTCTACAATACGATGTAATTACTTCTGATAAAATAGTTAATTCTGTTAACGGACAGTACAGAAATTGAATTGATGTCTCTATCACAAGAGAGAGAATTATCGATGTGACACCTAATAAGACCGTTGCAAATGTCATACTTGATTTGCCAATAATGAATTTAGAAAGAGTATCAGTACTATGTAGAACAGACAAAAGAAGTTGATCCTGACAAGTATTTAAATTCAGCAAGAGAAAATACAACGATTCCTGAGTAAGTATTACCAAACATGTTTTATTCATAAGGGTATCAACAGCTGAAAGAAGCAACGACATATTTCTTAAACGAGAAACAAAAACACATTGAATTTAGCAATATTAGGACTAATAATTAGTATACGGATCACCATTATTTATGGCTTGTTTTAAGAAGCACACATGATAATAATGTACATGGAACAGGCAATAAATTAGCTCTTATCAAGCAAGGAATACACATGCAGATAACCAACAAAGAAAACGTTGATGCGCAGAAAATGTATATTTTGTTGTGCGTATTATGCTCAGTTAAACATTCATAACAATTCCAAAAATCAATCGTGTTTAAAAATTATTACAATTTCAATACTAAAGAACTACCAAACATGGATCAATTTGAGATTTTGGATGACGACGAAGACTGTTTCCGTTGACAAATTGTTTTCAGGTATGATGTTTGGAAAGGTTGCCTGATGTAAAAAGAATGGTGCGATTGAGCAAGAAGATTGTGTTATATTATGGTATTGAGATTTAAAAAAAAAGAAAAACAAGGTACAAAATATCAGCAACAAATGAATTCACTTAAAAATGTAATGAGGCAATTACAACCAATCATTATCCTTTTGAAATAATTAGTTTTGTTGCAGATGCAATGAAACGGCATAAAATCACAGAATTGAACTTCGACTATTTTCTAACATTTCAAGCGTTAATTGTAGCAAAAAGGACAATCAACTTGTGCATGAGATTTCTGATCAAGTTGGAGAGAAATAAAATAAATAGAAAGAAAAAAGTCAGCCTTGTTATGGATGTATTTAAGTTATTTGCTAATATTGTTCAAATCAGGTACAATGAACGAGATAGATAATACTCTTTATTTTAGACAATATATTTTCTATCTGTGACGTAGGCACATCTATAAAACCATGCAACACAAAAGAAATCATAAAATAAAAAAATAAAAAATTAATATGGGAGAAATTTCGTGATTGCCCCCTCTCCCCCCCCCCCCACAAAAAAAAAAAAATAAAAAAATAGTTCTTAAGTATGATATCTCCTTCACGACGGCAAGAAAAAACACTACGTAAAGCTTTTGTCTGACATTTAAATAACGTGAGCTATGTTTTTGAAAGAAACCCATAATATGATTATATCTAGTGTTGTATATTGTGGAAAGGCAAAGTTTGTGTTGAATTTGATTGAATATAAAACTTTTTTAATTTTATTGTCATTATCCGTCAAACATTTACGTAGAATAAGACATACAACTGAAATGTCCTTTTAGAGACGATAATGTATTTGTAATAGATCATGGCGATACATTAGATACTTATTAGTGTATTCCAGAGAACTAATGTTTTGTTTCTGATTCAAGTTAGCATTCAATAGTAGATACTATGGAATCTCTGTGTGGATGATAGTACCAAAATATAACTCCGTCATAAAATGTCTTCATGCACATGTTAGATTTATAGTTGTCTTTTTCTTCAACAGATAAAATGTCCATGTGTTTGAAGAAAATAATGTTGTACCTGTTGTATGAGATAAAACATAGTTGAGAAATTAAACGACAATATAGCAAATAAACTGTTAATGAGCCTTGAATTCTCCTTAAATTACAAGGTGGAAGAATAACCATAAGGCAAGTAATCATCTTATCCGTTAAATATAGTTTGTAATCATAGTAATTTCATGATATCTCATTTAATGTAATATTATATATCTCATGATGGTAGGATCTAATTAAATTCACCTTTTGGTGATCTACAGTTTGTTTAAATAAACAATATTTGTGCAGTTCTAATTACTATTATTCTTAATTACTGATTCTTTTTATACACTTGCATACTTTCTTTTCCTCTTTGTTAGTTCTAAAAGCACATTATTTCTAAGATCACACCATATTTGTACAGGTTCACCATTCGATTCTTTTTTAGAAAAGGTCTGGTACTTTTTGAGTAATTGAGGAACAGCAGAAAATATTATCGTTTTTGTAATCGCTTGTATCCTAATACTGAAGATTTTCATTCATACCGTTGTCAAAGTTATGTGTCTACATAAACACAAAAGGAATCTGTATTTGTCGTTAAAAGTTTGATTTACTCACTATATCTAGTATTTTTTTAAGATTGATGTCGTACAAATCATACATAAACAACTTTTGTTTAAAACTCACACTGTAAAACCACCATCAATTGATTATTCCTTAAACAGACAAAAATCATATATTTTTCCATGAGTATTCTCCTTGCAAGTAATATCTCCGTTTTGAAGTTAAAATATTTCCCATCGTACGTACAGTTTTTATACCTTTATTTTCTTTCTTAAAGTCTTTACCGAACACAGCATTATTTATTGGTTAAAAGAAATCTTTCCAAAGTCATTGGTTGCTTTTTCTCTCAATCATGTATTCAAGTCAATATCAGATAAATAAGACTACTCTATGAAAGTTTTCAGTTGAATTCCTAACCTAACGTACAACTTTAGAATACGATAGTGGATAACATATCTTTCTTTGTTTTTAACGTGCATAATAATTTAGATACTGAAAGTGTGTGCCCTTTTTATCTTCTATCAGTTTCGTCACTAATGGAGATAAACCAGACTCATTAGGAATTTAGTTTTCCTTTTTCTAGAGAATACCCTTTAATATAGTCGTGCGGATATGTTTGCTCTTCTAAATCTAATTCTAAAACTTTCGTCATATCTCCAAGACATATGATCTTCTTCGATTAATTTGATTTGTTGCTTGTTTATCCATTTAAATATATCGACAGGCATGTGTTGGCACATGGCCAAGCGAGATAAATTCTGGATCTTTAGGTGCATAATGAATGACTTGGCCTTGACTTATCAAAACTATTATCATACTCATGATTTTCTTTAGTATATCTATTTTATATTATGCTTATTCTTCCTCTAATTCTTCCAAAATATAACATAACATTAATGTATCTTTTTGTACATAGTAGGCATAGAAGTCACCAAGAGAATTCAATTCGAAAAGTTTCATAAAAGCATTCACCTATTGATAAACCGCATCGCTAATTCCTTATCCACTGATATTTCGATACAACTTTTTCTAGTGGTGGTAATTTAGTTTCATTAAACCTTTCAAACGAATCCATTTATTTGTACAGATAGAGATCTTTTCCTAAACATTTTGTTTACATGATTATGCCTTTGCTTCTTCAGAATCTTTTATCGTTTACGTGAATCTAGTATTTAGCAAGTTGTTCTAGTGTTTGCTTAAAAACTCGATAACTACATTTGAACCTTATTGAACATTTTCCTAAAACTTTTTTGCCTTGTTTTTTAAATCTATTGACTGTACAATCGTTACTAAACGAAATGTATTTTTTATTATTATTTGGTATTGTTGCTACCTCTTGATCTGGGTCGTCTTTTATTAAGGTCTTAAGAATCAGATGTGAATCGTATACATATAACTTATGAATAATTAGTGGTATATATAGAATGAATTTAATTTAAATGACACTCTAGATGTGTAGGACCTCTGTATTTACCTGTTATGTGAGAATGGTCTCTTACTTTGTAGTTGCTGGCCTTTTCTTTTTCTTCTTTAATCTCCTTTCTACAAATATGGCATATGTTAGTGGATTTATGAAGTTTTTATCTTCAACAGTGAACTATCTTTTCATAAGCGTTTCTTGCTCTAAGTTCTTCGTGTACAGTTTCTGTAATTAATTGCAAATACACCGTAAAAGCTATGGATGCAGTGTGCGCCTCAGTAAACTATTTAATGTAGAGACAAAATCCTGATGGTATGTGTTTTGCTGTTGCTATTATTCATTATATAGTCTGGATAGTTGTAAAGCCAATTATTGGTTTCAAAGTAATTTCAAACGCACATTACAAAACAAAAAGAACTTTTAGCCGGTAATATCAGTTTGTAAATTAACTACAGAACCCTTTCCAGGCATTAAGTCGATTGTGCTATCTATTTTACTCCACTATCTTTTGTGAACTTGTAATACTAATTCAGAATAATATAATTCTGACACGCTTTACAAATGTTTGTTTTATCGTGTATTTCACTTACTTGAAATTATATACATTTTGACAAATCCTGTATTCCACTATAATTATAGCTGTTCCCATCAAATAAAAGTAGGATATCTATGTAACTGTTTTTTTTTTTCCCTTTATCTATTTATGTCATTCTAAATGGTATTTGTAAGTTTTTTCTACTGTTTCGTAGCAATTAACATATATATAGAATTCTTTCTCAATTTAATATTTATGTCTTGTGTATTTATTTGACGCTTATTAATCTCATGGTTTTATTTGTCAAGGTTATATTGTTTGTAATCTATACGAATAATCTTTTCGTGGGTTTATGATAGATTCCATAACATAAAAAGCTAATATTGTTAATTTTTAACATTAAGGCAGACTTTTTGATTTTGTATTCATTCTAGTAAATTTGTTAATGAATTTTCTCTTATTGGTATATATCTATCTATATGTAGCTCCATATAATTTATTCGGAAAAAAAACAATGTGTATCATGACTTATTGTCTGACTAAAATTTTTATCTAGTATATCAAACATATTTTGAACTTTACTTCCTATTTCTTTTTCGTTTGTTGTGTTCACAGGCAATGTCCTGCGATACCAATCTACATAATGTGATATGCAATGTTCAATAACTCAGAGTTTAATCAATAAATCTAGATGGACTTTAACTGGTTCCAAATTTTTAATTTTTGATCTTTTTATTTTCCATTAAAATGGTTCAACATTCAAAAATAAAGTAATATCCTGATTAATTTCATTATTTCCTGTTCAAATTTATACTTATTTAAACGCATATTAAATGACTCACGCAACATTCCTGTCGTCATTGTGTTTTATGATTGTAGGAGCATTCATTTTGTTCATTTGGTTTCTTCCTTGAAACCAATTAAAGAAAGCTTCAAGCCACTTCTTTCAGATTTTGGTATTTTTGTATCAAGTAAAAATTCCACCATTTATTATAGTAATATTGATTCCATTAAATTTTCAATGTAAATGTAACTTTTTATCATTGAATAATTAGCCTTATTATACAAGTACGTATTTTCTGGTTGTATTCTTTGATTGTATAATCTTTTTCCATTACAATACTAGTTTGGTTTAGTAATAGTTTCACACATTTTGCATCTTTTGTAGATTGTATTGGAAGTTCCATTCGGTCAAACGTCTCACTTTTGATACAATTGTAACATTTAATATTCTAATCCATGTATACAACTTGAATTTTAAAAAAAAGAAGCCGTCGTCGGCATTAAGTTTTTGGCGTATCAATTATTTTATTACTTTTGCCTCTTCAGTCTCATGAAATAAATAAACTGGTAAAATACTGAAATTATTTCCTTATAAATATTATAATATTCTTCCCATGTTTATCATAATTGTCTTGCACATTTCTTAACAGAAATATCCAAAATTATTGCTGGAGGTAATGGAAAGTTTATTATTGTCTACAATTTTGTTATTGTATTTGCAGATGCCTTGAAAACATGTAAGTGGTAATATTTCATCATACAAGATGTCACAAAAACTGTACTTCATAATTATGTATGTGATTTTATTCTAATATGGTTCTTTCAATTTTGGAGCAATCAATTTGATATGTTCCATTTATTTTAATGACTTAATATTGTCTTCAAGAAAAGATTTATGTTTTTAAATTCTAACTTTCCCACCTATTTTATGTGTCGGCGCTCTGTAGGTATTAGTTGTCAGATTACCAAATAAGTTCATTTATACTTAGACCTATTTTTATGGTCAACTGCATTAACTTGTAGCATATCTATTGATCTATGATAAGTATTATTGTATCCCTCAATAAGGTTGTACAATTCAACTATCTGTTTTATTATTTCATTTTGAGTGAAATATTACCACATTCTTGTCTTAAGACTTTTACTATATCTTTCTATAACAAGCGCTTTTTGTCTAAGTGTTACGTCTAGGGGTTAGAAAATGTAACAAAAGAAAGAACGACTCAAACAAGCTTTCACGATTTCTAAAATATAAATTTAATTTCCTAAAATATTAAATATTTCAAACAAAGTAAAAGAATTAAAAATAACTTATAGTTTAGAAATTCCTAAATAATCCTAAATGTCCTATTGAAATTTGATAATCAGGAAATGTCCAAACGTTATCCGAATGAAATCACTAAAGTAATTATATGCTACAAGAAACACAGTTTTAAATCCAAATGTTATTAATCCCAGGTGAAATTCCTGTGAATGTAGAATATTGTTAAGTTCCTTGAAGAATAGTACTTAAATCCAAAATGTACTATTTAGAATAGATTTCTCACCAGCTGATTTTCACAAACAATAATAATCTTCCTAAATAACCTTATGATTCTGAAGAATGAGGAACGCAGTGATTATATCCTAGTATATAGCCTCTTACTATGCACAAGGGAATTTAAAACTCTAATACTACGACTTAGAATGAGTTCTATCAACAACCTTCGTTAACCAATCAGAAACTAGGTCGCGCATGATACTGCTAAAAGTGCCTTCGCACTACAAGTATAATACTTTATTTAAAATCAACAAGATGTTGACATAGGATTCAGGTCATAAAATCTGATTCACCATTGTGGGTTAAGCTGACCGACATAATTATTGACTCATGTAAACATGTCGATGTACATTTGTACTTTACAAATAGCGTCGGCTACTGAACTAATGAATTATAATACAATGATTGTTAAACCCAAATGAAAACTATTATAATTTAAAGATAATACATAATGCCGTAACACTAAGTGGGTGGAAAAGTATTTTATTTTCCAATAATTCCCTGGCGTATCGGTTGTAAAATTATTTCCCTTTATTGAACTGTATTTTTGTTCTGGTCTTCGTTCATTAAAAAGGTCTCTAAAAGCGTTAGTTATATTGTCTCTTCTACTTATTTTCACTTTTTTATCCAAAGCGAATTTTGAAAATACTTGTAGCACTGTCAAAATGTATTTGTATAAGTTGTTAAATGATTGATATGCTTGCATGTCAGCGACGTATGTGCGCTACTGGCAATTAAAATAACTAAAATAGACCCTTCTGTATGGAAATAATTGTATTGCTTTCTTGGTGAACGTGTATGTAGATTGTTCCGTTAACTAAAGTTTCAATTCAGGGTATTTATCTGATTCTTATCACGTTTAATTTGTAATCCACAATTGATTGATGGTTGTGTAAGAAACTGCACTTTCATGAGCACACTATGGATGTCGTAAATATTGTTCTTCAAGCATTTATTTAAAATTATTCTCGCATTTTAAATGAGCTCAATTGTAATCAAGTCAAAGATTTTTGAGGAACTAATATATATATTTTCCGACTTTGTGTGTGATAAGGCAACGCTGAGTATATATTAATATTTTTAAAATTATTTTCAGGTTTAGATGGTGTAAAAATACGGTCTAAGATAACTGTTCCAGAAACTAATACAAATGAATTCATCCATATTGATCTTCTCATTTCTTACATCAAGAAAAATATTCTTCCATGTTTTAAAAAGGCAGGGAGAATTGCATTTAAATTTTATTAAGCATCACGTTGTAATTTCTAGCTCCAATGGCAGCAGCAAAATATATTAAATACCTTATGAAATACGAATCAGGGATTCAGCTAATATTTGATGCAAATAAATTTTGAGATTATTTGTTGGCTATCTTCATATTACAACTTGAATACATTTCAACCTTTATCAGATCTATCTATAGCGACTTGCCAAAACAGAAATTGGATGTTTAAACAACAGATTTAGAATTTTCAATGGAAATTCAACGCTTGAGATCGTTTTTTTAAAATAAATATATAGAAAGAACAAAATTTTCAATACATATGGGACATTTAATTTTGACACCAGGTTTAAGGAAACGATATAAAAATTTAACTGTAGCAGTAATAATAGATTCTATATCTGGTATGCTATTATCAACTCAAGATAGATGGCCAGATATTACATATTCATTTACTTTATTTATTCCATCTGATCAGTTCGTGGAAAAGAGGATCCACCAATATCCAGTCTCTCAGTCCCTAAGGCAGTCATCCTCTGATACTATGAAAACTCATTACCCTGGACAGAATTAATTTCTTTTTTTTACGGTCAATATATCCTAAATCAGTCGGCAATGCAACCTACTTGACATAGATGTATATTTTGAGCGGTAATCACATATCAGAATAAATAATGCTGACATAAAGCCTTTTCAAATTGGTCATGAAAAATAATCCATCTGCATATTGTTTGTCCATCCAAGTAGGTGGATAGCACCAGTTAAACACTATAATACTTCCGCTCCCTTACACACACACACACATGGAGAAGATCTATTTATTCATAATTATTCAAGTACACATGCGTCACAAATTCACTCTAAATTTGCTGTACCAAATTTGAGACACTAGACCATGACAAAGCAGACAGCTCATACAGGATAGCGATATCTATTCATATATAGTGAATTAGATCACAGTTAGATACAGATCGTGCTACCTTCATTTGTATGTGTCTCTGATTTGCTTAAAAAGTTTTTAAGTCATGCAATCTAGTCTTCAAATTTTAGTATACAGAAAGCGTTTAAGTTATTACTATGTTTTTATCACTCTCTAGACAATTCATATTTTATACTGTTCACTGTTTTCTGCATTGTTAGGTTAGTAAGCATATTTTAACAATGAGATCACATAGATTTAAATGTTACAGTTTATCAACCTTGAATATTAATACTCTATGGAAATGTTACTATTTTCCATATGTTATTCAATTTAAGACTTCATTTAGCGAATGTATTTACTTCAATATCTCGACATGTCTCTATGCAAACATGTGAGCATGAATTATTCATTTTTTATATCTGGAATGTATTATTGATCTCTCTGATGTATGACAGATGATACAGGTTTATATAATAAAGTTTGTATGCGGGCAAATTTTCTAACCGCGGCTCCTAATTCGTGATGTCAACTTTCATTTGATTCAGTTTCATTTGAGTATTCTTGGCACTATTACCTCATGTGACGTTTAAAAAAGATAATAGTAATAATCTTTCTCCAGCTGTTCAAAAGTCTTTTTGTATATTTTTGAAAAGTTGATGAAATGCATGACTACATTCCGAGAACTTAGATTCTCATTGGGTGATACACAAATCATTTTCTTTTCATTTTATATGAAATTTTAGGAACATGCAGCTTGAATATAATAAAAACAGGTATGAATGCCTTGGAACTTGGAAGCAACTCGAAATGGAAAGGTGACATGCAGCACAACTATCCATTTTTTTTAAGCTGTGCATTCATCCATCCATTTCAGCTTGGCATGATATTACGTTACTCTTAAACTAGGGGATAACAGTGATATAGAATTATACTCTATACATGTTTTAATTTTATATTATTTTATATATTTCGCTCTCTAGTGTTATAAAGTAATATAATGCTGGGTGATTCAATCTAATTGGGACGCTTAAACTAGACCCATCTTGTTAGATTTATGAACCTTTGGATGAAACGTTTCTATAGAGTTTACATATCAATCAACCTGTTTTTTGCGATTACAACATTTTCCCCAAGTTCATTTTTGTATGGAAATTGATATTATATTACTTCGGTAATTTTACTAGTTGTGATGTGGGTGACAGGTATATGAGCAGCAAGAAAATCGAAAAATTCATGTACAATAAAGAAAAAGAATCATGTAAATTACTTAAAAGTTTAATCACAGTTAGACTATATGCATCCTTAAATTCAGTTAGAAATCAACACAAATTTAGACTGATTTCATTATATAAATGCTTGATAGGTCAAATTATAATTGATCACGGACGAGTAGATATTAAAAGCAAACAACTCACATAATCTGCACAGTAAATGAAATTTGTTCAGTAATGAAAGGATCAATAAATCATTAATTAAAGATTTCAGAAAATAAATATGACACTGTCATTAACCAACATAGCAGAATACACCTTTCTGGAGGGGATATATATATATTCTGACAAAAGTTTATTTACTTCTCGTGAAATGTGCTGTATTAAATTTTTTTTTCCTGAATACAGTATGATGTGGATAATTTGTATGCAAATACGGTAATGTGACCGTTTGGAAAAATATGACAAACGTAATACTTACATGACGGATCATATCTTGTCGATGTTCTCTTGGCAAACCTAAATCTTCCTGTGTGGCCTTTTTGAGTCTTTGATTTTAAACACCCCATTTTCACAATAGTTGCAAAGTATGACCAGTCTCAAATTACAAAAGTCTGTAAGGTAATGTAGAAACTCTTTCCTTAGCGGTAAATACAAAAACAACATTCCTGCCCTAAGATCATGTCTGGACACGCCTCAAATAATTTATCATGTTTACCTGTAAAATATAATGATACATTGACTTAGTCACCAAGGGAGTAGGAAATAAATTCATGATACCCGGTCAAATGACTGAACTACAATAATGTAAAAAAGACACAGTTCCTAAAATACTCGAAAACATGCAATGGGCTTATAAGCGAAATAGAAGATGCAAGAGACGAATAGATAATGAATTTTAAATTTAACTACATTGGTTCAATTTTAGACTACTTAGAAAAAAATCTTTAAAATAAATGGAGGTTTGTAATAGCAGCAACGACTGTGCAGATGAAAAAACGTGGCCAAAAGAAATAAAAAATAAATAAATAAAATAAAATAAAATCCAGTAAGGATTGCGCATACAAGCTGATCGCTGATCGCGAATTCTCCATGGCATCCAATCATTTAGAAGCGATCACTGACCACTACTTCTGTATTATGATGGAAAACGCGTCGGCATTAGATTCCCGCAACTTACATGTGTACGTTCGAATCCAGAGCTCATAGCCTTTCGTTTCGTCTTCAAAGGGGGGGGGGGGGGTGAAACGGGGGTTAATGTTAGGTGCATAATTAAATTAATTGAAGCCACATCCCGCTTAAGATGACGTTAGAAGCAACGAGTTCTGTCCACATGGACGGTCTAATGTACCAAATCATTTGAAAGTAGCCATCACCAGTAATCGACAGACAAGAGATAGCATGCAATGAGCCCAAAACTCTAGTTGCTTAAGAAAATACGCTGTATTGAAAGAATGTCTAACATAACAATTTACCTACATATTACACAAGCAAGCGAAAACAATATTTCCGTACATAAGCGTTTGTGTCACTCACTCAAACGATCAGTTTCAAGCAGGCATTGTTGACATGTAGTCATATGAGAAAGACAATAATGGATATATTACACTGTAACTGTGATAGCTACTATTTCCAAATATGCATGTAGTAAGACAGTGATTTCAAAAAGAAGGTATGATATATATGACGCATTTAGAGAAATGTATCATCAGAAAGAAAAGACAGAAAAGATACAGTTCATCGTAGGGAAAGAATCTTGCTCCTACAATGTTAAGAAACAATTGGAAAAGAAAAATTTCTAATACTTCACCATCTACTCTGATAAAAAAGCTTCTGTCATAGAAAGATTAAATAGAACAGAACTTTAAAAGCTAAATGTTGAAATATTTCACTCAAAATGAAACAAGAAAATGAGTAGATGTATTGTTTAAGCTAATCGATGGATATAATAGCACTTTTCACAGTTCGATAAATATGAGTCCAATTGAAAGTTAGCTATCCGAACAACAGGTCTAAAGTACAGTTTAGCTTAAATGGTGATCTGTCAGATGATACCTTTGTATATGACTGCAAGACTTAAAGGGAGAGTATATTGTAGTGATAGCTTTACCAGCAGTTATCTATATACGACAAACAAAATGACGTGTACACTATAGAGAATAGTTTAAAGAGGAAAATAGTGAACTCTAAACAAATACGGGCTAGTGAAATGGAAAGGAAATGATGATTATTTAACAGTTAGGAAAACGTTGAAACTATTTTGTCGCTAAAATGAGTAGAAAACATACAATTGGTCACTCCACAATTTTAACTACAATCACAAAATACAATCAAGCAAATTATACTGAAGGTCAGATATTGTGACATTTTGTTATGATGAATTAATCCATCTTAAAAGCCTCAAGACGCCAGCTAAGAATATGTTTCCATAGACATTTGCAATCAGATAATGATAGGCTTTAGAAAGAACGTTATAAATATTGCCGAATAAAAAATGTTCAGTGTCTTGCCATTTTTTATGTTTTGTTTTTGTGATGAGTCTGAACTGACCAAAATAAATATTTGGCGACTTCACATTTTTAAATGTTGTCTATGACAATAAGTTTAGAGAGCAATAACAAACTTAGATTCATATATAAAGAATTTAAGTAGCAAATAAATGGTTAATACTAGATCTTAGAAATGGGGTGAAGAAAACTCAGTCCATTAGATGGAGCGGTGCAAGATACCGTACCAAAGGTGCAAGCAGTGTGAATTTGATGAAATCAAACTACTATCGTAATGGAGGTAATGTTCTGACAGGAGGAGACAATACAAGTTAATTAATTGTAACTGTCGAATACTGTGTAAAACAGATCGATATACAATCGCAACAGAAACAAAATTTAATATTAATTTTGTATTGAATGAATAGTAACATAACAAATGCCTACAATTATTGATTCTATAATACCTATGAATATAAGAGGAGGACTTCAACCACCTTTAATCCATCCTCAAACTAGAAGAGTAATTAACAGAATAACAGGGAACATAGAAATAGAATTATCAACATAAGATTCCATTATGCATTTAATCGAGCTTTGAAAGAGTACACATTTTATGGTTGAACTGATCAGGATTTGTAAAAAGACACTTACATAGTCAAGGTCTGCAAAAGTGCAGCTAGATTTAGCAAATGCACTTATAATAAGGATGTAGAGCAGAATACTGTTTAAAGAATGGTATCACAGAGCATAGACCTTAAACATTCTAAACAGAAATGAAATGCACAATTGATTAATTATTTGATATGTTGCACACAAGATACAATCAGGAACTAAGTAAAGTCTATTTTGGTTGGATGGAATATTTACCGTTACATGTACATAAATACCAGCTAATTAGAGGAAGGTCCTACATACAATTACCAAAATGTATGAAAGATAAACATGTCCCTATTATCTTTTTATACCATAGAATCTATGAAAAATCAACCAAGGAATCATCTATACAGGGCATCAAAATATAACCTTGACGTATATAAACATTAGTTTCATCGATGCCTGGCCAAAATTCAAGTCTTTGGAGAATTTAAAAATGAATATTACGTATCTGTGACTATATATGAAATATTACACAGACTCATAAGACCAATGAGAGAGAGAGAAAGAGACAGACAGACAGAGAGAGAGATAGAGAGACAGAGAGAGACAGACAGACAGAGAGAGAGAGACAGACAGACAGAGAGAGTAACGTTGATCTGTTAATTTTATTTGATGGAAACAAATATCATAATTTATCAATAAACGAGTTATCAATATTGGTGTCGTCTCAGATAACAAACACTCCAATAAAATGTTATTTTGTAAGAGGTGCACAGATCATTTAAGCAACAAACTACATTTGCACGAACATAAAATATTATGTAACCAGGTAGATAACCCAGTAGGTAGTATGCCTGAATAGGGTCCTGCTGTCAAAACATATCATTATCAACTCAATGCTCCTTATTGTGATTTTGAAAGTATCATGAGACCAATAAACACTTTGCAAACAAGACTCTAATAAATCGTGAATAATGCAAAAGCCCAACATATACTGTCAGGATTTTGTCTTCTCATTAAATCAGTACATACAGACAATGAATCCATTGTGTACAGAGGGACAGCCTGCATGAAAAGGTTTGATGAGTATCTGCAGAAAATTGCAGATAGGATGAACTTAGACCAGGAACAGCTGCTGATTTGATATTCACACAAGAAGATAAGAAGCATGTAAATTCTACAAACATATGGCATTTTGGTGGAAAGGAAACTAAAACCAACAAAGTAAGAGATCAGGATAATTTCAATGGTAATTGCAGAGGACTTGCCCATAACGAGTGTAATTTAAATTACAGACGTCAACAGTATACACCACTCATTATTCACCATTTGTCAAGCTATGATTCTCATCTGTCTATGGAGACTTTGGCGAAAATGGATCCGGATCAGAAAGTTAAAATAGTACCAAATATGATGAAAAATACATAATCTTTAGTAAGAGTTTTGTAATCGATAGATTTGAAAAGCATTGAAAGGAAGTTGTTATACAAAGGACAGTCAGATTCCTAGATAGTTTTTTGGTTGATTTGACAATAGTCAGAACAATTTCGAATGAATCTAGACGATGACAAATTTATTGAAAGCATATCACATTTTAAAAACTTGGGACTCAAGTATTTGAGTATATACATTTATCCGTACGAGTTCATGAGATGATTTTAAAAATTTTAAGGAGACACAATTACTACCAATGGAGAAAATGTATTGCAGTCTCATCAGATCATAGATAACAATTTATGATTACCAGTATGTAAAAGATATAATGAAACATTTTAAATTTAAATCTCGTGGTGACTTACATGACTATTACGTGAAGAAAGATACATTAATGTTGTGTAAACACTAATGAATCAGTCTAACATTTTGTGTAATTTGTCATCAGGATCTATTACAATATTGTTGTCGCCTCTAACAGATTATATCCTCTTTAAGTCTTCTTGTACATAAAGGTTGGACCGATGATGATGACATAGTCCAAAATGTTTCTTTATTCCATTTTTCCCAAGCCTAGTGCAACATTTGTATTTCCACAACTTATAACATCACATATCATTGTGTTTTGAGGTTCTTTCAGATACATTATTTAGTTCTAACGTAATTTAAATCTCAGATAAAGGCTACATATGCTTAGCAAAAACTGTGTTGGTTTCTCTCTCGCTATTGTAAATGAGGTATAAGAATTTATCTTCTTGTTAGCCTTCAATGTAGTGTTGAAATTGATCCCATATTAACTGGTTGTGGCTTAATTTATGATGGTTCCTTGTGTTGGACGGTTTTATAACAGTACCAGATTATACATGGAAAAAATGTTGTCCAAAAAGAAGGTATAGTTTATGGTTTGATCACCGTATCTAATTTGAACAAAATTTGGGATATAACTTCGATACCTCTACAGCTAAATCTTTCTATTTGTTTATTGTCATTTAACTTGTTTATTATCATGTACACCAACTTTAGAACTTTATGTTATATGTATCTCTTTCCTTTTTAGAATTTTAGTCGTATTTCACATCAAATTCTGTTCTGTTACCTCTCTTAATTATTTAATATCCTTCATTGTTTAAATCGGGCTTTGGTTTTATAGCAAACGTCTCATTGCATTTCTGATATGAATCAATTTGTAGTTGACATGTGATGTTTTGTTTTGTTGTTTTCCTTTTTTTTCTTTTCTTTTTTCCGTCGCCTTTCTTCGGGTTTCGTTAATTGTGTCAAAACAATATATCTCACGTTTTTTTACACTTTCTTGCTCAAACGAATCATTGATATTACATCTATCACACTTACCAAAGATATCACCATTTGAAATATCCAATTTTAATCATCCATTTACCTGAGCATCATACACACAATACAAAATACATGTTATGTGTATCATTGTTATATTTTCAGTTTATCTGCACGTGTATGATTTGTAGAATATTAGGTAATTTATGATCTGCATCATCCAATATATTATCATGTTTCATCCTCAAAACAAGCCTGATACACTGGTGATCAGTGTAGACATTTTTTCGTGTGGTTTGTATTGTACATCAAAGAAATATAGTATTGATCCCATAATCATGTGCTTGAATATATAGCCTTCAGAGTAAAATATCTTATGTAATCCTTCCAAAGTAATAATTATATTTTCTATTGCCGGATTAGAAGATATCTCTGCTACAATAATAACTTGCTCTCTCTCTCTCTCTCTCTCTCTTTCTCCATCTCTCTCTCTCTCTCTTTCTCCATCTCTCTCTCTCTCTCTCTCTCTCTCTCTCTCTCTCTCTCTCTCTCTCTCTCTCTCTCTCTCTCTCTCTCTCTCTCTTGTTCCGTACTCGTAGAAGAAAGAAATTCGGTTTATGTAATTTTTGTGACAGGCTTGGGCCATTGATTCTGAAGTAATCATGTCATACTGGAGGCGTATATTTTTCAACTCACTATGCTGGTTAAAATCTTCTATCACTTCAGATGCTTCTTCTCGTGTAAAAAAAAAATTAAATTTCGAGGAAGAACAAAAGGATACAAAGGACAATGATCTGTCACTTTCTGGAAGTAAAGTATTATTATAAATTCCTCTCCGTATCCTAAAAGGTGAATAGCTTTGGTACCAATGATTTACTCATTATCTGCTCCTGATCTTAACTTTCAAACTTTATCATTCAAGATACCTTGTTCAATCAGATTTGTTCTATAAGTCAGACGTTCATAATCACACATTTCTGAACGTTATGAAAATATTGTAGTTGTTCAACTTGAAAAACTCGTCACTACCGGAAGAAATAGTTATGTCTTTAACAAGCATCCTACCCAAAATGTTTGCCACTGCATCATTAACATCTCCTGTAATATTAACATCGAACGGCATGGAAATTGATCAAGGTAAAATCATGACCTTTGGTCCTAACCTAGGTATTATCACTAGCAGCATTTGTTTAGTATTAAGAAATCTTGGAGTATGTGCAATACAAGGATGTGCTGGAATTAAATGCCTAACACCCTGCGATGTTTTCTCTTACTTGTCAAGAGTTATACATTTTCCATATGTTGCCACTCTTGGGTGCGAGCGTTACTACAAAGCTGCAAAAAAATTCAAATATAGTAACATTCATAAACACTAATACACATTACAACTGCAATAAATACATGCTCATAAATTACCTGCTTATCAGAGTTTAGGTTGTCTAGGTTTCATTAAAATAGCACTGAGATGAGTAACTGAGTAACTAGACCTTATTTGCTCAACCTTTCATTCATACCGTAGAGTGTATTCACTCTGTTCAGGTTATGTCTGCAGGTTTTGTCTGTAATTGTCTATGGTATCGTGTCTTTATTAGCTCTTCATCAGTCCCATTAATATCAAATAATTTAAACAGATAATTGCTTCCTGTGAATGCTTGGTCATGATCTATTTTAGCTATTTCAACACCAATGATTACTGCTGCTGTTGCCATGCCGTGCTTATGCTGCTCCGTTCTTACACAGGTTATAGCTCATATTTAATGGTAAAAAAAAATTTGATACTGCTACCGAATCTAATGAAGCATGAGGAATATTCTTTCTGGGAATCTTGCTTAATCTCAAAAGGCATCGGACCTCCAATTCATTTCCCCAGAAAACTTAATGTTTATAAGTTAATGCAGTAAAAATAAGTAGTTCTGTAGAGGGGCATACAAACCACATATTTTGTTCAGCGTTGAAAACCAGATGTTCCGCGGCAATTAAAAAAAATAGTTTTCCTTAAACAGGGGGACACCTTGGTCTGCACCTAATAACATAGCGTTGTACCAAGAGTTCATATAATAGTTTGTCAGTAGGAAATTAAACAAAATAATTTATAATAAATATAGGACATCAAAATAAAAATAGTTTATAATAAATATTGGACATCAAAATAAGAGCAAATATCTTCTTTTCAACTATAGTACATTGATTAAAATTTGTCTAATTAATAGTGAAAGTTTTTACAAGCCATTTACTAGCCAATGGGTACATCTCAAAACATGGAATATTCTATTTTTATTCCCCATCCCCCCTCTTTCGATACCTATAGCAAACATCATTTTGTTATATTTCTTGTGTATTGACAACCTTAGACACCAATGTGGGCGCTATTCTAAGCGCACAAAATGATAATAATAATACATAAATATGTAATTCCGACAGATGATACGAATTAATGTTGCATTTCCGGAAATGTTTACCATGTTTATACATTATGGATATAGATAACTCAATAAATGCAGTGATTTTAATAGCTAGTCTCATGTTTTTCTTAATTTCCTCTGTGTCTGCTGTTGAGATGTGCATGCAGAAAATATCCACCTATAGGTATTTTGTAATAAGATGTATCAAACAATACAACCCATATTTTCATAAATTTCTTGTGTAAAGATTATATTTTGGATACTTAGAATTTCCCTAATTAGAGTATTTGTTTTCTTTAATTACATATTAAGAACTGCTTAGGTAGATAATGGGTTCATTTTGCTTTGGATTACTTGTCACATGAATAATTGGGGCCTGAAACCTGAGGTCAGAAGTAAGGTGGCTAGACCATCAGCTGATACTATCTCCCCTCAATGCAAAGAAATAATATAAACAATGCAGAATATAAATCAGTCCAAGCAGATACTGCAGTCACACCTTGAAATTCAAATCATATACTACAATCATATTACAATGTCAAAAATGACAAACAAAGTAAAGTGGAAACCCAAAGGTTATTTAAATAGGAGACACTTTCATTTAAAACAAGGAAATATTCATCATAACAAGGGTGCAACAAGAGAAAAATGTTGAGTGGGGAGCCACAAAAACACAATATTAAAGACTTTTCGAGGAAAAACACAACTGTTACGACTAGGGGTTAAAATGTAACAAAAGAAAGAAAGATTCAAACAAGCTTTCACAACTTCTAAGATAAAAATTTAATTTCCTAAAATATAAAATATTTTAAACAAACAAGGTGAAAGAATTAAAAATAACTTACAGTGTAGAATTTCCGTAATTAGTCCTAAATTGTTCTATAGAATTCACTAATCCTGAAGTTATTCAAAGTATTCAGTTCTAAATCCAAATGTTAATTCCAGGTAAATTCCAACGGAGTTGAATAATGTTCAGATCTTCAGCACGTAATCCAAAAAGTACTGTTTAGAAATAAGATTTTCCACTAAGCTGAATCACAAACAATAAATAATCTTCATCTCTCTTTACTATCTGACGTAACTGTTAAAGAATGCCCAATCAGTGACTAAAATTTTGTTTTATAGTCTCTTACTGCGTAAAAGAGAATTTCAACCCTGCAACTGCGTTCTAAAACAATTCAATCGATTGTAAACAAATTTTACTGAACAAATCAGAAACTAGGTTACGCATGTCACCAGCTAACAGTACCTTCGCACTGCGATTTCATATCTTATTCAAAATCAACAAGTTGTTGACTTCTTATTGAAACATAGGATCCAGGTCACGAATCACAACGCGCGACTCACGTGACTCGCCATTTTTGTGTTAAGTTGACCGACATAATATTTTATTTCCTTGGAGAGAAACAATGACTCATGTACTCAATAATAGCGATGGCTAATAAAGAAAATATAAATTATAATACAAAAGGTCATAAACCAAATGCAACTATATTATAATTTAAAAGATGATACATAAAAACAAGGTTCATGCTCTGTTACTGAGAAGAGGAATATTTGGTGCAATATAAATTCCAAAGACTGACTAAAACCAAAGATTTACAGGTTGATATGCAGGTGACTCCAAACAAGCAGGTAAATATAAAATAAAATAATCATTATTCAATCTTACAGGCAAGCATTATGATTCAATTTGTTTGCTATTTTGTATGTAGCAATTCAGGAAGCAAAGTAATGTAAACAAAAAATTTTGAAAACCCATGAATAATACGTAAATGTCATTATAAATAAAGTAAACAAAATATATGCACAATGATTATTTATTCTGAGAGCCAGGGTTCTTCAAACAGTTTCTAATTGTAATATTTTAAAAAAATCCAAAATACCATGTTTGTGCTAAACTTCAGATATATTACTATGAGATAAGTAGCGCATTCTCCAACATTAGGCTAGGGGAGATAACCGGTCCGCTCAAAGTAAAACATTGATACAAATAATTTTAAATAAGAACATAAGCCATTTATAAAGCACCCTCCAACATATCATATGATATGGATGAAAATGAATATTGGGGATGAAAAATCATGATCAATAGAGGGTCTATTCCCACTGAAAATTCAGTCTCACATAAAGGTAAAAAAACGTGACAATTGATCCAGGTAGTAGTAATTACTGCGTAGCTGTAAAGTTTTCATGGGGTTTTTTTTTTCCATAATTCTTTGCATTTTCACATGTGTATGTGGGTCTGCTCTAAATTACTCCATTACTCGTTATTTCGCATGAATCAACCAATGACACTGAAACGGATGTGGAGATTTACATGGTTGTCATGGATGCACACATTATTCCCACCCCTATAGGGATCGGACCACTAATGCATTTCCCATAGAAATTAATTAAAAAAAACAAAATTTAAATCCATTTACCAATCAACTGGTGCATCTCCAAACATTTAGTACTCTGTTTTTATTCACCCACCGGTACACTTGTTCCTTTGCTGTAAATAAAAAATTAATTGCCGGATACCTAAATACTAAAATATTGTTCTCTTCCAGACAGAATGTATGCGATTCGTTTTTACTGTAATTATTGACTTGATATTATTTATTGAACCTTAATGAGTAATCAACACATTTATCGTTGGCCTCTAATCCAATATAAATTTCAATGTTATTAGAGATTCGATGCACAAGATTAAAGAGAAAACAAAACTGTATATAGGCCTTATTTCTTGATTTTATTTGCATATTGCTGTGAGACACCTATTTTGTTGGAGCATACTTAAATCCATAATAGTAGTTACGGTGATTTTGTCTATTAAATAAGTGATATAAAAATTGTAAGTCGAGTTCATAAGTATGATTATACATTCATTCACATTTATTTTGTTTTTGTTGCCCTCTATCTTTTGGTCATTTATGTTACAAAATTCCGCTTTGTAACTGTGACAAAATATTAGTGTTAGCATTTATAGCATTCGATACAGTATTAAGTCTCTGTTTAAACACGTCTTGCGCATCTAAACTATTTCTTGTTGTATTGAATATATTTTTTTAAATCTGGAATTCTGCTAGTTCTATCAATATAACGTTGTTCAATAGAAGATAATTTGTTATATTCTTGTTCTCTCCATGCATATATATCTTTATAATTATCGTAATCTAATGTTTTACGTCTTTGTGAATCAAGACGTTTTTGTACAAACTGTCTAGTAGCTGCAACAGTTAATTTTACCGTATTACCTAAATTTGTAATAAGCTTGCTATTCAAGTTTAGGTCATTTATTATTGATTTAGTGCTAGGTTCTCGACAGTTCCATACGCACATCTTTTTCCTCTGCGTTCGCTTAGAATTTTAAACCAATATAACTAGGACATTATAAAGATATTTTTTCTATCATGATATTTACCTAACATGAAGAACATATGTTACTAGCATACCGTGAAAAAACTTGACCGTCTTCATATTAAATGCTGATATTTAATCTGATTACGGTGCCACTTTGAAACTGCTAGTAATGATTATTATTACTGTATGAACCAAAATCATTATGAAAAACAATTTTAACAGGCAGAAATTCTAGTAAACACGAATAAGATCCATCAGAGTAATTTGGGTGCGATTGAGCTAATCGAATAAAATGTATTAATTTTGGGTTTTCTAAAATCCACAAACTATTTCCGATTCAGTATATGTACATAGAGATCTCTGGCTATTGAATACGAACAATTTTTAGTTCAGTTTATTATGTACACTGCACAATTATTGCTCCGATTTATGATAATTTTTTTATTGTGTTGTAAGCACTCTATACCGATGCTTTCTTCATTTTTACTATTAGCAGTTATACTTCTTTTACTTTGTTCATGTACATTTCAAGGTTCTCATGTCCATCCAACATCGAAACAATACTTGCTTTATTATTGTCGTTGATTTAAGAGAATATTTATGTTTTTCGGTTACTGGAATTATTACGATATCCAACACCAAAATATATTCTCTCTTAGGAAATGCATATATTACTATTTATGTTGTTAATTGGATTAGTAAAGTAAAGTTCTTTCCCAGGTTGTCCTTTCATGGTAATATAGCCCTTTATTTGTATCAGATAAATTCATAAAGCTGTGAGTTAATATTTGTCTGTTCAATATGTATCGTTTGTTACACTTTTTGTTGTAACAGATATAGATTTGCTGTTTGCTATAAGTTTCTCCCTTTTATTTTCCCCCCTTTGAAAATAGACCTTTCTAACTCTACAGTAGCTTGGCTTTCTGTGTTTCTTTTTTCCCCCCTCTTTGTTACAATCTCTGTATCTATGTATATGTTGTGCTCGTTAATTATCAGATTAAATTGCTAATGACTTATTTCATTATCGCTTATTGCCTTAGTAGCCATAAGATCTCATTCACCACAATTGTTTACATTTATTTTATCTTTTATAACCTGAAATTAATGCCATTGTCTGCAGACAGTATACAATACAGCGGTGGTATAGTTGGAATTTTCTCTCTCATTTATATGTATGAACTATTCTCTCTCATTTATATGAATGAACTAGTCAGATTAGGTTCAGGATTAGTAACAGATTTATCAGCAATTTTGGTCGTTAGGATATGCGCTTCACGAAGTTGTCCGCTATGCTAACCAGTTTCATTACCTTGCTTTCTGACATCAAAATGTATTTAGAGTTTCTCCATGACACACTGTTGCCCGTATGTCCACTAGTACTCATTGTTTCCGCTATTCAGTCATTTAATTGTGTTGTCTGGTAATAGCCTGTGTGATATTAAGTTGTCAGTTGTGAACTTGCTCATTGAGATTGGAATACTCAACTTAATGACTTCATCATATGCCATGTTTGAAGGTGGAGATATCGACATTTTTAATATCTGCTTCGAAAGCATGATGTAACTGACTATAAGATTTGAATTAATCCTTGCATAGTATTTATTTTACTTGCTATTTATTAGTGTGATATTTCGCTTCGCTAATACTATTAATAGAAATGGATTTGTCTGCTTTTTTGGTATTTAAACTAATTTAACTGATGATTCTTTGACAGGTTTTTCTACAGAGCAAGCTTTGCTCTCTATATACAGCAATATAAAAACCAAACGACACTATCATCACCTATGAAGAACTACATTTTGTTTGAACTTGTATCATCTTGTGCTGCTACAGTTTTTCATTGTTCCTTTTTCTCTTTTAAATTCTTACATTCTATCAAGTTTAACTACCAATCCTACTCTTTCTTCTTTTATGAAGATACATTTTCTAGTGATTTGTCAACCTTAGGCATTTCTACAGTTCCGTTTCCTCTACTTTTCATTTATTTACAACGAATGCAAATTATCTAGTGAGCGTAAATATGGTTTCAATGATACTTGCTAATTATTCGACACCATATTTCAACTAATTTTAAAATCTACTTATACTCATCTTATAATTATATTGAAAGTAAAAGTATTCTATTTAAAATAGTTACATGTTCATTGAAATGAAATATTACAACAGAAACGACCGATGCAAAGAGAAAATCATAATATTTTTTAATGGCACTTGTGGGTATTGCAAATCATGTATATATACAAAAATGCATACGTCTTTTGTTCTGATTCGGTGGAAACAAACAAGTTTGATATGGCGTGGGGATACTTCGAGGCCGTCAGGCTAAGACGTATTTATAAGGCATATCAAACTTGTTCTTTCCTCCGACTCAGAACAAAACACGAATGCGGTTTTGTATTTATTACATACCCCCTCTTTTATGCTTTCTAATAATTTGAGCTTTACTGTATGAATGGAATTCAAAGTGAATTGGATTGATAACAGTTCTATTCACTGCGTCTAAATTGTCTGCGCGCGGACATCAAAGAAGACACATAAGTAGTTTGAATCTGGGTGTGTGATACAGAAATACGGATTGAACAGCTGTATCAGATCAAGCATGTAAGATTAAAAGGGTATGTAATAAAAAGGATTATCAAAAGAACTGTAGAAAACTAAACAAAATGCACAAGCAAGTATACGACAAATATGTAGGGGGAGGGGGAATATTAACTACCATAATGAACACATCAAACAAAAATGACATAATAACGAAACCGCATGATATATCAGTTAGCAATAACTATCGATATAAATAATGTAAAATGACAGAAAGTAGTTGAGATAATGATTAGACTTTAGGTAATGGTGCTCACAACGAGGATGGTCAGGAGGAACAAATTCCTGATACAACAACTGAACATTCTACTAAAACTAATTTATTAGGCAAATAACCCATGCAAGTTTCTACAATGGATAAGCAAAATAAGATGTCTGCACCTAGCTCGTTAGCTTCAAATAAAGGTGATAGTATCTTCCTTACGTATTACGGCTAAATGCAAGAAGAAAATATATGATTAACACCAAATGGTAAACCTACAGATAGATCTTTGGTTTTCGAACCCAGTGTTTTCACAAAGGCAGACAATAAGAGTTCATAAGAAAATAGAAATGCAAGTAATCGACACAAATCGAAAATTTGACCAGCAAGTAAGAGAAGCATCAATCTTAGTAGATGCAGATCACAATGGAGAACTTCAAACCGCAGAGCCTAGATTATTCACTTTACATATATCATATGCAATCAGACGTTGAAGCATATAACAGATTCATGACATAAAGAAAGATATCATCAAAGAAACAGACGCGACTAGAAAAGATAAATTGGAAGAACTGAAGAAAAAACACTTAAAGTAAAAGAGCACAAATAGTTGTACATTTAATTTAAATTTTCGTTTTGAAATTATCTGATATCTTTTCCACATAAGTTTGGTGTATATTTGTTTTCAATTTGAATATATTGTGGTAAATTCCAAAGTCTTTCCGCATTTGTATCAAAATATATCATTGGCAATAATTGCTGCTGTATCATAGGATGCCATGAAAAATCCGCCATCAGCTCTTTGCTTGTGTGTGTAGTCCTTCCTTACATCATTTGCATTTTCCTTTTTTAACTTTTCTTCTTTTTTTTTTTTTGCCACGTTTTTAAAGTTGCTTAGTCTTTCTCTTTTTGTTGTAGCTATCACGCACTTCATGATTTCACAGATTCATGTTTCATTAGTTTAAAATTGCACCATTGTAGTTCAGTTTCAAGCTAGTGGTCCGTTCCTTTCTTGCGTTTTCTATTACTTTTACGTGTCGAATTTTTTTTTTTTTTGGGGGGGGGGGGGGCGGGTCCAGTATTTTAGGAATTTGTCCCTTTTTTCCTTTCTAGTACTTTAAACATTTGGCCAGTTTCGCGAACATATCATAGGAAAGAAGTCATTCATAAGATATGTTCCACGAACGAGTTCTTTCCTGAGAAGGTTCCAGCAATTTTAAAGTTTTCATAGCTAAGATATTTACTAACGTTATGAAATAGAAATTGGTGTCTTATGACAAAGATCAGTATGTGCGCAACTTATTAATACCTTATGCTTAAGGTAAATTGTTTATAAATAGTGACAAATGCGAAGATTTTAATGACCAAAGGTGTAATATGAAAAAAATCGTTGCGGTGGCAATGACGACGATGACGGTGGCATTGGCGATAACGATGATCATATCGATGATGATGTTGATGACAACGGCAACATTATAATGTCGACCTTTACAAAATACGCTTTGGGACCGTGTGTTAAAAAAGAAATACAACCAATGTTTTTATTTATTTATTTTATTTATTTTTTTTTATTTTTTCTTTTTTTCTTTTTTTTTTTCTTCTCTTTTCTGCCGGACTATGTTTACATGACAATTCCCAATGAAAATATTACCGTTATCATAATCACCTTCTTCTTTTTCCTCTTCTACTTCGCCATCATCGTTCAAATCGTTTATGATAAAAGTTAATTTATGTACGACTCCAATCTCCTTCTCTTTGTTGATTTTTACACTTCTCCTATGATGTGGCTGTGTATGTATGTATGTGTGTATGGGGTATAACGGCAAATCAACACACTCCTGTCTATATAGTGCCGATGGAAAGTTAAGTTCTAAAATTGCGTTGGTTATGGGGAGCATGAATTTTCAACATTTAGTCTTCACATGGATACTGTCCAACGCCATGTATATTCGCTACAAATGACACTAGTAATGTTAAATCTGCAGTAAATTAATAATGCTCTTTAAACATATTCCACCTTCGTAATCAGATATTTAAGACACTGAGTTTGATATTAAGTCTAGCGGCTACACTAATATTAATCACTCATATTGCACACGTGTGCTTATACATGTCCCAGAAACCCAGATATTTAATTGTGATTTTTATTCAAGATAGAGAGATAGGCCGAGATAGTCTGACTGATTGATTTATTGACTTAACAGACAAAATATATACACTCTGACAGATTGTTAAAAATGTATTTTTAGATAGAAGACCAGGTTGACGTTTTCTTTCCTTTCCTTATATATATATATATATATATATATATATATATATATATATATATATATATATATATATATATATATATATATATATATATATATTTAAAACTGATAATAATTATGAGCTCTCTGTGTCTCTCTGTCTCTGTCTCTGTCTCTCTCTCTCGAGGGGGCCCCGGGTAGCCGAGTGGTCTAAGGCGCTCGCCTTTACAGATCACTGACATCTCACCCCTGTCCGTGTGGGTCCGAGTCTCGACTCAGCCAACGTGGGTATGTGAGAAAGCTTGCCAGTCGCTTCCCGTGGGTCGGTGGTTCTTCCGGCAATTTCCCGGGTTCTTCCTGCACCAAATATACTGGCTGTCATGTATAGCCTATCGTGTGCTGACAAATGACGTTAAACCGACAAAACCAATATATATATATATATATATATATATATATATATATATATATATATATATATATATATATATATATATATATATATATATATATATAAATGGTTCATTGGTCAACTTCAAGAGGTATGCGTGCACATAAATATTTTCCTTCACAATGGACCCCGGGTAAGCGTTTAATTTTACATCCTGGTTTAAATGTGCTTTCATTCTGGTACAAAATTCTTCAGATAACTACCCGCTGTCATTCTGATACATATGTCAAATTCAACATTCACTTAAAGCAATAACTAATTTTACTACATACATTGCTCTTATTGTAATCAATCAAGGTCTTGGTTGCAAATATTTGAATGAATGTTGGGTACTGTAATTCACGCTGTTATTTCATCTCCGATTCATACAGAATCATTGTATAATCTTCTAAATAACAAAGACAATCATTAAATCATCTGCATCTAAGAAAAAATAAAGGAATTGAAATATCACACGTTATATGCCGGGTAATACTTACATTTACTCAATATATACGACTTGGGGTTTCGAAGTTGGAAGACAAAGAACACCATTCTTCACAAGCCCACTACCCATAATGCCCCATCACGTATACTGTACATCACGTTCGCTATCCCGCTATCCACAATCATGTCTAAACATGATTTTCTCTAACAAGAGGTGTCGCAACAGAGTTGTGTAATTGATTTTGAGAGAGAGAGAGAGAGAGAAAGAGAGAGAGAGAGAGAGAGAGAGAGAGAGAGAGAGAGGATTTTTATCTCAGATCGGTTCTATATGTAGAGCTGTATTGATCAGTGCTATCCGATATTTACTCGCTTGTTGATAAACACATTCTTATTCTCATATGTCGGCAATTCCTTTTTATCATTATCTGTTTTATCAATGTTCATCTGTCAATTTTCTTTCTTCTTGTAACCAAAAAATTGGATGAGAAAATAATAAGAAAATAAAGCTTTAGCAAGTTTGAATGCTCACCAATACAATTCACATGCTTTGTATTACATGTAATTTAACACCCTTTTTGCGCTGTGGTTCAGTGGTTATCATGCTGTACTCGCGACAGGAAGATTTGGGGTTTGATTCCTGCTTAGACCAGGCCGGGTCGGCCGCTGAGGCGTGTCTCTGAGCAAAGAACTTTACTTTACTCCTATCGCGCCTGCACAATATAGTCTTTCAAGTGTTGATGTGCCATTAAACACCAATCAAATACCCCACCGCTAGGCAGTAACTAAGGGATCATAAACACACCTTTAAGAGATGTGGCAACGGACAGACAAATACACAGAGGGGCGTAGAGACAGACGGAGAGACCAGTAATGATACGCTCCATATTATGTGAGGGCCTTTTGCACAATTGGAAGACCTTGCAACTAATAGTTCCCACATTAACTACTCTATATGAAAATGTTGCCAACTGGTGATGAGCAGACGTAAAAATAGGTGAGAGTGACAAAAGATAACGCAATGCACTCTGTCCACATTCATTGTAGGGTGAACACTGTTGGAAACTTTACTTTCAAAATACTGAAGAGTGTCTCGTGAAGATAAACTTACAAATACAGTGTACATGATTCATAAGTCAGTCTAGCGCAAAGAGACAGAAAGGCAGATCATATATCTTTGGTTTTTAAATTTATGGTTCTGTAGATCACCACATCGCATAGAGGTATGAGAGCGTTAAACATCAAATTTAAAAAGTACTAGACCAGAAGGAGTCAACAATATTAATTAACAAATTTAAAAATAAAATACTGGACCTGCAACACAATGAAGACAATTCGTGACCACTAATTTGGATCTTTTTTTTTACAAAGGATAAATAATGGCACAAAGCTACTTTGTATTGAATTCAATACTTTTCAGAGAAGTTATATATATATATATATATATATATATATATATATATATATATATATATATATATATATATATATATATATTTCACGAGTGTAACATGAAAGTAACAATTTCAGTATCAAGAGAGATAATGCCTATTTGTTTACAAGTTTGGACAGAATAAAAGTATGCTTAAAGTGAGTTGTGTTTAAGAATAACATATTAAGATAATAAATGTGTTAATTTGATCATTTGAAACAAAAAATGGATATACTCCAATGCAGATTTACAGATTACCTTTAATCATAATAACATGGAAATAAACATTATCAGCACTTACAGCAAAATGGTTAAAACAGTGCAGTATGAAAAATAAATCAATTACGTACTTTATGTAATTTGCATTGACACACCATTGCAATTATTCTTGTATACTATCCAGTACTGTAACTTAAAAAGTCTAGATAGTCTCAAGGTTACTGTTACGATCGCCTCGTGAAACCATACTGCACAGAAAGGCTGTTCTAGGTGATGTATGATGCATACACCTTTCGGAATTTAAGCATAAAAAGAACATTTTGAAGGTGGAAAAGGTCATCGACATGTGGTGCCATATTTCTTTTATGAAGGCTATTCCATGCCCTTGAATGATGTGTCGATGCCTTGTTTCGGAATTTAGTCACACACAAAATTTAAAAACAAATACGTAAATACATAATAAATAATATTCTGAAGGTAGGAGAGGTTTGAAGGTACTGTTATTTCAGTCACCAACATTTTTCTAATATGTTGGATGATGCATACATGATATGTTTCGAAACTGAAGCCCAAAATGAATATTTAAGATACGACAGGTATAAAGAGAATAAAATTATTATTGTTATGTCAAGCCATATTTCACAGTTATTAAGGTAATATACAAGTTGTTGCAAGATGCCTGCATGGTATATTTTGACATTTTCGCCAAAATATATTACTTTGAAGGTGCGAAATGTCTACAAGGACTGTTACTATCGACTTATGGAACCATGTTTCACAGTAATAAAAACTATTCCAAGTTGTTGCATGATATCTACATGCCATATTTCAGAATCCATGTCTACAACGAATATGTTCAGTATAGAATAGGTCCTAAAGGGACTGTTAAAGTGGCCCAGTGGAGACATATTTCATTTATGAAAGCCATTCGAAGTTGTTGCACGATGCTTGCATGCCATTTTTTTCCGAATTTATACCTGAAAAGAATATTTTGAAGGTAGTAGACGTCTAAAGAGACTGTTACTATCGCATCATGGAGCCACAGTTAGCATGCAATAAGAATATTCCAAGTTGTTGCACGATGTCTTTATGCACGTGTCAGACTTTGGGCCTCGAAAGAATATTTTGAAGGTAGGAAAGGTCTAATGAGACTGTTATTCTTAACCCTTGAAGCTATATTTCACAGTTACGACCCGACCGTTATGCCAAGTTGTTAAATGGTGCCTGTATGCAATTTTTTTCTAGTTTAGGCCAAACAATAATATCGTGAAGGTAGGAGAAGTCAAAAGGGACTGTTAATATCGCCCCGTTGAGCTATATTATACAGTAATTACGGCTAATCCAAGTTTTGTACGATGCCTGCTCGCCATTGTTCGAACGGAGGCCTAAAATATTATTTTGGAGGTAGAAAAGGTCTATACGGAGTGATACTATCGCCGCGTGAATTTGTATTTCACATTTATGAAGACTATTTCATCTTTTTGCGCTAAAGCCCAAATGACTCTATGGGGAAATGTAGGCACAACAATAAAATTGTGATGAAATGAGAGGTCAAAATGGTCTGTTTCTATGCTCAGAATTGCAATGTTTTAAATTTATGAACGCTGTTCCAATGTGTTTCGTGATGTATCCATCCCAAATGGTTATTTTATGGTTATATTTTGAGGGTAGGAAAGGACTAAGGGTTCTGTTTCTATACTCTAGGGTGCCATACTTTCTTTTAATGTTAGAAACGTTTTAATAGGATCGCTTTTATCACCCGGGAAGCCATCTTTCGCAGTAATGGAGGCTATTACTAGCTGTTGCTTGATACCTACACGTCCTTTTTTTGGAATTGAGATCTAGCAAAGTTTATGAAAGAATGAATGATATAAACAGATTGTTTCCACCATCAGCTATCCATATTTAACAATTTTAAAGGCTATCATATGTTGTTGCATGATGCTTGTGTGCCACGTTTTGGAATTTAGTCATGCAAAATTTAAGATTGAAAGAGCTAAAGGGCAAGTTTCTATTACCGGCAGCGTCATACTTCATAATTCACATTTATCATAAGGCTATTTAAGGTCACTGCATAATGTTTACGCTCTATGTTATTGAAATTTATGCCTAAATCAACATTTTCTAGGTAGGAGATATATAAATGAACAGTGTATATTCCCAGAAAAAAAATATTTCACAATTTTGAAGACTATTTGAGGTTTTTGCATAATGCCAAATGCCAAGTTATCACAATTCGGGCCTATTTTTCACGTAGGAAAGTGCTAAAGAGCCAGCATCCATTTCCCGTGGAACTATATTTTCCGATTATAAAGGCTATTCTATGTTGCTGAATGATGAATGCATTGCCAATTTTTAGAACATAGCTGTACAATAATATTTTGAAGGTCATAAAAAATGGATACAATTAAAAAGAGAAGTGTAATCTATTGTGGCGCGATTTTCAATAAATCCCTGAAAATATTCTTTAATAGAATTACCAAGCAAGAAATCATCTCTTTTTGTTGGGAGAAAGGCTTAATCATCATGTTCACAAAGGTCATGGAAAAAGTAAATCCAATCAGGACAATTATTGACAGATATCACTTTTCGCAGTTAAGTACACAATCTTCTAGCGTATTATGAATAACAAAATCAACCATATTGTATAAATCTCAAGTATACACTTCGCTAATAAGCAGCAACAGGGCTTTCAGATCAAACTTATCTGTTTAACTACTGTAATCAATTCGCAAGAAACTATAAACCATAAGAATGAATTAGGTAGCCCTACATTAGCAGCCGTTTTGGATGCAAGAAAGGTATTGAATGTGGTATGGCACACTGTTCTCATCTTAGAACTGTTTCATCTTGAAATTTGATATAGTACATAAATACTCCTCAAGATAAAAATGTGAATTTAATATAAAAAAAGTCTTGTGTAATTGTATTTGGAAGATAGCCCTTATCACTATCTGTTGGTAATCAAACAATACATGAACAAGATATAGTCCTTATCACTATTGGTTGGCAACGAAATAATACATGAACAAGATATAGCCCTTATCTCTGTTTGTTGGTAATGAAACAATACGTGAACAAGAAATAGCCCTTATCACTATCTGTTGGTAATCAAACAATACATGAACAAGAGATAGTCCTTATCACCATCTGGTGGTAATGAAACAATACATGAACAAGAAATAGCCCTTATCACCATCTGTTGGTAATCAAACAATACATGAACAAGATATAGTCCTTATCACTATCTGGTGGTAATCAAACAATACATGAACAAGATATAGTCCTTATCACCATCTGGTGGTAATCAAACAATACATGAAAAAGAAAGCCCTTATCACTATCTGTTGGTAATCAAACAATACATGAACAAGATATAGTCCTTATTACTATATGGTGGCAATCAAACAATACATGAAAAAAAAGCCCTTATCACTATCTGTTGGTAATCAAACAATACATGAACAAGATATAGTCCTTATCACTATATGTTGGCAACGAAATAATACATGAACAAAATATAGCCCTTATCGCTGTCTGTTGATAATGGAACAATACATGAACAAGAAAAAGCCCTTATCACTATCTGTTGGTAATGAAAAATACATGAACAAGATATAACCCTTATCACTATCGGTTGGTAATGAAAAAATACGTGAACACGAAATAGCCCTTATCACTATCTGTTGGTAATCAAACAATACATGAACAAGATATAGCCCTTATCACTATCTTTTGGTAATGAAACAATTCATGAACAAGAAAGCCCTTATCACCATCTGTTGGTAATCAAACAATACATGAACAAGAAAGCCCTTATCACTATCTGTTGGTAATGAAAAATACATGAACAAGATATAACCCTTATCACTATCGGTTGGTAATGAAAAAATACGTGAACACGAAATAGCCCTTATCACTATCTGTTGGTAATCAAACAATACATGAACAAGATATAGCCCTTATCACTATCTTTTGGTAATGAAACAATTCATGAACAAGAAAGCCCTTATCACCACCTGTTGGTAATCAAACAATACATGAACAAAAAAAGCCCTTATCACTATCTGTTGGTAATCAAACAATACATGAACAAGAAAGCCCTTATCACCATCTGTTGGTAATCAAACAATACATGAACAAGAAAGCCCTTATCACTATCTGTTGGTAATCAAACAATACATGAACAAGAAAGCCCTTATCACCATCTGTTGGCAACGAAATAATACATGAACAAGAAAGCCCTTATCACTATCTGTTGGCAACGAAATAATACATGAACAAGAAAGCCCTTATCGCTATATGTTGGTAATGAAACAATACATGAACAAGAAAGCCCTTATCACTATCTGTTGGTAATCAAACAATACATGAACAAGAAAGCCCTTATCACCATCTGTTGGTAATGAAATAATACATGAACAAGAAAGCCCTTATCACTATCTGTTGGTAATGAAATAATACATGAACAAGAAAGCCTTTATCACCATCTGTTGGTAATGAAATAATACATGAACATGAAAGCCCTTATCACCATCTGTTGGTAATGAAATAATACATGAACAAGAAAGCCCTTATCACTATCTGTTGGTAATGAAACAATACATGAACAAGAAAGCCTTTATCACCATCTGTTGGTAATGAAATAATACATGAACATGAAAGCCCTTATCACTATATGTTGGTAATCAAACAATACATGAACAAGAAAGCCCTTATCACTATATGTTGGTAATGAAACAATACATGAACATGAAAGCCCTTATCACCATCTGTTGGCAACGAAATAATACATGAACAAGACCAGGCTGTACATTTAGGTCCTCATCAACATTCTTCTGGTCAGTTTAAAATAAGAGTAGAGAAAGCATGTATGAAGGCACGTAAACCCTACTTCAGCCTCGCAAAAAATATGTGTTTGACCAATAAGACTATTTTTCATAATTAGCACAACTCTTTACAAAAGATAGTAATCTACTCTTTGCTGTATGACAGTGAATTGTGGAATAATTTATGGAATTGAATACAAAACATTAGACTTTACTGGATTAATGTAGTCCACTGACCCAAAATAAATAATACGTGTAACATTAACAAACAATAAGCATGTGAGTGAGATATAAAAAAATATATACATAAACAAATAATGAACTATATCCGTCAGAGTTTACATTTACAACATTGTTTCAGTTCCTTTCTATGTTTAAGTCGGTAGAAAACAATTTTACATATCGAATTCAAAGTACATTTACTCCTACTTTGCAGGACAGATAAAAATGTATCCTCTGAAGGGTTTACAATAAGATATTTAGGTAAATACAGTTACGATACAATTCAAAAGCCCGACACTCACCAATAAAATGGTATTTAATTTCAACTTCACTTTCACAATAGATGTATTTTCTTTCATGGTACTGAGTATGATTGTATCCACCCATATTGACCCTAACATTCAGATGACTGCTTCTGAGCTTGAAAATATAAGTTAAGGTACAATGTGTTGGGTTTTTTTTATGATCTCTAGATATGATTCTAGACTAATGTCTAACATAATTATTTTATAAACCTTTAATCTATACAATTTATTAATTTTAGCATTCCAGGTTTATGTGTCAATATCAATACATCTTTCCTTCAACACTTTCGTAAATATAAGTTCATCTCCTTCACCGTTTTTGTTCAAGCTTCTCCAAAACCATAGGAAATGAGTAGATGTTTAATTTCATGAGTCCATACTGGATGAGCACGACCACTGTAGTTAAATACTAAAACAGATTCTAGGAAATCTACTTTGGCACATTTTGCATATTTTCCACCAGTATTGTATTGGCTTTATAATTTAGGTTTATTTAAGACTGTTTCTCTATAATTCACTCAGAGTAAAACTGCTTGCAGTATATTGTGCAAGTTTCAATATATATTTTCAGTAGTTTGTGTGTATTCTCTCAATGTCACACGTTACAAAAGTCAAAAATGTTCAGCTCCATATAATAGAACAGGAAGTATCTTAGGACCAAAATCTTAAACAGTATGTATATCGATAACTTTCCAAACATAAGCAACTTGCCTTTGACTAATCAGAATAATACCTTATACGCTTGTTCTGATAAAACGTTTTAGCATTGATACCAAACACCACGTGTAGAGAATACTAGCCCTAGATACTTATAATAGGAAATCACTTTTAATTTATGATTTAAAAAAAAACACATTTTCGTGGTTCTGTACATAGCTTCATTTGCAAAAAAAACCCACAACATTTGCTTTATCCAAATTAACCTTTAATCCCCATTAATTACAACAAGATTCAAATCGATTAAGTAAGCGCTATTTCAGCAAATATACCAAGATCATCGGCATATGGCAAAACAAACAGTTTTAACATGTCATCAATGTCTGCGCCAATAACTGTCATTGGACAACGAACTTTGAAGGTCATATAAAAATAGGAAAAGAAGCAAAGGTGATAGAATGCAATCTTTACGTACACCAAAGAAACAATTGAATGCATCCGTCTGTCTTTTTGTGGTCTTGACACAAGCCTTTATATTCATATATATTACACTGAGCATGTTACTACTAAATTGTAGTTTCTGAAATGTATGCCCCAAAATAAAATATTCTTTTTTTATTGTACCATATGTCTTCTCAAAATCTACGAATGTGCAATAGAATCTGCCACTGCATTTTCGCCGATATTTCCATATGAGTGTGTTAGTCACCAATTCAGTCTTTTGTTCAGACCATTCTGTAATCCTCTTGTTAAAGACTGATGTGAAAACCTTACTTAGTACGACTAACTGACTAATCCCTCTACAACTATTTTGGCTATCGTTGTCAACAGTTTATATAAAGGTATATTTATAGCTGTATAACCACACCTATAGGGATGTAGGAGGCTTGAAACATTACAGTAGCAGACGAGTCAAAACAGGTGTATATTTATGCTCAGAGTAGGTTTGCAACTATAATGTTACAATTTAGGCTTAAAATAAAGTTCATATGTTTGGTATCTGCAGTTTGATACATAACAAATGAACACGAAAACATTCCAACAAAGACAAAAAAAAAAAGAATAAAAAATTAAAAAAAAACATCCTTGTTTGTTGCTTACATTTGACCCCATCATTCGGAGTTGTCCATCTCTATCAAGATCTAAACCAAAGATTGAACATGTGCCTTAACAGGAGCAGAAATAAACTCGTCCTGTTAGAAATGTAGTTCAAACATCAGTCTCTGACTGAAGACTATTATCACCCATTCCCTTTACCTTGTTGCTGCCTGCACGCCCTCTCTGACGAGGCCCAGTGGATAATTAAAGGTAGAAAATAACACAACGTAAAGGATCATTAAGGCAAATAAACGAGTAATTATAAACAGAAGGTATAATGCTTTTTTAATAGTATGCCAATATCTGCCTGTCATAACTCGCAACAGTCATCATCTGCTTCGACCTTAAGCCAGCCATTAAAATATTCGGAGTTATCCAAACTATCTTTTTACATATTGCCTGGCTGTACATTCACTGATAAAGGACATTATCCCTCATATGATACTGAAGATTATTAATGTTAATAGAATCTAAACCATATATGCGTTTATAATATCAATCGGCAGTAAATTTACTTTTCAAATCCAAGCTGCAGTTCTGCAGCTATTCCCTAATTTCCAATTCTGTTTTCATTCTTATTGATTAACTCAATAAAAGACTTGCTTCATATTCAAATCTGAAAGGTGGTTTAAATAGAGAATTTGAAAAGACCAACATTCCAATATTACTCCTCCAGCGTTCCGAACAGTGAAAGAGCGGTCATTTGAATCAATCGATCCCCGGCGATTATGTAGAAACGAGTCAAGAATACGCCTAGCATAAAGACAAGTACGCAGGGTGTTGGTTTTTCTGTCAATATTATTATCATAGATACAGAGAGGGTAATAAACAACCGAGAGTGTAAGAGAGAGATTTTAAAGTGATGTGGTTTATAACCCTTTTATGGTTTAAAAATAAACCATAAAATAGAATCCAGTATGTGACTGGCACATAAACATAAGCTCGTGCAGGTCACTTGGTATAAGTTCAAGTTCAATTTTTCATCCAGCTCAAGAAGTTCTTTTCTTTCTCTCTCTCCACATATTTCTACGTGTTGTTTACTTTACTTATGGAGAGAGAGAGAGGGGGGGAGGCAGCAGATGCTATTTCAATAAAAACTGTGTAACGTGTTTAATTCATTTTTATTCGTTCATTCATTCATTCATTCATTTTAATTAATTTAGAAAATGTAGATTAAGAGGTGAATGTGGATATTTTTCTCCTCGTTTTTCTCCCCCTATTTCACTATTTTCTAATAGCTGGAAATTAATCACTGGTCTTAGAGAGCACAAAAGTAATTACCTTTTGGTAAAACCATAAGTATATGCGTATTCATACGCCACTGGCTAATGACAATTTAATATACCCACAATATTGTATTCAAACTGCGTTATACTAACATTTCCAAAACCAGGTCACATTTAATGTTTATATATATATATATATATATATATATATATATATATATATATATATATATATATATATATATATATATATATATATATATATATGTATATATATATATATATATATATATATATATATATATATATATATATATATATATATATATATATATATACTAACACCTCCCAACCGAGATCATCTTGGGACTGAGTAAAAGTTGGCTTAAAATGGGAGGGTGGTTGGTGTTAATTAAAAGGATAAGCCCTAGAAATGCTAATACTTCTAGCTTAAGATCGTTGGCATTTGGTACGCATTTCGTTTGATTATTAGGCACTCTTGACCTTATTGATCTACATCTCTTCCAATTACCTTGTGTCCACATGCCTTTGATGAAAAAGTTCACCACATACGAAGTGACCGACCTTTTTTTTTTTTTTTTTTTTTTGTTATTATTTTCTGTGGGGGGTGGGGGTGGCGCTGGAATTTTCTTTATATATATATAAACGGATATTAACGGCAGTCTTAAAATAATAGCCATTTACTTGACATACTTTCTTCAAGCATGATAAACAAACCATTCAGGTATTAGATATACGTGTCCTGTTGGCGTGATATTGAACCTTGAAAGGTCAAAATTAACTGTATAATTGTTGTTTAACCTCTAATCACATTAGTCGCACAGGGACTTGATTATCAATAAAAGTTAAATGTGATATCTACGGAATAAGTCTACATAATATCCGGGTGATTTGTTGATAAAGCATGAATGGAGTTGATCAAGGTTGATTCCATTATAGGACTGTTGCTTTTACAAAGCATGGATAGTTTGGAAAGCGTACTAAATCCTAATTTAAATATAGATTAATGAATAGAATATATTAAGATACAGATATATGCATATTTTGTTGAAATGCAGTATAACATTCTTTAAAACCAAATTAGGATAGATTGGTAAGAACCAATTTTACTGGTTGACTTAGAGATCTGAAGTCAGAATACTTATCGTGATTAACACAAAATTCTGCCTGACAATAGTTATGTAGAATAGTTTTAAGACAACTTAATCATTGTGAATGAGAAACCTCTTCGAGGTACATGGATAACAATACTTTATATAAAATGTGTGAACGATTTTCGTTTTACCACAAATAATTTTATCCAGAAATTCACCTTTCTTGATCTGATAAAAATAAAAATTGGAAATATCTCTAATTCACTACAAACTATTTCGTTTGAGGTAGAAGCTTTTAGTTGAAGACTAGATTTACTGAATTTAGTGTTGAATGATTCAATCAATTACAGTTTACGTTTTAATAACCCCAGACCTCTGAGCTATATAATAGAATAAATGCAATCAAAGATTTAAATAATTTCCATTGGGTATCAAATGTAAACCAAATTTTCTATATTTCCTACGAACTGAAAATGTTTCGAGTTTAGTCCCGTTCAACGCCTCTGTGTTTAGCTCTGGAAAATGTACTCCGATAGTTGAAAGCGACCTGAGATAACTAAACTTTGTATCTATAATAAACTCTGCTTCTACACACTCTCTTACCTTTAGTAATGATATATTTGCCTTGAAATTCACTTAAATCACTATCACAACATCAAATGCACGTATATATACAAACATATATGGACACCAACACAGCTACCATCGTGTACAACTAACCTCTAATGTCAGTGAAGTCAATACTTAATATGGAAAGAAGAAGTTCTGATGTTTAATAACATTTACATCAATAACTGTCATAATATTAATATATCCATGATTTGTACAATAACCATCTTTAATATTGTCAAACTTTTTCAATCGCAGTTTCTGTCAATATTAAATTTCCATGACATTATAAAAAATAATGTAACAATCTTTCTGTACTGAAAAAAAATCGATCTGTCTCTATCAGGTCTATAAGACATTTCTGATCCAGAAGCTAAAATATAAACCCGAGTTCGATTCTCAGCATCTTGCACTATGTTCTAAAATGAATATTACCATCTCGTGCATGGGTACAAGAATGTTCCAAAGGAACAACTCTTGTTTTAAAGAAACAACGAAAATTCTCGAGTACACCTTGCACTATTTCCTAAAATTTTTATTACGATCTAGCGTATTCGTAAGATGATGTTCCAAAGGAACAAGTCTTGTTTCGAAACAACGCTAACACCCGAGCAAACTTGGTAATTTTCTAAAATAATATTACCATCTCGTGCCGGGGTACGGAGATGTTACAAAGGAGCAACTACTGTTACAGAGACACAACGAGAACACCACAAGCACACTAATCAATTTCTAAAACATAACCATAACACTTCAGTTCCTAGACCTCATTCTAATCTCTTGATTGAACATTTAAATTATTTATTTTTAATTTTTATATAATTTTGTTGTTGTTGTTTTTCTGACAATTTAAATGTTCTATCTTAAATAAATCAATATATGGAATATAGGGAAATATGCATTAAAATCTTGCACCTTAACCAAATCAAAATAGTGCATATACACACACACACAAACACACACACATTATATTTTGAAACTTTTTTCATATATTAACAATTGGCAGTAAAATATATTAGTGAAAAATATCTAAATAAATTCATTCAGGAAAAAGTTAAATAAGTAGAGAGTTTACGGCGGTAATAATCAAACTTTGTATGTATTTTTCACTGATATCGAAACATGCTTAGAAAAGATAATCATTTGCAAAATCAAACAATCTGGTTCTGTCAAAGTTCAGCGAGACGTAAAGGTCACATTCTGAAGAGACCTACCATGGAGAGAGAAAGCTGAGTACAAAGAATTTTGCCACAGAACAAGACCTAATAACATAATGAACAGAGTTGGAGTGGATAATGTCATCGAATGTTTATTTGGCATTGTACAAACACAATTTGGACAGGAAATAATCTAAAGTAAACTATGAATGTTCGACAGGATTGATTATTTAATGTTGCACGGAGATAAATGTCGGCCATTCAGAGGAAATTGGTACATACATATCCTTGATTGGGTTAAGAACACACAAGCTTGTATCAATGTGAAAACACAAATAATAAAAAGTAACAATAGTGTTTTGTTTATGCTGTAGAATCACTTTTAAATACTCCATCAATAAATCATCAGAGACCATGAAACTACAATTTGGATATATACAGAAGTTGGTTTCACAGAGGTCCGATTAATATAGAACTTATGTCCAAAATTTCACTTGAATTCGATATCGCTGTAAATGTGTATGTAATATTGGATGGAAGAGATGTTCGTGCTGCTCAACAAAGCTTTTTACCAAAGAATGACTATAGACATTACATTACAACTGTTTGGATAACATTGACTGAGAAAGTAAAACACGGTGACATGATGATTATATTCGCATCAAGCCATGGCCCCAACAGCCATAAGGATAGAGGGTATCATTACGTTGAAATAAAATATTTGTTCATATTAATAAATATAGACATCATGGACAGAAATATATACTAAAATGTTTTAGAAATGTTAATGTACCAGAAAAAGTTATCAGAACACAAGTGACTACAGTGTACACAACTCAAGAGATGCAATGCCTGAAGAAGGAGCAGTTGTAAAATAGAAAATTACTAGCACCAATTAAAGGCTTCGCATGTTGTTTATTGTGATTTTGAAAGTATTAGCGTAAAAACAAAATATGTAATAGTGTTATGCAGCAGTCAGATACACACATTCCATCATGGTTTTGCTTGTATCTAGAGCCAATTGCATTAACGTTATGAAGCTGTCGTTTACAAGATGTACATATAAGATTCGGGTTTATTACACATTTTGGAGGTATATCTAGAAAGTCGAGTATGCCGAATTCAGGCCGAAACATGCAACACTTATGGTATTCACAGAATCAGACGAAAACCATTTTACTTGGACAATTACGTGTCATATTTGTAACGAAAATATAGAAGAGCATGACCATTTAACAATAAAGTACAAAACTGGGTTGCAAAAAGCAAGTGGAATTTTGAATATAAGTAAAAAAGTCACCCCTTTTCACAATTTGTTAGGGTATGACAGTCATCAATTTCTCAAGACGCTTGTCAAATTGATCCTGGTGAACAGGTTATAGTAATACCAAATGAAGGCGAGACATTTATTTCGTTAGCAAGATTTTCATAGTTGATAGGTTCATGATGGATAATAAGGAATAAAACTATGTAGATAGTTTTCGATTCCTTAACCAATCTCTAGAGCAGTTAGCATAGGGCTAAGAAGACGACAAATTTGATGAGACAGCGAAACACTTTGCTACAGATAGATTCATTGAAACATATAAACCACCCAAAGAAAAGTTGTACTCATCACGTCACAATTCAAGCATATCTAATGACGACTACCAGTATATAAATGATGTGATGTTACACTTCAACATTCAAACATTATGTGATCCACATGACTATTAGGTGAAAATTGATATTTTAACGCCGTGTAACTTCTTGGAATAATTTAGCAATGTCTTTTAAACATTAAGACATTACCAACTTGACTCTGCTTACTAGTTCAGTGCACCAGGACTAATTCATAATGCTAGTTTAAAGATGTCATGTATTTAGTTAGAAGTTTTGACAGATTATGACATGTTCCTGATGATCAGGTCTGAATTATGACGTGGAATCGGTATGACACCACATATATATGACTGTAAATAACTTTAGATGGCCAAATTATGAAAATTAAATGGATGGAAGAAACTCTGTTCGAAATATCTGATAATAGTGATAGTGGCTGCGTATTAAAGGCGGACTTCCAGATCTCATTACATCTCAAGGTCGACCTGTTAGCTCCAGAAAAATTAACCCCAGATGAAAATTATTCATTTTTTTAAAACAAAGATGGTTCCAAGAGCAGAAAACCAATGGAAATAAAACTATTTTGTACATTGAATAAGAAAAACAAATACATGATACATTACATAAACTTAAAGCTTCATGTACAATGAGGTTTAAAACTGAAAAATATGCAGTCTTATTTCAACAAAAAACTTGGCTGAAATCAGACATAGAACTTAATATAAGCTTTAGACTAAACATTAATATAATCAAAACGTCTTCTTCACATTGATGAGCAATTAATTTACAGCAAAGAAAATGGAAAACCTCAGAAAGAGGACAACAGTAAAATTGTGAACAGATGAAAATAAATGTTTGAACTACCAAAACGTTTTCTCATTTGACTGCAGGACATTTATAGCTGAAGATTTTGTGCTACTCGGTCTGAAAAGCAATAAAATCAAAATATCCAAACTGATCTATGCTGGTTTTACTGTGTTAGAGCTTTTACAATGGTTGATGTGTGATTTTACCAGAGGAAGTTGAAAATAAATATGGCGAAAGAATGAGACTACTCATGGTGAATGCAGATTCAATGTTCATTTGTGTTGAAACAGAAAACTATTATAGTGATATGAAGTATGACATCACGTTCTCTAATACCCGTGACGTTCCAAAGGAAAGAGTGATTGGTTTACCACAGATGAATTTAAAGGGTCATGGACTTTTTAATGATGAGATAAATGGAAAGTTAAGATAGGATCGAAACTCTGTTAACCTAAGACAGACGAAGTAGAGAAAACAGTTTATAAAGGAACAAAGAAATGCTTGATCAAAAAGAATTTGAAATTTGAAATGCACCGAAATGTCTTTTTGAACCAAAAGAAAATAATAAACAAATTATTGTATTCCGGTCAAACAATCACGTTTCCCATGTTGTGTTCTATGATCAACTGAACGTGAATCTGTTTGCACTGGTGAAGCATCCTTGTCAGGTTGCTTGCTAATTTTCCTTTATATATATATATATATATATATATATATATATATATATATATATATATATATATATATATATATATATATATATATATATATATTCGTTAGTTATTCCTTGAAAGGTTTGTGAATCTGTTCTGTTCTCTGGTGGAGTTTGCATAGTCATTTCTACCATACGAATGTTTCAGCAGTTTTTAGTATATATTGTTCTTTCGTTCTGTCACATGCAATTAAACGTGTATCGTGAGCTCATTTTGAACCTGGAAAACTGGATAGATGTCTCTTTCAAAGTTATGCACATCAGTCAATGGCTTCAATATATATATATATATATATATATATATATATATATATATATATATATATAGTCGTGAGTTGTATGCCGAACGTGAAGATCGGAGGAAAGGTTGAGTTTCGAATCGGTTCGATTAAGCGGCATTATTTCGATTATTGTATAGTAGACACGTTTATAAATTTTTGTAAACGTTGCAGCCTTAGTATTTTAATTGAAATAAGAAAATGAAGTCGTTTTTGTCAGGTTTTTAACTCACTCAAAGATTGTACTTTCATATATCTCTTAAGTTTGATCTACATCGCCACTCAGATGAATGCAATAGCGTAAAACACGTATTTTATCAATATTTTTTAAATATTATGATCATATATTTCTTCCCCAATTTTGTTTTAGAAATTTAGAAATTTATGTTTTTTGTGATCCTATGATGATCTGATGAAGAGGAATAAGGAACATTTTTTTTTTAATTTTAATATGGAACGCATTTACGGCTCAGCATGTTCTTTCACATTATGTCATGATTAACCTTCACTACCACTTGACGAAATATCGCGTTAGGCGATGCATGCGCTCAGTGTTAAATATGTCCAAAAGGGAATATTTAGGACTAAAATTAGTTTTTCAGCGTTCCACTACAATTTCGTCACATGACGTCAGTACGTGCTTATAACGTCATAAGGGTACCAAGTTTAAACTTATCGGCATTGTAGTATTTTATGACAGGGATAAGTCTACGCATGAAAATGTATTTTTTTACCAGATTTTAGGGCCGTTTAGAAGGTAAAGTGAATCTAGTCATTTTGATATTATTGACTTCTATAAACGGCATTTTTGCTAGCTATGACCTATCCATTTCTTCACTATATATTTTGTGAACAAATGGCTGCGGGGGATGGTGAAGATTTTGGGATGAAAGAATCTTAAAATCCTGATTACCTCGATGATGATGGTACAAGACCAGCACAGAATGTCCAAACAGACGTTGATGATACTGTAAATCTTGTAGTGCATCTGATAATGATGTTACAAGACCAACAGAGTACGATCACTACAAAACTAAATCGGATGAATAATTTAGAAATTCTAATTAGAAAGGTGGCCCTTATGTTATAAGAAAATATGCGCGAAGTTTTCATGTTGAAGTATGCAGAGTAAGCTATGTTGTTGTTTTTTTTTTGTTTTTTTTTTGTTTTTGTGTGTGTGTTCCTCGAGGATCCAACAAGATGGTGTTACAATATTATTATCACCTAGCTTTGTATAGACAGGACCAGGAGAATCAAGCTTTATTTAAAATTAAAATACTGAGGAATAGAAACTAAACTGTTTCTACTTCTACCTCAACAGGTGATTTGAATGATGTATTGCATAGACTTTGAGACACATAAGAAACGCAACCTTAGTTGTGTAGTATCTATGTAGTAGATTTAACCTGCTGTAGTTAAACCAATACAACCTGCTCGAGGTATATCACTAATGGAGAAAACTTGGACTGACACGAACAAATTAACTGGTGGATTAAGACAAGGAAATACAGAATTGTGTGAAGTAGTTGGCAAATTAGACGAAATATTTATGAACTTATCTGCTCTTTGGAAAGCCTGACCTAATATAACAAATTGCCTGAAAGTTTTTTCCCCACAAATATACAGTTTTGTCGAAAGCTTATTTACCCATCAAGAAATAAATGAGATGGGAGGTTGATAGAAGATGTTTAAGTTGTCGCTTCAAGTATATAAACATTTAAAATAGAACTCGAACATCATGGCGAACATATAAAAAAGACATGAATATATGATCCTGAAAATAGTACATTACAAAATGAACTAGGCAACTTTAAAATTATGAGGTGAGAAGTAACTAAATAGACCGAAAAATAAAAAATATTTGCAAGTCAAAACGGTAACAATTAAAGAAGATATAAAACATAAACTCCCTCTCGAGGAAAGACTCAAAGTGTTATTCAAAGAAATGAGTGTTACAATAGCTTCCACCGATACGGCAATATCAATGCCAATATCAGTAATTGCTATGTCTATAGTAAACTTGGTAAGAAATTATGCTATACCTACTACATTTGTGTCTGTCCACCCTACTCCACTTTTTCGAGGCGAATCATTATTTGACAAAATCCAAACTGTCTTAAAAGACTTAGCCAAGTATGTATTTAGTTCAGCGAACAAAAATAAAAAATAGCAGCAGGTATTTATAGCCGCTTTATCACTTTTCACGTGCACAATTTTGTTGTTTTGCTGTGATGGTGTTTGAACGTACCTTCTTTTTTCCATCTTTTGTGTGATCGATTCAAATTTGCACGACGTGCATGTTCTGATTCTTTCATTTTCAATTTTCAAAGACTCAACGTTTTCTTGATGTTTAGTACTGTTACCGTTGAATTCCGTTTCAGTCATTTATTTTAATGGTATGATTTTTATGCTGATAACGAACGGTCAAACTATTCATCATATCGTTTCCATTTCATGAGTACATTTATTTTACCTTTCATTCTTTGTGATTTTGAAATCTTTTCAACTTTATATATGTCACTTTATTTCTCTTATAAGGCTAAGTCTTGTTTGCAAAACAACCCCTCTATATCCTCTCCATTTATGTTGTCCGGTTTGTAAATAACCATATGACCCAAAGTTATTTGCCTAACTTTAAACATTTCCTATGTAATATTAGGGAGGAAGCCGTTTCCCACCTTTTAAATTGAGGAGATTCAAATATAACACTTGAAATATAACCAAATAGATTTATCCATACCTTAATCTGATTTCTTTCTTGCTAGCTCGATGAGTGTCTTTTTATCGCTAATTTAGATTTGGTTAAATGTAAAACCATTTCATAGTTTCATTTTGATTTAAATTCTTCCATATTATAGTCTTTAAATTTCTGTTAAACGTTTCTACTACATATGTTTTGTTTTGGTTTTGTTCTTTTTTTTTTGAGGGTGGTGTTTATTTATTTTTTGTCGAAAAGTACCCAATTTTCCTATTCAGACAAGTCCATAGTTTTTTATTGTAAAACTCTCTTCCCTCATCAAACTGTATCTTTTGAGGCTTTATTTCTTTGAAGATTTCTCTGATAGCATCGTATATGCCATCTCCCTCTTTCGTTTTACTTTCTCAGCCCAGGCGTCTTTAGCGAGAACATTTATCACTGTCAGGATGTATTTGTATCCATCCTTGTTTTTTTCATATGCTTGCATATCACCAAGGCCTGCTTGTCACTGGTCATCTGTGTGACTAACAGAGGCTCTTCTGTAGGGATTTCGTTCTCTAGTTTGCTTGTGTGATGTGTGTGAAGATTATTGAGTCAGACATTATTTTAATTCCACGTATTTTCTTTTCTTTTATTCTTATTTACTCGTTGAATTTTGTTCCAACAGTTGGTTGATATTTGTGTAACGAATTGTACTTAAGAACCGTTCTATACATGTCTCAAATTCTATTATTTTATAGCTATTTTAAAAGGTAGAAATTCTTTTACGGCATTCATCTACAACGGGAACCTTTATCTTTTTTTAACAATTTCCAACATTTCTTCTATTCGAACTTATGAATAATTTCAGATTGATGCAAAATGTTGCCATTTATTTGGTTTATTCAAACACAGCTACGTTATATATTGTGCTGTGTTAACAATAACTTTTTTTCCATAAAATATATATCGGATTTTGTTCAATCGTTTTAAATTGACCTTGTAAAATGTACAAAATTCGAAATGTACCGTAAAGTCAGGCGAATACAAATTTGTATATGTACCTACAGCAAATGCAGAATTTAGTTATTCTTCACATCGTACTTTTTTAACGATCTTTCCACTAGGACTGATGATGGTCATCTAGATGTTATCCTCATTGAACGTAATCTGAAAAGCTTCATCTTTTTCTTAAGGATTGTACGATATCCTTTGATGTTTGATATCAACAAATTAACATTTGTATTTGCTTGTATGTTATTATGTAACACAACAAGCTGATACCACACATTTATCCCATGCAAACTTTTAAACAAATGCACGATATTTATTGATACTGTGATTGTTGCTTTTATATTAAACTAACGAAATACTTCTATCACCTATCTAAAATGGTTAAATCTTTAGCTTTGTAGTATTATTTATATCTGATGTGCAGAATTCTTGTTACGCTTTAATCAATGCGAAATCAACAGATTTCATGTTGGTCCAGCACTCTAGTATGTTTTGTTTTATAGATAAATATGTAGTTCGTGAGTCTCATTTATACACACATACACGCACACACACATGCACGCACACACACTCTAGATGAGAAGAACGCATACATATATTCACTAATATGGCTGACTGAAATCTATTCTTTTATTTCTTTCATTGATGCATTTAAAAATGTTAAATAAATTATTTTAAAGCTGAAATAAGAAAAACGAACTATTTCATATTTATGCTGCATTTTGTGTTTGGAGTCTGGTATGTTTGCTGTACTTTACTACTACTACTACTACTATTACACACACACACACATGCACACACAAGCACATATTTATTTCTTTAATTTCTTCGCCAAGAATGCATTAGAATAAAGTACAAAAAGAAGCAGAATTTCAAATATTGTTAGACGTAAAGAATAAGCTGCTATTTGAACAAATGTCTACATTCCTCAAATATATTTTGTCCGATGCTTTTTGCTGAATATTTATTTTTGAAGCATTATCTTTAATACTACCAATACCAAAGAATAATTATCAAATCAGAGGTTTTATTTAACAAGACGGGAGATAGTTTATTATAAAACACAAGAGAGAAAGATAATATTGGTATGCTTTCACGGTTGGTATGAAATGTAAAACATACAGAGTTCTCTTTGAATGCTATATATCTACGCATGATTCCATGTGATAATGTACGCAGAGAGAAAAAAGACACTAAAGCACTAGTCATCTAACAATTAAAAAATAATCTTCATCACTGAATTTATCCGCCTAGTAGACTTTAACACTTTGGGTGATTCAATGATTTCACCAAAGCATTCTATGTTCAGTTAATTATGACGCTGACAATCAGATATAGAAATTATTAATCGCAATTTTCTCTTTTCGCTTAACTGCACTCAAGATTCGATAATGGCACTCATTTCATCATCCGGAAATCTGTCTCTTCAGCCGACAATTTCTTCTTTGCCCAACATCTCTCTGTAATTAAAATGGGGACTCATTATATTATTGTTGATTTTGTTGCTAAAGAGAAAAAAAGGAAGACAGATACAAAATAAAAAAACAAGAATCAGATGAATGTTGGTAAATAAGCAGGGGTGGTTACCTTTTTACCAGAAGATCCTCTAAAATACAAAGAGATTCATATTTCGTGTCTAACTTGTATCAAACATTATATGTTTGCGTATAATATTTACTGTTTTGAAATGAATAATGTACCAATAAAGAATGCAAAGCAAAATATAACTGAGTTTTCTCTAATTAGTAGATATTCAGCGAGAGCTATTTTTATGATTAGTCACCATGGAAGGAAGTCTCCATACTTTGTTAATTTGAACTTTCTTTCAATTTGTAACATTAAATATAGTACATAACAATCCGGGTATTGGTTTGTCTTTCCAAAGACAGACAAACACAATAATTGTAATGCACGTTAATAAGGATATTACACAAATGTTTACAAGGTTGAGAAACAAAAGATTCAGAAAAGATAAAAAGCTCATTTTAAAAGGTTTACAGGTCGGGATTTTGTTGTGAAATTTGATACGAAATGTAAATTTTAAATAATGGAGGTCTGATGTTCTTGAATAAAAGACCTGCTTTTGTATTCTGACGCACCATAAATAATTCCATAAATAATAGGAACTTGCATATTAAATTCCCATGGTGCAAAAAAAAACTATTATCCGTTCTTGAATCTGATCAATTAATACTGCATTGTTTTAATATGCACCAATGAAGATAATGATAAACAAAATGTACCTTCTTAGCTCTAGCTTCAAAAGATTAAGCAATTGGTGTAAGTTACATATTGAGAGCCTAGTTGTATCTATACATCTGTTAAGTTGATCATGGACAACTGTAACAATAGTCGTATACTCACAAATCGCCATGGACACCAAAGACTTAATATTACTTATATTTTATAATCGCAGTTGTAAACTGTCGTTCCATCGGCCACCATCTGGACTGATTACAGGAATTTGAGGTCATAAAGTATAACGTAATCCGTCAGAATGGAATTTGGGTCGCATAAGGTGAGAAGTCATCAGGTCATGTAAGGCTAGCCACGTGTCTAACAGGTGTGGTTTCAGTGAGTGGTTATGCACAATAAGTTCTTAGTATATGTTAATCAAAGTTTGTATAGAGTGAAGGAATTTTCATGACTTTCTACCTATGATATATTTATCTAGTCCTTACTTTGGTGTTTGTATTTTTGCCATGGTTAATTTAAGTATTTGTGATGAAGGAGTACGTGGTATAATATGGTCACTTAATCAGCAGGAAATCACCAGTATTTTGAATCGGAGATATTCTTTGGTTGTAAGAAAACGGAAAAATGGTTTTACGATCGTTATTCGAGACGGTTTGAAATATATAAAAATAGCACCTGATTTATTTAAAGCAACTTGTCATTTAAATAGGGTTACCATATTTGAACTTTCAGGAAAGAGGACACTCCGGAGAGTGGGTGTATCTGTATCAGTATCAACCAACTCAAATTGTATTAATGTGTTGTATGTAGTATATATATATATATATATATATATATATATATATATATATATATATATATATATCACATTAATTCATCGTTAGCGTATACAACGAGTAAAAGTGAGTATACAACGTGAGTATATATTATATAATATACTGTGATCTGTGCACTACATGTCGTCCTTTCCTTTCACCAGTCATTCCTTGTATGTACTTCCTTGAGTTATATTAACTAATGCTAAAATATTGAACATTATATGTTTGATAAAGAACGAGCAGGGCAAAATATCGGAAATTTTTCGATATTTAAAAACCCGGCCGGACTGAGACTTAAGGACCGAAAAGGAGGACATGTCTGGGAAAAAGAGGACGTATGGTAGCCCTAATTTAAAAGTGAACGTTCAATTTTTAAAATCATTTTTAGAGGGAAACTTAAAAGAAGATGGATATGTAAGTTGATTCTGCCGATACTACCATGCATTGTATAAAATGCTTATAATTTCATCGAGATGATATGATATTTTGTGAAGATATATTTGTTAGTTTTATGAACTGGCCTAAACAACCAACACCAGGCAAGTATTCCTTGGCAAAGGCATGATTTTAGTCCACAGGTCAAAGTGATTATACAACATATTTTTGCTTAAAACGTAAAGCTTGGTCATTGGGAGAAATCCGATGAGCCATTGACAAAACATAGACGTTGGTCACCGAATTGACGTTATTTGAAAATGAATGGTCATGTTGAATTGAAGCGCAGCGAAAAGCCAGACTTAAAAAAGAAAGATAGCACACAGCGTGTGACGGAGCAGCTTAAAGCAAGTTCTAAATCTAACTTGAATTTTCATTGTGGACACTTTTCTGATAGAATTTAAGAATATAAAGCTCCAACGCCCCTGTTTTTTGATGACATGATGGCTGAATTTAACTGCATTTTTGGATTGCACACATTAGATCATCTTCAAAGTGTTACAATGGCAAAATGTATTGAATGTAAATTAAGTGAGTTTAATGTTTTACAACATGAATGTAGGACTCTTATCCGTAGCAGTAGACTGAAGAAATATTTTCGTTAGATTTTGAAAGCAGTGTATGTACAAAACTTACTTGAAGAATGGGAGGAGTATGTTACTAAACTTGATATTCCTCACAACCAATTAGAAAGATACAAAAAGATTTTTCAGATGTGTTGAGGAATAGAATGTTACAAAGTCAAGAAATGGAGAAGCATATTCTGATTGTAGTGCTTCAAATGATTTATTTTGAAAGTCATGCGGGAAAGGAATTTATATCAGGTTATCGAAATAAGCGAGATCATCATGGGCGGAGCAATACCCTTGGTCTGTGTCATGTGGGTTTATATAGTTTGCCTTTAACAGTCTCTTTTTACTATGATGAGAGAAATAGAATGTTAGCAAGTAAGTTCTCATTAACAAAAGTACTTTTGATCAACCTGGTTTTTCTTTTGAGACACTTTTCATAAGGATCGTGGAAAATACTTCAACGCAATTTACAGTTCATGCAGATGATAGAACCAACCGAATATTAGAGGACGAATTTAACATTCTATGAGTCTAGTATGTATTCCACCAGTGACACATTATTATCATTCTTCGATGATATTCTAGCAACCATCGATGATAGAAACGTGCTTCAACTACTGGAAGAAGCCACCACTAACCTAAAAATACCCTTGGATCAACTTCATGGATAAAAAGAAAAAACTGCTTTTAGATGATTGGAGATAAAATATACTTAAAAACAAAAAGTGCGAGGAGTAAATGCTTGACTTAGTGTTAAAGATGATTCATCTGGAACAAAGATTCAGGGAGTGATGCTATTCACGTGTAATAATGAAGGAAAACATACCCTTTTTGACTTAAATTTACTTTTTATTAAACAATTACTTATAACTTTGTTTTTAAAACAATATCAAAAGCCATTAGATATATTTATCCATAATAATGTAAACTTTGAAGTTAATTTTGAAATACGTTTAATAATAAATTGTATCTGGTATTACGTTTTATTATTTGTTTTCTATTGGAAAAAGTGTCTCTCATCTCTCCTCCGTCTATCCCATCTTCTTAAAATCAATACAATGTTATACCCAACTTTTTGTTACTTTCAACCTCTTTCTCCCTATCTTTTATTCTCTGAAACTATAGGTAGAAGCATACACATATATGAATATTTATGAAAGGTATTTACATGAAAGAGAGGGACGGGAAGTGCGCGTATGTATGTGTGGATTTTTTATATGCTGTAACAGAAGATACATTTATAACTTATTGAACATCGATATAAAATGAGACACAGTACTGCTGTTTAAAGTATTTTACTAGCATCTCACAAAGACGATGGATAAAAAAGAAAAATAATAAATTCTCTAGAAATATTACTTTAACGTCTCTAATCCAGCTGCATTTACCGCTCCCTTCAAACTATACTAAATTTTAGAAAGAAAATACCCCGGACAGTTCAGCATACATTTGATAAAAAGGTGGTTAAATAACCAAGATGCTTATTTTCTTCAGAGACAAGTTCGGCATAGATTCTCAACAGCTAATGTACGAGTCTCTTCCATTGATGATCAATTGGATGATGATCTGATGTGAGTGAATAATCTGCCAAAGAAAACGATGGCGTTCAGTATTTTCTGTTTGTGATTGATATTTTATATAGGTACTTGCGGGTCAAATTTTTATAAAAATAAAACTGCTAAATCCGTATTAAGCGCAACGAAAGACATCTTCCAAGATCGTCAGTCATTCAGACTGTGCTCAGACAAAGGTTCAGAGTTTGTCAACCAGTGGTTCAAGAGATTTATGAAGGACAGTGACATATATTTGTTTACATCTAAGAATCTACCAAAAGCTAACTAAATCGAGCGAGTGCAGCGAACCATAAAACCAGTTCTTTACAGATTTATGAGGCACAGCCATAATTATCGTTGTATGGATGATTTAAAAACAATAGACGAGAACAATAACTCTTCGCCACACCGACGTTTAAATGCTCTCACTCCCAAAAGCGTGAATAAGCAGAATGAAGCAAATGCTTGGGCATTTATGCATTTAAAAAACCTAAATAAGTTAGAAAGCATACACCATCAATGAAATCTTAAAAAGGTGACTTACTGCAAATAACGTTTACGAAACATACATTGCGCAGTGTATACCAGCAACAGTATACCTCAGAGATGTTTAAAATTGTTAATCGACTCTTAAAACAAGGTATCCCCTTGCATAAAATGTAAGATTTCAAAGACGAAAATATAAAGGATTATTTTATAATTCAGAATTGCAAAAAGTTCAGAAAAATAAAGATGGTCTCTGGTTCATGGAAAAATACTGTAAAAAAGAATACTAAGCGGAAAACTTCAATATTTTGTTCAGTGGAAAGGTTTTCTAAACTTTTTTAGCAGCTGGAAAGACGCAGAACAAGTAAAATATACTGCTCTAAATCCTGTATATAAAGACAAATGGATCGATATGTGTACATAAAATGCCATGAAATCAATAATTATTTCCCTGACAATCAAGTGTATAATTTCAAAGTACATTTAAAATCTCCACTTGTACTAGATAGATTTTGAATAGTCGGATTATTGGAATTTCATGCAACATTGCAAGAGACTAATGCTAAATAAGGATAGCCACACAAGCGACTCCCTGTACGTGTATACAAACATTTGTAAAGAGAGCATTGTCAGTGGAGAGGAGAGGCATGTTTTAAGAAGTTTACAAAATATTCTAGTGATGGATGGTGTTATAGTATTGGTTCACCCATATATTTACCCGTGCAAAGAAAATAATTAGTTGAATGTGATTTGTATATAAAATCAGAGGATAGCGACTTTGCTTCATTTGTTAGACTGACACTAACACTTCATTTAAAGCAGTTTCCTTTCTATTTATATTATGAATCCCTCTAGATTATATGTGCCAAATCCACAAAATGGGTTCATTTTTTCCACAAAGTTGCAGAACAATGAAGATAAACATATTAAATCAAACCACACTAGGTCTTATATCACTCCCATTAATAAGTATGCTAGGTCATCTGGAGAAAGCTCATCATCAAGCCATCAAGTGCCTGTGAATTTGGCTGCACCTGCAAATCAAGTTGTAGAAAAGACAAAAAGTGAATTAAGACGTGATGAAAATGCCTCAAAACAGTGATTCCCTCTAACAGGAGCCACGACAGAAAAAGGTATAACAAAGAGTTCAGATCTCTCATAAATCGAAGAAGACTAACTCTGAACAATGTCTATCATCAACTTGGAAAATCTTCACAAAGTCATTCCCAGTGAACTAGCTCTTTTTGATCTCCCTAATTATAGAATGCTAAATATCCAGTGAACTAGCTCTTTTTGATCTCCCACCTACTCAAGTGGCAGTAGCTGAAAATTATGATCGCGAGGTTTATCCTTTGTCTCAGTTTTCTGGAGACAGTCAAATTTAATTTCGTATTAGTGGTCAAAATTCGATGGACTACATGGATTGAAAGGGATCACAGCTTTATGTAAAACTGAAGGTAGAAAATCAGATGGAACAAATTTGACTGCTTTTGAAAAAGTCGGACCTGTAAATCTATTTTTACAAGCCCTGTTTTCCTCTGCTGAAGTGACCCTACAAAATAAATCAACTATCATGTGTAACAACAATCCCTACAGAGCCATGATTGAGACTCTACTGAATCTCGGACCAGATGTTAAACCTACTCAGTTAACCACACAACTGTTTAGTAGAGATGATAGCAATCACCCAGATGACCACGATCCAAGCGGAGGGTATAATGCCCTTTTGGTGCGATCACAATACATTAAATGTTCCATTAGTTTAGATCTTTAGTGGCCTATCTTCCATGATTTGTTTTCTTTATCTAGATATTTGTTGAACCTAGACGATGTAAGATTGAAGCTTTACAGAAGTTCTCCATCCTTTGCCTTTGTTCCAGAGAAGCTAGCCCTAATTATAGAATCGACATAAGCGACATCGATGTGGTGGCTAATCCTGCAGTTATCTATGATCTTCTGGAATTTAAACAGCACCAATGCTAAATATCCATTTACTCGAACAGAGTATCGAACGCAGAGTATTGCAACTGGCAGCACTTCCTCTCACTGTAACAATTTATTCTTGAACTGAAGTATTGAATCCATCTGTTTAGATGCTGACGGGTAACCAGTTGGAGGCAATCCTTTAACACTAGATAGATTTTATTAAAACAGATGGAAACACTGTAATGCGCATAGTTTCGCAAGGAACTAATTGGATTGCCTTTATTTCGAGTGACCAGGATAAGCCGAGTATTTTTTACACTTATGGAAAAGGATCTCTATTCTAAAACAAGCACTTTTCAGAGTTTTTGAATAGACATTCCTCTACCTTATTACAAAATAGGAAGTGATTACCAAATGATTATTCTAAAGTGTGTGGATTGTATTGTTTATTTTATCTTCGATTAAGACTTTCCAAAAGTTTTATCAATGATATCATAAAGATATTTAGTTCTATGCCTCATCAAAATGATTTGTTTGTATACAATTTCATGAGTGCTGTATATCCACACTGTTTAAACGATGATTGCAAATATAATCAATCGTGTACTTCTTTGATGTAAGAGTAAAATTAATTAAAAAATTTTTATTACTTGAGTGGTTTTGAAAAAGAACAACATTTTTTCAAATGTATTTGTATTATCACACACATCCATAATAAAAATACTGAGTTATTGTATGGTACAAATATTTCCGAAAGTTATAACGAAGCATCATAAATGTTCTGTCCTGCATCTAGATAAGCAACAATACTTGTCAAAAATGTTGCATCTATCATCTGATGAATCTGAAGCTTTAGTAAAGTTTGAAAGCCCTTTGACTTGTGAAGTTGATGGGCCTACTGGATCCGGAAAGACAACATTACTTTATGAAATTTTAAAGTACATTAGTGGTTTATTTACAGAACTACCAACGAAAATATTTTACTGCATTAGTGAAGCAAAGCCTATTCTCTGACATGAAACAATCTATTCGAAATATTGAGTTTTTCGAAGGCTTGCCATCCAGACAAGATTTAGAAACGTGGGCAATAGACTCAGAACACAAACTGCTAATCGTTAACGATTCACTTTAAAAAGCTTCTCAAAATGTTAATTTTTAAACTTTTTTGTGGTCAGAATTTATTTGCATGTGGAAAACAATTTCGAACAATTAGATTAAACACTCATTATTTCATTTTATTAAAAAACAAACGTGATAAGCTTCAAATTCAAACAGGCAGACAAATGTTTCCAAGCCAAACAAATTATTTCACAGATGCTTACCGAAGGGCAACTGAAAGCAAATATGGATACCTTGTAATAGATTTATCGCCACATTCCAACCCAGAGTATAAACTTCCTACACATAATTTACCTGGTTATTTGACTGCTGTATTCCTACCCGAAAACAGTGAAACCATATGAGTGCCCGATTGTAGAAAGAAAGAGATTTTTGTAACTTTAGCTTTTTACTACTAACCAACAAAGAAAAGCGTTCGTGAAAACTATAACACTACCTCAGATAAAATGTATTGTACAAATCCTATTTAACGTACTGCGTGGGAATCAATCGGTACCAAAGAAGGATAAAAGTACGTTAGCAGAGAACAAATGAGTCATTATTTTCGAAAGGAATATCACCGGAAAAAAAGCAGATTATTGTTGCGATATTTTAAAAATATAATGCTGTTGTTAAAAGTAATTAAAAAAGAATTGTAATTATGGCGGAGGAGTTAGTATTAATACCCAAAGTCAAATGTGAAAGTATGCTGAAAAGTTTGGATGAGTTGAGGAGAATACGTGATCAACCACGAGAATCAAATGGGCGGGGGGGGGGGTGGGGGGTGGGGGTGGTAAATACAATTTTAACATCACACATACAAGATATTACGGAAACACATGGTATTAAAAGAGAAGCAAAAGCCAATGAAGAGCAAACTCTGAACAAAGGACGCTCAAGATTTATATAAAACATCCTATTGTACAGATGGATTTTTTTTTTGTAGACGGAGAACAAAGTGTCAGAAAATCCAAATTAATCAACTATATTATATTAAGGGCAACTACAGACCTGTGGGAGATGATCACGTGGCTAACCTTGATAGGAAGATACATACCACACCCCCATACACTCTTGATTGGAGAATATAACGCACGTCCACTAGCAAATTGCTTTACCCGATAGCTCTATAACGATGACTAGCGTATGGGAAGACTCCCATTTCTTTATCATGAGTGCAGTAACAATGGAAGTACCATCTGTAGAAGAATTGATAGCTCGATTTCCCGATGGGTCGCACCGTTTTGAGAGCGAAATTTTGTCTTTGAAAAGAAAGGTAGAGGAGCCTGAATTTAGTGACATTGATGAAGAAGAGCTGATTAAAGCAGCAGATGAAACAGAGAAAGGTGCTCAAGCGCAATTTAGAGAGAATGAAAAGGAGATACATATTCATACCTGTGATACTTTCGGAAAAACGTTTAACATAAATGTACTCTATGAGGAGAACAGTTTAGGCGACGTGACTATTTACAAAGTCATCAACGTCGTGTGCATGAAAATCGCTTACCTGGTGTAAAACACTTGTAACTGCAGACATTGTGATGGAGTATTTGAAGATTATCCATCATTGTTCCAGCACGTAGCATCCACTCCCTGGAAATCAAACTATTGGGATAATAGATCCTCCCTCATTAACAGCCTTAACTGAAGCAATAAACGTATATCTTTCAAACCAAATCAGAACTCCACAGAAAAGTGTTACCAACAATAAAAAGTTGCTACAAGGAAACGAGGATTTGCCTCAAAGTACACTAAACCGTGAAACCTTTCCACAGCAAAACAGAACCTGAGAGCAAAAACTAAACCGTGAAAACTTTCCACAGCAAAACAGAACCTGAGAGCAAAGTGCTTTATAACTGAGTCATTTATCCAAATCATTATGAGCGTTGAATCACAGATAAGAGATTATTTATTATCGCGAGTACGAAACCATGGCATAAAGTGGTATTTTATATCTGACACTTTTAATTAGTTATTTAAGCTTCAAATTAGGATCTTTAGTTTGAATAATTATTTGATGCTTATATAAACATGATAAATATAGCTTACCTCATATCAGTAGTTTAACAGCTAAACAGAAGTAGGGGTTGACTCTTCAACCAGCTTTCATTACTCGGTCTACTCTAAATACGATTCTAATGTTGGGATGATCGCATTCATCCTCTCAGTTTTCAGTTTCTGGCACCTGAAAATCTTCTCTTTCTCTATTATCGACCTCCAATCTGAGTGCAAAACTGGAAGGATTAACTTTATCCTCCCACATGACAGTTTCCGACATATGTAAATGTTCTCTTTCTTTGTCGCCAGATTCATCCCCCCACTTAAATGTTGTCGCACTATTTCAATTACTGCTACAAGCTCTTGCGAAACTCTTTCAAGCCCCTGCAATAATATCTGAATGGCGTAAAAACAGGTAGTGATGACAGAATATAATTGCTGTCTGTGCATCTTCGGTTTTACGGGTGGCGTACAAATTTTAGCCCTCCAAATTTATATTGGGTGATAAGTGACGTGTAATGATAAGGTATACGAACTTTAAATAGCTAAAAAAATATGCTATTATAATGGAGGGTGGGGGTGGATAATCACATAGAGATTTCAATATTATGCATTAATTGTCTTGTGTTAGAATATTTAATATGACATTATAAAACTGACACAGCTATAGGTAATATCGTACTTCACCCTAATAAAGCAGGTGTTAGAAAACATTCACAGATCAATAAATCGCTATCAGGTAAGTGACTTTATATCATTCCTAGCAATACAACAAAATAATTACAATATTCTTTAACGCCAGATGTTAACTCAAATAAAATGCCGCATTTTAAAACATTCTCCTATCAGTTTTATGCCATATGACGGGCAACCCTCCACACCTGTATAGAGAGTTTTACGATGTAGCCTTCAGGCTCTGATTATAAAATTCCCAAACATGTACACAATCACTGAGATGCCCTAACCTGTAAACAGATTTAGACCGCGCTCCTTAGAATATCCAAACGTGTAAATAATAAGGAAGATTATAACTAGAGAGATGTAAGATGTAGACTGTGGTCTTTTTTTGTATAATATAGGTATACTGTGACACAGAATTCTGACAGAATTAAAAAGATTCAGGAAAAAAATACTAAAGTCACCTTGACCTGTGAAGTAAAAAAAAAGTTGCTACGCGAGTGTTTTCTTTCTCACTTTTTTGCAAAAGATATAAATTAATAATCCAGAGGCTTTTGAATCATGGCAAATATAATAAAGCCAAAGTGAAAAACAAGATACATATACCATCAGGCATACATTGATGTTGGGATCTCTTATCCCTATTATCTTACATAGTTTAAGTTCTAATACCTCTGAATAACTAAACAATATGCTATTATAATGGAAGATGTGGGGGTTACATAAATAATTTCATATTATACATGAATTGTCTCTTGCTAGAAGATTTAATAATATGTATTTCATGGGAAGAACTAATTTATTGCAATTAGAAACCCTTTCCCCGTGTGATGATGGCACTAGTGCAAGGAATGTGCATTTTCTACGCACACACACACACACATACACACACGCTAAAGACAGTCTTTTAACTCAAAGATAAGAAAAAAAGATGCTGATAACTATTCTATGTGAACTTACTAAGAAGCTACCCAGGCTAGATTAACATCTTGATGATGTCAAGATTAAAACAGTCGTCGAAACAAAAACGAAGAAAGAATAACAAATTCAAGAACTTGCCCGTTTACACAAAAGCATGGCAACAACTGCTAAAATAAACACCACAGTAAAACGAGAACGTGTATGGTGAAATCTATACAAAGTATTAGATGATGATGTTTATAGTTGCAATCATTTCATAAAATAGTGGTAAAGTAGAAGTTTTGTCTCACCTACATAAAACGTTTGGTGACTAGGGTGGACACAAGTCGTAAGAAACTTTCGGTGACTAGTAATGACAGCCGGTGATAGGGTATGACCCACTGACTACTTTTGGCGACTAGCGCCGGTCGACGGGGCGTGGTGACTAGCACGAGAACTCCATTGCCTCCGCGCGGTCGCATGAAGGCTTGGTTGGTGGCTTAAGTTTTCGTGTGACGTATGTGTCCTTAGTTGCGTTGACGTACGGAGAAGAAACTTTTTAGATGCCTTTTTATTGCGGGCTTTCCGGTCGTGTATCCCCATAAGATGAGGCGCGGAGGGCGTCCATCTATCCATTTGTACTTGCTACGGTCGGTTTGACCCAGGAGGGTCAGGTAGATGTTTACGGCCCAGGTACCCGACGGCAAAACTCGCGTCAGCTATTTGAGTCACCGATATGGCTGCAGGACCCACAGACGAGGAACTCACCCGAGATGCTATTGTTTTTTTCTCCGCTAAACATGTCGCACTCAGATCGTTGTATGCATAGGACACGTGCGTCTATAAATCCTGTGTGGGTATGTCGTTGCGCGCTTGGAATACGGTTCAGGTGACGCGCCGAGGGGGCGAGGGGTGGGGGAGAGCGGCGGCCATGGGGCAACACACACCGTCGGTGTCAGGCGGCGAACCGCGCAGCTCAAAAGGAATTCCCAATAGCACCTAGCGTTGCCAGGATCTCTGCGAGGGCCTCATCCTTTGCGCGGGCTTTGAACCCGCTGTTACTGCCTCGTCGAGGGACCCGCGGCGTGCACCATCTGCGCGTTCGCAGCGTATCTCGCTCTTACCCACTTCATTCTTCTCGCGCTCGTCGAGAATGAGCCAGAACTCTTCCTCGGAGATGGAGCGGTCATGCAGCGCCCGGGATACGTGGTCCAGGATGGTGTTAAGATTAGCCTCCGCCAGGAAGCAGATTTAATCATATTTTGTCGGCCTTAGCGGTGTATTGGCAACTGGCGTACGCCCTGACCAGGGACAGCAGGCCACAGTCCAGGTACAGGCCCTCAAGTTCGACAGCGGTGGGTTAGGCGATGATTCTGGACAACAGGGCGACGCCTGCAACGCCATCCGCCATGGACACGACGGTCAGACCGCCATCGACACCATCGACTCAGTTGTACTTTTTGTAGAAACCCCGCCAATGCTCTGCTTCCGCGCGCAGCGCCCGGTCCACCGTCGTCCGACCCAAACCGAGCGCTTGTCGACGTCAGACGCTTGTTTTGCTAGCTAAATCCATGTGTCATCGTCCTCGGGGCTGACAGATCGCTCAGCTATGACTTTGTTTAGCTGCCACGGTTTCTAATTGCGGAAGCCAAAAATGGTTAAAGTGATCAATGCACCGGTTGCCTGCGCGTCTACGTTGAGGCTCTCGCACTGGATGGCGTCTCCCGGGGCCAACAGCGACGCATAGCCGATCGAGAAAGTCTCGTACTCAATGCCGGCCGCCTGGCTATCAATCCGCGCCCGTAGGCCCCCCGTTTACGCAAATCGAAAGCTCTGCCCACTGTCCGTCAAAACCCGCGCCTGGAAAAGCTATGGTGTCGTAGTTGTTGCTGAGGATGAACCCGCCCACGTTCTGCGTCACGCTCCAGCGGTTAAAACCAGCCGCGCTTGGCACCGTGGCCCCACTAACCGCTACGGCATCGGCCGTGACGCATAAGCCCAAAGGCGGGCACTTAGGTGCCAAATTCGCGAGGCCGGACTTGGTTGTATAATGGAATAAATCAAATACCGACGGGTCGTCTTGTTTTGAACGCCCATAGATGTCTACAGGAATGCCGCGTTCTGACGTTGTGGAGCGGTGCGTTTAACTCCGCACCTAGGTCAGTGTTTCGATGAGCAGCTGACTATCTGATAGTATCGTCCTGCGCCCCACGGTTTCTGCAGCTTCGACATAATGACGGACGAGTTAAAGGGACGACACATAAAACAAGATTACATGTATCACTCCAACCTTTAAATATGCCAGCAGTCTATTGGAAACTCGCGATCCTCATCGCTTCGACGACCAATCCAGAGGAAAATCTAAAATTCCCTGTCTTCCTGCTCCGCGCGAGCGCAACCGAAAAACGAATTAGAGAACACTCCGCACCAGTTGACGCCCCCTCAAACACAAAAAATATAGCTCCTGTGCTCCGTAGCCAAGTGGCATTTTCCCGAAATATAGAGTAGCGAGACCAGAACTTTTGATCTTGTCAATGAGAGCGAAGATGCCGTTAAGAATAAGACCGCAAAGTTGGTTGGTCGCACGGCCGCATCGACATAAGCCGTCACTGCTGCATCTTGTTGACTCACAGGTTCTGCCACAGCCACGATTTTGTTTGCGTTCATTATAATCAGAGAGCCATCCATAGGGGCGGTTCCATCAACGTTTAGGCAGCAAGCATCTACATAATCAATGTATGATATGGTTGCCACATCTTGGGGGCCGACAGAATCCGCCAGGACCATGACCCTGTTCGAGGTCATATCCAGGTGACCAGCCATGCTGTCGCCCACCTTGGCAGTTTATTACATATTCTTCTAAGGTTGCGACCGCAGCGTCGACGAAATGATTCCTAACTGCGTCGGCGCCTCTGATTGACGGGGCCCAGCGTTTTACGTATTCCTTTATGTTGCGACTGCAGAGTCGACGTATTTTTTTCTTGTGGGCCGCTAGACCCATGATATTGTTTGCCGCCATGTTTAGATAGCCATGGTGTCGCAGGCCATGGTGACCCGCATAGTGACTTACCTTGTAGGGGCCATTTCGCCCAAAAGCACGATCGTGGCGTCCAGGTGTTTTTTTCGAGCCACGTCCGTGTCGTCGGCGTACTTTTTTGCGGCCGTGTTCTCGTCGTCAATGTCCTTTTTCACCTCCGAGTCTTTTTAATCGGCGTACTTCTTTGCGTCCGCGTCTTGGCGGTCAACACATCTTTTGTAGCAGCATTTTCTGCCCGAATTGAGTCGTTCACGTTGCAGATGGCCCACTTGGTGGTCTCTTCGGCCTGCGGCCTGAAAGACGGCGATGATGCTTGGTACCTCCACGCTCGACGGACGTATCATCAGCTGGCAGAGATCCACGCAGAGATCCACCCCGGAGATCTTCAGGTTTCTGACGTTGTCAGCGAATACAACCACGTTCTTCGGGTCGGAATCGCCGACGCGGATGCTGTAAGACGCCGCCATGTCGGGCTTGGTTTCGTAGTGGGCGAGGTCTGCGAGAGCCCCGGTTACGGCCTTATCTTTCTGTGAGCGCCCGAAGATTTCAACAGGCTTGGCGCTCGCTCATGGTCACAGCCGGCCTGTTTCTAAACGATCCGGAGGGTCAGCGACAGCGCCGCATCAATCAGTGCAGCCATCGTCGAGTCGCGATCCATCGCCGTTAGTACCTCGAAAGACGCAAGGTACATCTTTAAGGACGCAGTGCTCCCCTCCGAGGCTTGGTCTGCAAGTCGTCCCGCCAGATACCCAGATCCCGCCTTCCGGTGTTCTCACCCGGTGAGGTACTTGTTGAAGTACTCGTCCATTCCCCCGTGCGACTCTCGGGTTGTCCGGAAATGGCCATGGGCGCGCGTGGTGACCCCGTCTGCCGCGATCGACTTCTTCGTGTCCAGTAGGGAGAGGCTCGTCTTGTTATTGCGGTATACCCCCATTCTGTGGTGGTCGCTGCGTATGGCGGACATGGCACTCTCTTTTCCTTTTAGTCACCGTTGGCTTTCTTAATCTCCGTGCTGTTCGCCCGCAGGATGGAGTACATCTTGGGGCGCAGGCGCCGTTGCATTCGTCCTTCAAATTTCAAACGACGTTCTTGATGTCGTCGCTATGAAGGGGGTGACCCTCTAAGTAGTCGCTAGTATCATACAAGGCGGCGTCGTTGGCCATGTCCCGGTTGATGTCCTCGGTTTCCACGGATATCTTCAGGCTGTCAGTGTCGGTGTACAGTAGTCAGGCCTTTTCCCAGTAGCGCGCCTTTACCTAGTTGTAGTAAAAGTCATAAATCAGGTGCTTCGATAAGTCGAGGACAAGGTCCCCGGTGTAGATCGAGCGGTTGAGCATAAGGCGGGAATTCATTGTAAGGACTGCACCGAGATTGCTGTCAAAGATTTTCCAGGTCAGGAAAGCTGGGTCGGCAACCAGGCGGCCAAACTTGTCCTCCTCACCCTTGGGCCGAACAAGGTCCACACGCATCTGCTTCTGGAAGTTCTCTATGGTCTTGCCGAAGACGGTGTTGTTCATGAGCTTCAAGTAGTCCTTCTCAAACTCGTTGTTTGCTTAGGCCCGCAGTCATGTGTTGTGCTGGATGTATGGTGCCATCCAGGAACACTGGTCAAATTCTTGCATCCGGTGGACTTTGGTGACTGGTATCCAGATGCTGGTGTTGAGCTTGAGATTGTGATGTGGCAGTGGTCGCGCACCCGGTCCTTCCCCAGGGGTTTGCTCAGATGTGACAGTCCTTCGCCCTCTGGAAAACTGCGTCCATAATCAGCTTGGCCAGGTTTGCAAAACCCCACGGATCCCATCCATCTCGCGCTCGAAGTTCCGAATGAAGGTGGTGACCGCATCTTTCCCACGTTATAACACCGGCTCCTTGGCGACCCCATCGCAGTGGATGACCGCATAGCATTAGCCGCACGGGACCTGGTTTGTTGATTTTCTGTGTGCTGCTTTCGCTTGGGTCGCGGGTGGGGCCTTTCACCTGCACATTCAACCCCCCAAACGTCTGCGTAGATGTGGTGAATAACCTTTCTATAAATGAGCCAAAACTTGTATATAGGTGAGGCAACACTTCTACTTGACCACTACTCATAATGCCGATGATGATGATGGTGATAATAATAATAAGAAGAACCATCTATAGTACATATTTGTCGTAAACTTTAAAATGGATATGAGTAAAATGTTTGAATGACAGAGTGTAAGAATTACCATATTCAAAATGGTGAACAATACATATGTTCAGTTACCTTATCAACTTTACATACACACGTTGATCTACACATCAGTATCAACGATAAAATCGGCATTGATGTCTAGATTGCTAGACGATCAAATTATTGTGATAAATTCCATAGCTCGCATATTTTTACAAAAACATAACACGGATGTGTGTGCAGTTTACTTATAGAATTTTGTTTAGAATCCTGTCTCTAAAGTTATTGTATCATGTGACCAGACGGATCATTTATGTTTGGTATGTCGATTGATTGCATGAAATAAGGCTTATATTTTTCACTTTTACAGCAGATTCCTTGCAAGCAGACACGACAGGGGTTTGTAAATAAACATTTAGGTCACATATGAACTAATACACGAACATTTCTAAACCTTGACAGAAATCATGTAAACATGTATGCTATTTCCATACTGATGCTTAATTCTCCCCAACACCAGAGCAAAGTAAGTACATTTTATTATTTATCACTCGATTGATGTAATATTGTAGATTTCAACCCAGGCAGAATTGTCTTACCTTGCTTCACATATAAAGTTTCTATTAGCGTCACAGTTAAAGTAATTCCAATAACTATCTACCATCTCCAAACAGTGCTCGTTGTTATTTGAATTGTCAGGTTGACTCGGATGCCAGTATGTGAACAACATGGGTCGAGATGCGCCTTTCTGACCCATCCATCGCCATTCATTTTCAGCCAACATGTCCGACCCATCTAGCCAAAAACGTAGAGTCTTGGATCCTGTGAACAGCCAGCAAAGCTAGTAAATGGATTTATCAAAGTGATGATTTATTTAGCTAATGTTAATTTTTAATTTGAAATCACGACTGGTACAGTAGCCGATTAAGTTATATTTTTTCTCAAGAAAATGTGTATGCGATGAATAGAACATCCGTGAATATTTAACCTTCGGTTTACATTGCTGTCATCTGAATATAGAGTTGCACAAAAGGACACACACACATTTCGAACTAAACAAGCTATTAGCCAGGGGAATAAACAACTTACATATACAAAACAAACACAAAACACAAAATCAAAAAAAATTCTGGACTCCTAGAATCACTAGGGTGAATTTACAAAAAGAGATATAAAAATTAATAGTTGTGTAACAATAATAAACTTGCGGGTTATTGTGTCTACCACATAGAGAACCAACATTGTTTTGACCTAATTTCAGGTTGTGAACTAAGGACGTAAACACAGTGTGACGAAAAATCAACGCCATCTACAGGATTTGCTAAAGAAATTATATCCCGGTAGAATTTTGCATGGATGTCAAGAGAATTGTGCTGGGTAATGGATAATAATAATAATAATAATAATAATAATAATAATAATAATAATAATAATAATACTCTACTACTACTACTACTAATAATAATAATAATATTAATAACAATAATCACTATTATTGTTATAATAATAATAATAATAATAATAATAATAATAATAATAATAATAATAATAATATCAATAATAATAATAATAATAATAATAATAATAATAATAATAATAATAATAATAATAATAATAATAATAATAATAATAACAATAATGACAATAATAATAATGACAATAAAATAATAAACATAATTAATGTAATTACTTGGGTGAATATGATCGCAAAAATTGCTTACGAGTGAAAAACTGATGACTGGCTGTAATCTTGGTAACAGATGCGTTATTAGAGTTCTGGAACAAGTTTGATTTTGGGGACGAGTACTAGTCGCTGGAAGCCTTTTAGGGTGAGGACTGCTCGTCGCTGTGAGCTTAATAGGACATATATCGAAGGGAGCGTGTTGCTCGTCTGCGCGGGCTCTACAGGTCGATGATTGCATGGACCATAGTCACTCATCGCCTCGATCTGTTTAGGATGGACTCTTACTAGAGTGGAGTGTCTCGCTCCCACGAGCCCCCAAGGATAAAACTTGGGAGGGTTTGAGCCCTTCGTCCCAGCAAGCTGTCCAGGACGAATATTGCACGAGCTTGAGTTACGTGCCCCTGCAAGCTCTTAAGGACGAAGATTGGGTGGGTTTATGCTGCTCTTCATCGCAAGCTCTCAAAGACGAATATTGCACGGGCCTGGGTTACTCGTCACCGCTAGCTCTCAAGGACGAAGGTTTGGAGGGTTTGGGTCGCTCTTTTGCCGCGAGCTCTCAAGGACGAATATTATGCAGGAGCAGGGCAATCGCTCCCGCGGGCAGGCAAGAACGTTCATTACGCAGGAGTTAGCCACTCATCGCCGAGTGCTTTCTACTGCAACAGAGCGATTTAATATTGTAAAACAAATTGTGTCCGTCTTAACATACACGTTGTGTCAGCACATCTGGTGCGCGCGCATGCGACGCAAAGGTCTTTTTTCAGATTAGTTGACGTTACAACATACGTATTAAAAATGGCAGGCAACTTCGACGACCTGGTAGACCTGACAGAGGAGATGGTGTATGAACGGCTAAGGATCAGAGACAGTCACTTCGATTACCTGATACTCGAGATGCATAGCGGGCTTCCGGCAGACAACAACCAGCTCAGTAATATGTCATCAAGCGTCTCTTACGTGGATGTTTTTTCGATACATACTTCGCCCTAGCTGTTGAGTTTTACCTCGATTCCCATGAGGATCCCAAAGATGAGCGCCCGTTTGAGTGGGGTTTAAAAGACTGGCTGGTTCCTGCTTCCAAGCTCACGGATCATATTTGGTAAATTATCTGCCTGGGAAACGACCGACTGAAGGGCCATCCCCGCTCCTCGAGTTGCTGCTGGACCACACCAATATACTGACCCAAAGCCATTCAGGTTTTTCGCCAATGGTACATTAGAATTACACAGGCTGTACCTTAGCCAGGAGAGCTTTAAGCTTCGCATCGGTCTTCTTTTTATCTCCTGAAACTTCGCGCCCTTCCGCTGGGCCGCCTCTTTCAGGCGCTTGATGGTGACCTCTTGTTCTTCACAGTTGTCTGTATGCTTTGCGAGGGCAGCCAGCGCGTCCGAAAGCTCTTTCCGCACAGACGCGATCTCCTCGCGCCGTGTCTGCAGCTTGCCTGCTGCTGAGACCACTTTTTTCGTGGCGGCGGCCAGATAATTTTACAACTCTTCTACCATCCCCCCTCCCCCGCTCATCCAGTAACCGATAGATACCATAGATAGTGTGAATTGCCTGTATCTGGGCGTTTCCGACGAGAATGCGATAAGTGTTACCGATAAGTGCCGCGAGAGTTACCAATATGTGTTACCGATAAAGGCAAAGAGAGTTACCGATAAGTGTCACCAGTAAGCACCGATATTACCGGTGTTGCTGCCAGTAAATATCGGTAACAAGTTCACATAAACATGGAGCGGAAACGTAGGTCCGACGCGACGAGGCTAGGTCCATTGAAGATAACACAGAGCGTGAAGTGCCACGAGATGAGGTCGTGAACTTGTTTAGCGACTTGCGCCAATACCCCTTTCTCATTGTCAGACGCCGCAAATGATTCGTGCTCCTTGTCTATGCCTGGACGCTCCCAACAGACAGCCCAATATGTGGAAATCTTGTTGTTGAAGCACAGCATTCACTCGTAGGAAGCCCGACCCCGCAATCACTTATTGATTTTGCATTGTCACTTAGAAACTACACTTGACACATACGAAATACCTGTTGACATTTACGGACGCTCAGCGGCCCGACGCAGCGCTGTTGTGGATCTGACCCAGTTTGCCACCAAAGCCGAATTGACTGAGTTTACCAGCCGGATTATTGTTCATGTTGACCCGGGCGAGCTTGTGATGTTTCAAGATCAAACTGGAAAACTTCAAACGTCCAACGTGGACATCAACAATGTTGTTTTGAAGCAGAGAGGCACCGTCGCGAAACACGTGACCGAGATCACCGAGAACCAGGGTATCAGAGTCTCTGGTGTGTCGGTTGCGTTTATCAAAGACTACGTCGATGTTGCCAATACTGAGATTAAACAATACGTGGATGTAAATATCGCCGCTCCGCCCTCGCTACCACGCGTAGTAACTTCATTTACATAAGCATATGACTGTTGACCAGCGAAGGAGAGGAAACAACTGACAGCATAATAACACATATAGTCGACTTGTTTTTTCTGACGTGGATGGCTTTGATAAACCTAAACCTCACATCCTAACGGCGCGCGAGTCCGGATCGTATTTATTTATTATATCCGGTTATTATATTGGGTGGGGTCAATTAACAGCTTTGATAAACAATAAACCTGGTATACGAGTAATAATACGTAACGAACCCGACACCAGTCTTCCAAAATCTTTAATATATACAATATCGGTATAATTGGTCGTCAGAGATAAAATTCAGTCTGAAGCATTCCACATCTGCCCACACGGATACTTGACTGTCGTTGGTGTTCATGTTTAAGATTTATCATTACACATGCGTGATGGATTCTGGACAGCCACGTGTTGACGATGTTGCGGAATTTACCGACGGGATGTTGAGCCAGCTGACAGCGGATACTAACATTGATAGCAATTTTGTTCTACTCGTCGACAAATATCTACTTTAGAGTGGTGTTATCAGGCCCTCATATACGCTCAAATATAATCTACGCGACGGCAGATAGAAATCGACAGTTGGGACCACCCTGATGTGCCACTACCAAATCGAGTCCGGGTTGGAATCATCGCATTAGCACGCGAAAATGCCCGGCAAAGAGAGACGTCACTGCAGGGCGTGAAATCACCCAAAGACTGTTTCTATAACGACGACGTGAAATTCACTGACCAATCGACACCTGTTACATTTCCAGAAGGTATTCTAGACCAATATTGACACGGTCAGAAAAAGAAAACCTAGTCGACTGATATTCAACAAAGACTCACTTGTCCGCGTAAGAGTTCTTGGACTAAAATGATCGCTAGATCCACAAAGCAAAAGCGTAATCAGTGTGGTTTTAGATTAACGTGGTACCAAACCTCAGAAACTCACAATCCCCAGGAAGATATTTTCTATGATTTCATTCTCCGGTGTACCAGTGAAAAAGCTAATTGGTTGGAAGTGCGGTTGCGTCTAGCACCTGGACAAGGCCATCCTGTAGACCAATTATACTTCACGGCAACAATATTAATAGAAGACCTGTGATGGACCCTCAAAGCTACCGACGTGAGAAAATAACAGAAGCGGAACAACAACTGCGAGATGAAATAGCCAAAAAACCGTTTTCTCCCAAAATACAAACGCGTGTGTGTTGTCGTGGGTGCTATTTGCTACTTGGTGTTGCTGGAATTGCGACTACAGCAACTATCATAGGCACGCCAATCGGAATTTGTTGTCTGAGCCATATCAATAGTAACCGGTGTCGCGGGTGGCGCTGAAAAAATTATATTTATTACGGCTGCATTTGCATATACGAGTCTATTCGGAAATTCTCGGGCCGGCACAAAGTAGTCTCAGCACAATTTCCAAGCTGTACTAGGTGGCCATCGAAGATAAAGCGATTACCACTGCCGAATTCGAGACTGTGTAGGCGGAATAGAAAAACTTCCTTTGAATTCGGGAACCGAATCAGGCAATTGATTTAAATGCAGTAAAAATCTAGTAACGCTCTCACAGTGCAGTCTCGGGGGCGCTCTTGGGGAGAACAGTCACCCGGACTGGATCCGTGTTTGAACGCGCGGAGCAATTGTACGCGCTGCGCCTGTGTGAGCAAAAATGATAAAATCGTGGGGTAACGAAGGCGTGGACCCGGATAAGTATTCGCGATCGCTAACGCCTAGTACGCAACTACTCATCGGCAGCAACAATGTCGTCGTATCCTGCACCGCAAGGCTGGCATTTACGACCGCTTTGAGTGACGGCTCACTAGGGCCGGTTGTAGCAAACCGAATAATTGTAAAAACAATCGTGGCCGCGCCATCGTTAACAACATCAGTGTAAAGCTTGAAGAAACAAATTGACCTCCATTAATGATGCCGATATATGGACTGTCTACAAGGGTCACTGGATGACGACAAGCGGACAAACAATGTCTATTAGGGTATTCAAAGCGCCAAATATGCCGCTATACGTGTCGGCGCTGGCAATGCCGTCTCTGCTACCGAGTTCGACGCGTCTATTGCTTCCACGTTTGGAGGCCGCTTCTTTGTGTCACTCGACTTCTTGAACGACCACATCACATAGTACCAATCCGGACTTTCAGACCCCCTCACCTTTCAGCGGACGTTCAATGACTACGACAGGGTGATCCGGAGCATCAGAGTTCGCACGCATGATCGCACAGCAGTACATGGGGAGGGTAGCAATCTTGTACATCCGAGTGCTGCGCAATCATAGGATAGTGGTGAACAAGAGCGACAGCACGTGGAACATCAACCTAAACACGCCAGCAAAAAGCATAAAGGCAATATTTATGCCCTTCTATGATGTGGCACGCAGCGCTGATTTCGCAAGCGATACCGAGTATTTCTACAACTCCCTTCTCGACAAGGTGCCGGCAACGATCGAGGGCGTCCAAAATCAGATCTTCGCCCATGGGCAGGAGCAAAACCAAGCAGTGGGAGGGAAGGAGCCCTAAAAATTATGGCGAGGAAATCTATATAAGACGCGTAGCTGCCGGAGATTGATGTACCTGTTTGCCCTCTTCATCGAATGAGATCGACGGTAGACCACGCACTTAACGGGTCGGGTGGGGGTAGGGGAGCGTAGAAAACGCGAACGAAGGCGTAACGCTGTAAATTACAAAAAATAAACCAGTCCAGGCCGAGTACATGTATATCGTCAAGAAGGCAGGCCCGGCGACAGCCACTCATGATACACTACTGCGCCAGCATGACCGTCTGTCTGAGCCAGTGGCTTCAGGGAATGCGATATGATACATAGAGCGGCATCTTAACTTTGCTGGCCTCGCGGAGATGAGAGACAATGAAGTCCCGAAAACCTTCGCCATATACGAGGCTAAACTAGGGGCCAATATGACTGCTTCGCTAGGGTCGTCCCTAGTTGGCCTGTACACGGCGGTCGTGAGCCACTTGCTGCCCATAAATAACCGCGAGCACCTTGCGACAGATTTAAAAATTATCCGCTCATCATGGTCTCTTTAACGAGCATAATGAGCCACCTCTATTTTAGGTACGGATAAGCACTATCGCCAATCGCGGCTGGCATAATAACATACAAGCACGTCAAGTCTAGCCAAACAAACGATGAGTTCGGCAGCGGTACCAAATATGGAACCGCTTCATTGACCGATGCAGGAACCGCTGGTTGCACCGATGACGGAAACGTAAGAGGTACCATCTCAGCCACTACTAGGAGGTAGGCACGTTGAAAAAGACTTCAACAAACGATGAGTGTTACAGAAGCACCGACAACAGCATCGAAGAAGGAACCGCCAGCAGAGTCGGCCTAGTTTTGGCGGCTGGCATCAAGCAAGTCTAATTTCGAGTCACGCTATGGCAGCAAGAGGTGGCGCGCCTGTCGGGCAGCAACAATCCCTACTTGTTTTATATGGAGATGTCTACACCACCGTACGCTAAAGAATTCGGCTACCTACCTTACGTTGGAACAGAACTTGGCGGTCTGGAGCTCAGGTACACAATGATCCTGAACGCGTGCTAAAAATGAGACCGGTCGACCTTGGACGCCTAGACTTCCAAGACGCAACGAAAGCTGTTACCATCACTTGGTGCAGAGCCTTTGGACCCACGACATGCTAATTAAACAGGCATCCTTATGACCAATATCATCACGTTCGTATGATGGCCGATGTAGCTACTCGTCGTTGGCGGAGCGCTTGTCAACGCCCACGACTTTACTAGCTCTAACTACCTGTTCTGCGCGCTAAAACGAGTAACCCAGGCCCGTACAGTATTCGTCCTTTAGAGCTCGCCGAGGCGAGGCGAGAAAATCGGGCACGTGCAATATTCGTCCTGAAGAGCCCACGGAGACGAGTAACCCGTCCCTTTGATATTCGTCCTAAATAGCTTCCAGCGACTACGGTCCTCGTCCAACAAACTGTTTCAGAACTCCCATAACGCATCTATATAGAGAGACAGACAGAGACAGAGAGAAAGAGATACAGAGACAGAGACATAGAGATAGGGAGACAGAGGGAGAGACAGAACGAGAGAGGGACAGTAGGTAGTTAGGGAGATATGTAATTAGGTAGATAGATATGTAGATCCACAGATTTATAGAATGATAGGTGTATATACCTACCATGGTACCTTGAAATGATCCCCAATACAAGCGCGTTCTCGTTTGCATCTTCAACATCTCGATTACAGAACAGTAAACCTAAGTGATAACATAGATGAAGTCCTCATAGCTTGCAAAGTCTTAGATAACAGAATAGTGTAGATGTTTAAGTAAACTAGGGTAACCATCATTGCATTCTGACATTCTGACTTCCATCATATTTACGCGAAGTATGTAACTTTGGACGGCTAGTCTTCACAAAGTATAGACTCTTTTATCTTGGCAGATTTAACTTTATACTAATCATTTTTTACGTCTATTATGTGCCGGATGGTGATAGACAAACACGTGATCTTTTCACTAATTGTTTGACATTACAAGAACAAATCTTTAAGCAGGTTTCCATCATACAATATTCCGAAACTGTTTGATTCCATTCTACTTTTGGCCAACAAATTTCAGGTTTCCAACGAAATATCATATCGAATTTTGACATTTTATGTCCTATGAAACAAAATTATATATTTTTAAATAGTTTGATAGGCCGGTTTTCTTTGGCAAAAGACATTAAATTAAAACGAAAAAAAAAATCATTGCACAGACTTTACTGCTCTTCTACTCTATGAAAAAAATGTACTCGCTTGGTCTTTAATTACCTTTGCTTCAGCCAGCTTGCATTTACCTCCAGCAATTTGTAGCATCTGTCTCCATGACGTTCAAAACTTTCCGGACAAGTGGCACTTAAACCTTCAAAAAATAAGGATGCTTATATTTATCCCCTTAAAAGAATTTTCTACGATTGTGTTGACCAAGAGTAGTATAGGAAGCGTAAATTCTGGCTCAATTAATCGTCAATTCTTTTTAATGAGTAAAACACTGGCTGACAAAATCTGAAAATAGTTGTTATAACAACAAAACCGTGACTCAGTTGTCGTCAAATTTTTATGAACCTATCTCCTGGCTCACTAACTTCCAAATATATATGAGCGTAACTCTTCGCTCAGTGGTCGCCATTTATGTATCAGGAAAAGCTGACTCAGTGGTCAGGTTTTTCTGAACGTAACTCCTGGATCAGTGGTTACAAAAAATTTTTACCAAAAACCTGGATCATCGGTTGTCATTTTTGTATGAGAGAGACCTGGCTCAGTAGTCGTCACATGTTTTTTATGAAAGAAACATGACTTAGTGGTCGTCAAATAATTTTTATAAAAATAAAACCACCGGCCCAATGCTACCCCACAAACCACAAAAACATAAGATAAAATCTCAGCGCCTATCCCCCAATTGTATTGTTTTAACATTCTCTGAATACAAACAACTATGAAAAGTGTTATATAAATAAATCATGGAATCCAAATTTGAAAAGGAAACAAAAACAAACAAAATAAATGGCCACCTTACCGTTGTCCTGCAACTAAATTTAGTCCATGAGTGATGGAGGAATATCAGATCTATTTAATGAGATAAAGAGATATTACACAATGAATACCTATTTTACATGCAACACACGGAACATTTTCAAACTGTAGAAACAGGGCACAATGTGACATTAAATTGTAGCAAAATCAATTAAACTGGGAAGTATGGTGTGCAGCAGCAGGATGTGGAATAAGTTTATATCAAAAATATACAACAGGGTTACTAACATCAATATATAAGTTTCATACGTACTTTCAGATAACAAACTGCTATATGGATCCTAAATGCTATTACCATATAATAAAGTATATAAATCCAACAGCTTAGATCTAAGTAAATTTTTCATTAACTTATAATAACTTAATATTCCACAATATATTGATTAGATATATATAACAGGGAAGAATGTAACTGATGTAAATGAGGCTAGAACCTATTAAAAATTAGAAATGTATATGACTGACGATGAGATAAGTAGACAGGAAACATATTAACTAGACAAATGGAGGAATAGAGGCAGGTGGGTACGATACAGTTATGAGCAATATAACTCTCAAACAATAAAAGAAGAATAAACAGATTTAACATACTTCATTCTGCGAGTTAGCAGCGTCCTAACAAACGAAGGAATATCGCGCCTATATCAGTCTATTAGATCATAAGTATTATCTATTTTAGGTGCTCAAATACAACATAGAAAATCTTTTAGGGAGTCTGATTATACTGGTCAAGACACAGTAAAACAAAACAAATAATAAAAGTTTGATATTTGATTTTAGGTGAACAAGGTAATGACACAAATGAAAACATTTGAATAGGGTTTTAACAATATATTTCACGTAGACGAATACATTACAATAACATCTCAGCAATATATTTGAAAATCAAAACTTAGGCTACGCTGCGCAGTTGGTGTGAGGGTGATTATTTGATGCCCAGTCAGTGGCTTGATGGCCAGGTGGAGCCATGGGGTCATGACCGCAGGTACCAAACGCTGTGAGAGCTCCAAAATTGCGCCTGTAGGGAAGCCAAAATGAACGTGGCCCTATCTACTAATGCACATGACCCTATCTGCTTTACACCTGCCACCACACCACTGTACCCAGTGATATGGTGATGCAAATGAATAGCATAGTAGGTTAAAATAATAATTTCCTAAAGTCGTCATATTCACTTAAACTAAGAGTAAATCCTACTGTGAATACCGACGTGGCAATGAATACAACAACAGCAAATGAAAAGACTTTGTAATAATTTATCAAAAATAAAACAATAAAGATGATAAGACCAATAAAAATAACGTACACAAGCCTACATGACCTGATAATATAGATCATGAAACAAATAAACATGTGTTTATTATTATATCTGTGGTTGCAGGAACTGACGCAATTTGCGTTTTTAAATATATTAACAGATTAACTAGTTAGTTAATAGATTAGTTCATTTCTATTTTTTTACTTGAAATAAACCTTTCAGTTCAATTGCAAAAAAAACAAGCTAATTAATGCAAGAACTAATACAATAGCATTATCAGCTATTAAAGAAATAATATTTCTGGCCGATCTTAAAAGCCAGCTTATTACGCTACCAATTATACCCGACAATGCTGCTGCTTTTTTTTGCCTAAGTTAAATAAATACTCAGCAATATTCTTCATGCCTTGTTTGAATTTATCAATGAACGAACACCCTCTACCGCCGCTGCCACCGCTACTATCACCGCCTCCACCACTGCTTCTTAATGTTATTCTTTTTAAAAAATGTTATATGGTTAGGCTAGGGGTTGCTATAGTACCAATGGCTGCAAAAACAGTAGCAATTGTTACACCTGTTTCTTTGAACAGCCGTTTAAATTTTTCACCAAATGATAGGTTTTCTTTACGTTTTTACTCAAAGTAATAATATTATCTCAAGTTATTTTCTATGGCTGTTAAATGGCCAACTATCTGTACTCCCTTACTTTCATAACCTTGTAATATCTCATTATATTTAATTTTGCTAGTTGGATCGTTTTCCTTAACAATAGGATCTTTTGTTTTCTTTATATTTTCGTCGTTCCTGTCAAGATCTGTTTTTATTGCTGAATTTACAACATCAATAGCACTCACATATCGTCTTCATTCTCTTTCCTATTGATCAGTAAGTAATCTAACATTTCCTTTTTTAGTAATAGATCTTTTCTACGTCATATTTTTTCTATTTGATTCGTAACATCGATATTTTCCCAATTTAAATTCTCGTGTATTTCTGCTATACGATTTAAAGATTCTAAGAAATCTGTTTCAGCAACATTATCTTTAAATGTAGTCATTTATATTGGTTCAATGATTTCTCGCTTATTCCATAATTGTCCTTTTCTTTCTCGGCCTAATGATTCCAAAATACAATTTCCGCCTGTTTCATTATATGGAGTGTTAAATGATAACATTTTTTGCTGCTTACCAATCTTAGCATGTTGAATATGAGATTACCAATTTCTTTGCAATACAATGTTTTATTCATATTTTTAAAATGAGGTTCGTTTAATATATACTCTTCTTCACATAACTTGAAATTATGTTTGATATCTTTTTGTATTGTGTATTGTTAAACTGTTGTAGTAGGATAAGGAGTGGGATCAGGAGTCAGATCAACAGAAGGAGATTCAGTTGTTGGTACTTCAATGACGTAACCATAACCACCTTCCGCCATTTTACACTATTTAACTTAATCCAAATCAACTTGAAAAAGTAAAGGCGTTTTCGAATCTAAACAATATATTGACATCAGTACTACATATGAAGACGGAAATTTTCGAATCTAAACAATATATTGACGTCAGTACTATATATGAAGACGCAATAACAGAAGCCTACAAACAGTAATTATAGATTAGCATAGTAAATGGAACATACAAGGATATAACTGGTAAGCACTTAACCGATAAGGAGTTGTACAAAATGGATTCAAAACAAATCCAGAAAGCATATGAATGATTGAAAATGCTAGATCAGCTTAAATATTAAAGTCATTGTCAGATGCAATAATATTAGGAATAGCATCTTTGAAAAGTCAATTTGTTCGAATTACAGAAAGAGTTTATAAAAGACTACATAACAACAAACTGAATTAGATGGTGTAGCGGGTTTTATCTTCAAGGATTGGATTACAATTTCAGCATTAAATCTAGCTTCATAACTTGTAAGCACAATACTTTTACAAAGGAAAATGAGCAAAGCGTCAGTGAATAGAACGAGTCGCAGGTTCAAGAAAACCATGACGTATTTACGTTAGAAAGTCAATAACAATAAATACTATTTAAGATATTTGTAAGTTAAAACTAACTTGAGGTAACTTGAAAATAACTTGAAAGTAACTTGAAAGTAATTTTAATGTCATTTGAATGTAACTTGACGATAACTTGAAAATAACTCGAAAGTAACTTGAAGGTAACATGAATAACTGTTTGGGAAACTTTAATTTCGTTGTAAAATAATTGGAAGTGGATAAAAGTAAAACTCAAGAATATTCAAAGGTTCTAAATTTACTAATGAAGTTAACTTCACAAAAGACAACAATTCCGCATAAAGTTGAACGTGGAAAACGTTCATAAAAGTTTAAAAAATCAAAGTAGAAAATCAATCTTAGGGCTACTGAGAGCAAAGAGTCACCCATGCATGACTTATATAGTGTTAAATTAGGCTACTACATTTATTACTTGATAGCTGGTATATTTATTACTATATGACTATGTGTTATATATTGTTTTACAAATTCAGTGACGGTGGAGCCTGTTATAACTTGATGTCCTACTAACATATCGCCTAAAGAGTCAAATCAAGTAAATCCATTCCAGAAATATTGTAGATAAACAGATTAAATAGTTAGTTCATAGATCATTTAATAGCGGAGTCATGAGTAAATTTAATAAAATTTATATTAAAAAAAGGAAACGAACAACATAATGAACACTATTTTACTAAACGTTACAGCATGCTTTTGAAGAGGATATTCAATTTTAAAATAGATTCCCCAACTAACATGGGTAATGAAGAAGTACTAAAACTGTTCATTCAAATTTCTTTGAGTCCGTTTATTATTGGCTATCTAATAGCTTATGTGATATTACTAGACAAGATAATTAAATATTTAAATGGAAGATAAATTACCTAACGAACATGGTTTTTTAATTTGAGGCTGATGAAATTTAATGAAATTAAGTATGATTTAACTAAAGAAATAGAACACTATTGAGATGTAATAAACAAATATTAAAAGAGCATATAAGCTTTTAAACTTTGTAGAGGTTGGTATAGCAAGTGCTTCAGGTTGAATTTTTTTTGCGGCTGCAAGTTTGGGAGTTGTTTTGGGCTGGTGCCCTAGGACTTAGTATTCCTCCAGCTTTTACAGGGTTTGTTGCACCTTTAATAGGTTTTTTTGCATAAGCTTTCAAAATAATAATGCTATTAACAAACGATAAGATTGTAACCTCTGTTGTAACTAAGTTGAATAATATTGATGAAAAGTTGGGTAAAATAATAAGTGATAATGCAATAAGTCACGACGAATTTAATATGATTGTTAGTGAATACAGCACATAGTAGTGACGTTGGAACTGCTTCGCTACACCGTAACATGACATCAGGACTGTTTCACAAGGATTCTCGTTACTTGAATGGTGAAGCCAAGTTACCTAACGACAAAGTCTAGCTGTATTAATAACAAAGATGGTTGATTATATATTTTATTACAGAGAATAGAGTTTGCAGTTGGTTATTGCAATATTTCAAATGATCAAGCAAAAAGAAAACAACAACAATAAAAATATATTCTACTATATAACAGATAAGAATTAAACTAAGACCATATCAATACATGATGGTTCCTATAATCTTGACATGTACACGACAATGTCAAAGAAGGCATGACCGCTGGTGGAGACAATGAAGAAAGCATAGATATTGAATGCCAGAAACATAACTTTCAAGTTTTAATAACTCCGAGTAATAATTACACAATGTATATAACTAATTACAACTCTGAATTATTAGTATTTGGTAGTGTGAGATCTATAAATAGATCTACCGAATGATACAGTTTGTGGATTTTGAGGCCTTCAAATGTATGTTTTCCTTAATCATTTAAACAATACAAAGAATTCTTGTAACGCCTCCAACTCTAATATACTAAAGTTCCTACCTACTACAACTATTTTTTTCACGGTCATTTCATCTTATGCGATGTTCATAGTCGATATAAACAATTACAAATAGGTACTGTAAAAAGATTAAATATCAACATTGAAGATGAAAGAGGAAAGTAATGGATTTTAATGGTATGCCAATTACATATATGTTTAGAATATCTCAAGTTTACTATTTCCATTAAATATATTGCAGAAAATCCTTAAGAGGCTTTAGTGATATTAATTTCAAATTCATAGAGAAAAATGAAAGAGATAAATCACTAAGTCAAACGCTAAACAATGACTTAACTTGAACAACAGTTCATTACAAATTTAACAGATCCGATAGAAATATACGATGAAGCTAATAAAAGATTTGTACAAGTACGTGTTGATGCTCCTATACTTAAAACTTTGGAAGATATCAATTCGAAACATATACAAATATGGAGAGAAGTTAATAATAAAGTAACAGCTGTGGATCAGTGAATCACAGACAAATCTACTAAACTCCCAGAACTGCAAAAAGAAAAGATGATAACAGGAAAAAGATTTCAGCTCCTCAAGATTGATTCACCGGGATATAAAGAATTATATCAACTGCTTTACAAACCTTACAAACTGTTAGCGCGGAATCCAACACTGGGCCTGTAGTAAACATACAGAAATTATTAGAACCAATTGAGCAAACTATAAATGCTAAAATATGAGTCTTGGAGAGTAATGTGGAGGAAATAAAGAAGTCTTTACAAAATCAAAAACCATTGCAGAAAGAATTAAACGATGAGAAGAAACGGAATGTTGTAGATATTAAAAGTTGTTTAATGAGTTTCGAGCTGGTATAAAAAGGTTGAAAGATGGAGTGACATCTGTCGATAATAGTCTTTCCTAATTAGAGAGGAAGAATGGCCTTGAAGAAGTCAATGCAAAGATACAGAACTTAAAGAATAAGGTTATTGTGAGTGAAAGTCTATGACAACTTCCTGAGATTGATATATTTCATATTAAAGCAATAAAATAAAAGATTTTAAAGAATAGGGTTTTGTGAAACTCAAAAATGAACTATCTGTTGGAATAGAAAAAGTTTTAACAGGTAGTAAAGTATATGCAGATAAAGAACTTCTTAATAATATTGGTGTGGTATAAGGAAGTATTTGCAAATTAGATGAAAAGGTGAAACAGTTAAAAAGAGATTTTAAAGATATGTAACAAAAGATAGCACCAGAAACAAGTGAAAGTAAAACAGAAATTAATAATGATATAGATAAAACAATTTTATTATATAGTGAAAGAATTGATACAGTTCAATCATAAATAGAGAAATCACTAAGTAAATTAAACGCAGACATGGGACTTAAGACTGTCTCAATTAATGATATTAATACAAGGTTAAATGATCATAATCCAGGGTTGAATGATGATACTACAAGGATGAATGATGATAATACAAGGTTAGGTAAATTTGATAATGAAATTCCTGAAAGTAAATTACTTTGGATTTTTGTTTTACAACAAAAGATCCATATGACTTTACTAAATATGAAGGAGGTAAAATATAAAAATTAACCAGTTTTTTTTGTCTGGTTTCACAACACCACAAACAGTAGCTACTACTTATGGATTTGACTATGCTCCATCACTTTTTGCTGAATAGAATGTACACCTTATAGAGATTCGGAAAACTATTATGTTATGAAAATAAATAATTCAGGTTTATATTCAATTTTTACAAATTTCAATATCCAACCTACATTTGATTTAAAATTATATATTGTATTTATGGCAAATAATAAAAGTCATTAATGTGCAGTAAATAAAAATGAAGTAGTTGTAATAATGAAAAATATAATACCTAGAGGATCCCAACAAATAAAATATTATAGAATAACAGAACCAAAAACATATTATTTAGAAGAAAGCAATATTTCTTTTTGTTTTCAGTTAGAGTAGTTGGAGATAGACATCGGGGTTCTCTAAAAGTCGATTTTAATATGAATACAGAATTTTAAAAAATTATATAATTAAATATCACTATTTCAAAGATAAGGATGGAAAGGTATGACAATAATAAATATGTTTAGAATTGCTCAGATTAATTCGTTTGCCTTTTACAAAATTAAAATAATGACAGAAATAGCATAAACCCCGTCCTTGGCTAATATCTTTAAGAAGTTCTAGTGATTTAATTTGAATATTTAGGGAAATATGATAAGGTAAAGGAACTAGATACTTCAATATCTAGTGAACTAAATATGAGCAACAATCGTATTATACATTTGGATGAATATGAAGCATTAACAGATGCATTTACAAGGCAGTTTGTACAAGGACGTATTGATAGACAAATACGAAAGAATTTGGAGGATAATAATGTGAATAATTTTAAAACATGGAGAGAGGAAGCTGAAAAGAAATTAAATCGTATTAGTGCTATTATAAGTAACATGTTTGGAATTAGGAACATTTTGTTAATGATAACAAGAAAAATATTTTAGACGCCAAAAGAACTTAGCGATTTATTCATTTATTTAATGAATTATTTTCAATTAGTAGAAAAGATGGAAAAGCATAAAGAAAGACTACATGTTGTATTATCTTCTTTAGACAAACGTGTTGGAGAAGTAGAAGATCTTTAAAACTGTATACTACTTTAGAAGAATTCAATAAACTAGTAAATAAATTGGATGATTTTTACAAAAGTAAACACTTAAATTTAAGAAATTCCTAGTGGCAGAATATTACTTTATCAGTTTCAAACGGGAGATGAAGTAATTATTATTGATACTAAAATGAAAATTATGCTTATTATTGTTTATTAGTTGAAGTTAAAGGAACAATAAAACATATAATACATGGTTTTATGCATATAGTTTATCATTTTGTGACGCAAAAATAATCTAAGTACTACTTATGGATTTAACTATGCACCATCACGTTTTGCTGATCTTGCTATAGATAAAATTGGTTATAAAGCCTATACTGGTATCAAGAGAAAAAAGATCTGGTATATATTAAATTTTCGTAAAGGTTAACATTGAACCCACAATATATTTTGAATTGTACTATTGTACTATTAATAATTAATACCTATTTTTCTTATGCACTAAAAATAAAGAAATTGAACAGATACATTTAGGTGTACATGTATTAAAACTTGAATGGCGTAGAATTAAACAATCAAAAATATTTCATTTGCAAGAAAACAATATAGTATGTTTTTCAATTAGGAGTATTCAGAAGCCAAATGATGATGCAGATTAATTTAAATTTAATTTCAAAGACTATATAAAAATGTAATGTCATTAAATGACCGGAGCAGAAGCAATGATCGTCGAGCAATTCCTAATGTTTAGTATTCACGGGAGGTAAATTTCTATGTAAGTTATTTGATTATAGTAAAGCTGATACATAACGAGAAAGACCTAATCAATTGCAGAAAAATAATGAGTTCAATGAAAACAGAGCAAATACACTTGATTACATAAATGAACAAGTAAGATAGCAAGGTTTTCTTCGTCTGTATTCTTCCACTCATTTAGACGCCACTTTAGAAATACCTAGGCAACCTGAACTTAGTGATTTTCGCTAACCATCTGATGAACAGATAACTTATTATTATGTTTTATTACAGTTGTAATGAGTGATTGTATTTATATTGGCATTCAATTTCTTTGAGAAGTGAGCAGGGCGAGGGAGAGTTTAGACGAAATTTGTAGACGTCCTAGAATAATTATAACTAAATTTAGCTAAACAAATAAGATAACAACATATGGAAAAAATACAAAAAGTGTTAAGAACCATAATCTAACACGTCAGAAATTAAGACCTGCTATGCACAAAACTCTTGCATGAAACGCCATCACGCGTATCTCCCAATATCTACGGTATTATGTGCGTAGCTTAATTGCTCGGTTTTACAAGGTTGAAATAAAGGGACTCTCAAGGCAGTGATTATTCACACTTTTCTTAAAAACATGCATATACCTGGTTTTATTCGAGAGATTTGTAGGGTCTAGAAAATTAAATTATATACAATTTTCGATGATGGTAAGTACATACAATAACTAGATACTTGCTATTATCGATTAATATGAGGTTCAGAATGTAGGTGACTTTAGCAATCCAGCTGTATAGGTGAGAATTTCACACCTGTCGAGTTGTTTATAAGACATATGCCGTATTTGCCTGATGTATAGTAACTATAGTTCATGTATTTAGGAGCCTTATAAAAATAAATTGTATAAAATTATAGTACGGGGTGTGACTGCTTTGCTAGAGCTAATTTTCTGAGGAAATTATTAATAATAAAAAATTAGCTAACAGCCGGAAAGTGTATTCAGTCTTTATATAGGCTAGAAATTATAGTATAATTCAGTGAGAAGCACCAAGCGCCAGACTTGTAAACCAGTGGTTAAGGGTTCGAACTCAGGATTCCGCCTAAAATAGTTTGAATATATAATTGGGGTCAGACCTCAGTATCGAAAACGAGCCGCATAAAAGCAGATGAAAATACCTAATCAGAAATAAAAAATCTCCAAATAAAAAAAGAATAAAAAATAAATATAGAAACCATACTGCTACAGTGTGATGATGCATGACGCAAAGTCTAGTGTATGCAGAATAAAGAAGAACGCAATGTCGAAACTCAAGAGTAGGATAAAAGATAAAAGATCTACACAATAGATGCGTCCTTTCCCCTATGGTTGGTAACCTTTGTTTGTTTTTGTTTTTTTGTTTTTTTTTGTTTCTTTTTGTTTTTTTTTTTTTTTTCCTACGTATTATCAACAGGAAGAGGCTTAAATGGAAAAGACGAAAAAATTATTCTTTTTCATGGGCCTGTGCAAGCTGTTGGAGAGTATGTGTTCTTAATTATGTATCTTAAGGGCTGTGAATGCTTTAAAGACCAATTTAATATCAAGGTGTACTGTTCTTCTGGCGTGTGGTGTGGCCCTGGGCTCTGTTGTTATAGAAACTATTTGACAACCACTGAGTCAGGTTTCTCTCATAAACAATTTCACGACTAATGAACCAGGCGTTATGCTCATAAAAACTGAATGACCACTGAGCCAGGTTTTTCTAATAAAACTTTGACGACCACTTAGTCAGATGTTACGTTCATAACATCTTCAGACCCCTGAGCCACTTTTGTATCATAAAAATGTGACGACCACTGAGTCAGAAGTTACGCTCATAAAAATTTTACGACCTATGAGCCAGAATTTACGCTCATAAATTGTTGGGGTTAGTCAGCCAGGAGTTACGTTCATAAAATGTTACTACCATTGAGCCAGGATTTTGTTGTTATAACAACTTTTTTTTTGGGGGGGGGGGGGAAGGTGGTTAGCAAGCCAGCGTTTTTCTCATAAACAAATTTGACGAAGACTGAGCCAGTAGTTACCTTTACTATACTACTACCGTATCTAGTCTGTGACATTTTTCCGTATCTAGTCTACTACCGTAGACTGTCTGTGACATTAGTTTGCCTTCCTATAACATGCTGTTTCTTGCATCTAGTCAATTATAGTTGCATTAGTGTAATGTAGTTTTATATAACATTCCATATGGAGGCTATGACTTGAGTAGAATTTCAAAGCTTCACGGTACTCAAGTTGGAGATGTATAACCGTATTAAATGTCAACAACTGCTTTTGGGCACCGACAGGGTGTTGGGATGGGATGGGGTAGGGTTGGGCCTTCGTAGTATTTTAGATAGGGGTGTGCAACCAAGGGTCTCAAAAAGGACCCAATCATCACAGTAAATTTAAATTCATATAACTTATTCATACACTGTTCATATATATATATATATATATATATATATATATATATATATATACCTAACCTACTTTGACCATATAATATTAATCATTATGTAAACATATCCCTATTGAAGCAGATCAGTGCAAAATCTCTAATCTTGCACAAAGGGTTTTCAGTCAGATACACACTTTACAAGCAATAAAGTCGAGATTCCTAATTATGAACTTAATCGTGTACCCAAACTTTACTAAATGTTCCGTCAGGCTTAAACATTCACCTAAATGGGCGTCATGTCCCCATATGCCAGTTATAGAGGAAGTTCCGTCTCCCCTGGGGGAAGCGATAAGAAATATTATTACTAAGATGCATGGACAAAAACTCTCAGTTGTTAAATACCAAGGGCTGATACGACGTACTGAAAAACCTTATGGAACCCAAAAAGGACCAAATGGTTTGGATTTATAAAACAACGACATTTAAATATTCGACAATCACCGGAAATATACGAGAGCTATTTAAAAAGTTCTAAATATTATTGCCCTGTACAACAAAGTTCTTTATTAGTGAACAGTACGTTAGTGCATCGTCTCAAAGTACTCCCTATGCAGCTCTACACAGTCTGATGATCCAATTACTAAATTCCATTTTGTATTTACATTTTGGTATGTTTTTCATACACTGAAAAACTGCACTTTTAATCGCATAACGGCTTTCTAATCGTTTGCCCTTCGGCAAATCCTTGATAACGAGAGTCAGCCAAAAATCACTTGGAGCTAACCAGGGCTGTATGGAGATTGTGGCAAAGTTTGAATGATGGACTCCTTTGGAAAAGTCTGTTACAACGGCTGATTTATGTGCCATTGCGAGTCATGGGGTAGATGGATACCTCAGGTACCGATGTGAAGGCGGGTGATTCGGTAGAGTTCTACAACATTTGGCAACACTTTGAAGGCATAAAGGCATAAAATGTCCAGTGGCACTAGCAGAGTCAGCACAGACAAAACTGGATAACCAAGTCTTTTGCATCGAAAAATATTACGTATAAAATCTCTCTTGACAGTCCGACTACGTTGAGCTATTTGTGGTCTCTGCTCGTTTTGTCCCATCCAAACGTTGTTTTTTTTCTCTTGAGTCGGGTTCATAAAAGTAATGCATTTTTCATCACCTGTGACAATCTTATTCAAATTTCTTTGGTCACTCTTGTAATATCTGACAAGTAGCTGTTTGGTGATTGCAACCGAAGACTGTTTTTGATCAGCCGTGAACGAATGCGTGACCCATCTTGAACAAACCTTTCTGAACTTCAAACTATTCTTCATCATTATATTACAAACAGCTGACGAACAGCCCGTGTTATTAGAAATATCTTCCAATGTATATCGAGCATCTTCTTCAGTTGCTCCCTTCCCGCGGCCTTGATATCAATCTGAGAGTACCCTAAGTGCGCCCCGATTTTAAAGTATGCTCTTTCCTCAGTAGCAGAATTGTTCTCCTTTTCTCAAATTTTTTGGTCACTGTCATTTACCTATGTTACGTCACACGCATATACCTGCTGGTATTCGGCGTGCTGCACTTGCAGCTACAGATCATAGAACGTTATTTTGACTATCGATCGACGTTCAATTTTATGAGTAGGTTCAAATAATCAAAACAGTTATAACAATATATTCAGAACTTTTCAAATAACCCTCGTATTTTTGTTTGAAAATATGACTCCATTATCAAGGGAAAACTCATTTTGTATTCAGTTATAGTCCCAATGTAATAATTTCACTAACGTTAAAAAACGACACTCTCTTTCCCGAATATCTTAACTAAACTTGTGTCACAGAATCAGCTCAAATAATAAAAACTTTGCTGCACTTCAAATGCTATAATATTAATAATAATAATAATAATAATAATAACACTAATGTTTTAACAGAGTTTGAATAATACAGTTTTAAACTAACTCACAACTTTTAATAATGTTTTAATAATAATGTTTTAAACTAACTGATTCCTTTGACACATTTTTTTACACCAATTCTTCTTTTATATATGTGCATTTGTGCAGTGTGGATAGGAGCAAAAATGAAAACAAATACAGTCAAGCAGTGAATTGTGTTGATGCTCAAGCACAGTCGGTCAGTTCAACATAACATTGTGATTACGCGATTGACTCATTGGTATCATGCGTGACCTGGTTTCTGATTGGTTAGAACAACTTGTTTACTGGATAGTGCTAGAACGTAGTACTAGAGGTTTTAATTTGCTTTTGCGCAGCAGATTGGTATATAATGATATTTAATCACAGATCATAGAGTTATAGAGGAAGTTTATCTATTGTTTGTAAAATCAGCTGGTGGAAAATCTATTCTCTACATAGTACATTTTGGATTTGAGTACTATTGTTCAAGGAACTTAACAATACTCTACATTCACAGGAGTGTACCTGGGATTATTAATATTTTGGATTTAGAACTGAAAATCATTGGTATATCAAAAACATCGCAGACCCATTCATTCGGAACAATCTTTCATTCGGAACATTCATTCATTCGGAATACTTTGGATTAACTTCTGGATTATTGAAGTGTATAGGACAATTTAGACTAATTAAGAAAATTCTAACCTGTAAGTTATTTTTAATTCTTTCACTTTGTTTGTTTAAAATATTTTATATTTTAGGAAATTAAATTTGTATTTTAGAAATTGTGAAAGCTTGTTTGAGTCATTATTTCTTTTGTTATATTTACCCCTAGTCGTAACACAATAGTGGTTATTGAAATTGCTTTATACCAACACTTCCAAAGCCAGGTTACCTTTAATGTTTAGGGGGGGGGGCCTGGGATTTATCTTTGCAACAATGATATTTTCTTTTATTTTGTCTCAAGATATTTGTTCAGCTAATATAATGGATATAATTAGTCCATGCTTTCTAAAAATCAGAGCAAGATTATTTTTTCAGGCTATTCGGGGACCGGAAATTTAAACAGCAGTTGTAAAATAACAGGCATCAACTTAACATACTTTTTTTACGCATGATAAGCAAACCACTCAGATATTAGGTACGGGTATTCTCTTGGCGCGACGTTGTTCTTAGAACAGTCAAAATTGACAGCAATCTTGTTGATTATATTTTTTGTCACATTAATCTCCCAGGGTCTTGATTATCAATAAAAGTTCAATGTGATGCCTACGGAATACGTCTACTTCATATCGTTGTGGTTTGTTCATAAAGCCTGAACAGAGTTGATAAAGGTTGATTCCATTACATTTTACAAAGCATGGATAGTTTGAAAAGTTTACTAAATACTAATTTAAATATAGATAATTTGTTTTATTTTGTCATGTGTGTGTTATTACAACACTCTTTACATTATAGATACCACAAGTTCACAGTAGTGTGCAAATGATTGCAAGAAATTTAGTTTACTTCTTTGAGCATCTTGCAACAAAAAAACAACAACAAGAAACAACAACAAAAATAACCAAAGAACCATCCGGATTTTAACAGTACACTTAAAATAATCGGCATCAACTTAACATACTTTCGTCAAGAATGATCAGCAAACCAAACAGATATTAGGTACAGGTGTCCTGTTGACGCGACATTGAACTTTGAACAGTCAAAACTGACTGTGAAAATGTTGTTTATATTTTTATATCACATTAACCTCCCAGGGACTTGATTGTCAATTAAAGTTCAATGTAATGCCTACGGAATGAGTCTACTTAATATACGGATGATTTGTTTATAAAGCCTGAATGGAGTTGATCAGGGTTGATTCTATATATTTTAGGACTGTTGCTTTTAAAATCAAATTTTCATAGATTGGTAAGAACCAGTTTTACTTATTTGTTTATATATAAGATTAAGAATATATATATATATATATATATATATATATATATATATATATATATATATATATATATATATATATATATATAGTAATTAGGAAGCATTGATTGCAATAATGGGTAGGTTACCTGTTAATATGGAAAACGTCAAGTCTCCGACATACTAATAGTTAATAAGATCTAACCTCCGTTGACATCAAAGTCTTAAACGTCACAGAGAGTTAACAAGTTGGGTGAACCCGTCCTCAGACTTGCGACACTAGTGACATTGTGCAATATCTTTTGTAGCGATTCCGTTTATTCCGTGGAATGCCGAGGAATTAAACTAATCAGTAGGGTCAATCAAGCAGTCTTAGACTTCGACTTCCAACAAATGTATCACAATAGTTAAACTATTTATTTCAAATTATTTATCTTCATTTTTTAAATAATTTTTTTCTGAACACTAAGAGTGAAATGTACAGTGAAATTATCTAACCTAAACAAAGCAATATATGGAATATATGGAAATATGCATTACAATTTTGCACTTTAAGTAAATTAAAAGAGTTATATATATATATATATATATATATATATATATATATATATATATATATATATATATATATATATCATCGAATGTTTATTTGGCTTTTTACAAACATAATTTGAACAGTAAATAATCGAAAGTAAAATATGAATATTCGACAGCATTGATAAATATCGGCCATTCAGAGGAAATTGGTACATAAATACCCTTGATTGGGTTAAGAACAAACAAAACTTGTATCAATGAAAAAAAAATCACAACCCTCCCAAGAAAAACCCCTCCAAACAAAAAAAACAAAAAAAAACAACAGTAGTGTTTTGTTAATGTTGTGGAATCAATTTTAAATACTCCATAAATCCTCAGAGACCATACAACTACAATTTGGATATGTACAGAAACTAGTTTCACAGCGGTCCGATTAATATTCAACATATTTCCAAAAATTTAACTGGAATCCGATATCGCTGTAAATGTGTATGGAATATTGGAAGGAAGAGATGTTCATGCTGCTCAACAAAGCTCTTTACGAAAAAATGACAATAGAAGCTACATTAAATCTGTTTGGGTAAGGTAGACTGAGAAAATAAAACACGTCGACATGATGATTATATTCGTTTCAAGCCCTGGCCCCAACAGCCATAAGGATGGAAGGTATCTTTACGTTGAAATAAACCAGCATCTTTACAAATAAATTTAGACATCACGGACAGAAATATATATTAAAATAATTAAAATATTTTTAATACACCCAAAAAAGCAAAAACCACAAATGACTATGTTACAATGTACTCAAGAGATGCAATGCCTGAAGAAGGTTCAGTTGTACAATAGAACATTACTAGCACCGCTTAAAGGCTTCGTATGTTGTTTATTGTAATTTTTAAAAACAAAATATGTAATAGTGTTATGCAGCAGTCAGATATATCATGCAAACATTTAAACATATTCCATCATGGTTTTGTTTGTATCTAAAGTCAATTTAATAAAAGATATGAAGCTGTCGTTTGCAAATCAACAGATAAAAATCAGGTTTATTACAAATATTTGAATTATATCTTAAAATTAGTGTATACCGAATTAAGACCGAAACAATCAACACCTATAGTATTCACAGAGGAGGATGAAAACAAAACCCATCATATTTCGACAAATAAGTGTCATATTGCAACCAAAATATAGAAGACTATAACCACTTAACAGGGAAGTACAAAACTGGGCTGTACAAAACAAGTGGAATTTAAAATATAAGTATAAAACAGTCATCCATTTGTTCATTCACAATTTGTTAGGATATGACAGTCATCAATTTATCAAGACGCTTGTCAAATTGATCCTGGTGAACAGGTTACAGTAATACCGAATAAAGGTGAGAAATATATTTCGGTTAGCGATATTTTCATAGTTGATGGATGGTAAGGAAAAAACTTTGTAGATAACTTTCGAGTCCTTGGCCAATCTCTAGAGCAGAGTGCTTAGAATTTAAACGACGACGAGTTCGTTGAGACAACGATACACCTTGCTGCAGGGAAACATACTTTTTAATGAAAGGACATCTATCCATATGAGAAATTTCGAACGTTTCGATCGATTCATTGAAACATATAGACCACCCAAAGAAAAGTTGTACTCACCACTTAACAATTCAAGCATATAAAATGACGACTACCAGTCTGTAAATGATGTGATGTTACACTTCAACAGTCAAACATTATGTGATCCACATCACTATTAGGTGAAAATTTATATTTTAATGCCGTGTGACTTCTTGGAAGAATTTAGCAATGTCTGTATGATACATTACAAACTTGACCCAGCTCACTAATTCAGTGCACCAGAACTAATTCATAATGCTAGTTTAAAATGGCCATGCATTTTGTTAGAATTTTTGACAGATTATGACATATTCCTGATGATCAGGTCTGGAATAGGACGTGGAATTGGTATGACACCAAACAGATACGCAATTGCAAATAATTAATTCTTTGCAAACAAGTACGGTAAGATAAAATAAAATGATAGCGATGTCCACGTGTCAGAGCAAACCAGTCTAAGTACGGTGCAGCTCGTTAGCAAAGCCAGCAACGAAGCGGAGTACGAAATATCAAGGGATGCATCGGTGCTGAATCTGTTATGTCTATTGTTAGACCTGGGTTGGCAATCAAGTTCAATGTAGTTCTGCTTTGTTACAAGTGCTCTGTTGTGTAACTGATTGAAGGTTTTGTAAAAGGGTACTATATTAGTAAGAATTAATTGTTTAATATGTGAGAAAGAGAGGGAGAGAAAGAGAGAGAGAGAGAGAACTCCTAATCCAGTGTACATGAACGCTAATTGTGTTTTCATTCTTCTGTATGCATTTTAACCAAATATATTTGTATTTACCATTGTATTTTGATATTATGATTAATTGGACTGAATTGTTAATAATGATCATTTGTATTATAACAAAGTATTTTCTGCTTGTATTGATCGCTTAAGAAAAAAAAAATAGAAAGGGATCTTAGTCCAGTTCTAAAGTGAAAGGCTAAGGATGGGATAGAGGTGGGGAGAGCGAGGTGGAGACAGAATGAGCATTTAAATCAAACTGGCGACTAAAACTTGGCAAAGGTGGAAATATTACATCGACAGAGCCTTGGAAATGTGTTTCTGATTTAATGTTTTCATAAACCGACTTCTTAAAAATCAATTTGTTGAGCATATCAGGTTTCCCCTATTCCAAAACGAACGAATGGGCGCAAAATTAGTAACACCCTATTCCATCTATTCGAGAGTTTGTTGTCTGATAGACGTTTTAATCGGTCTCTCACTTGTCTAAACAAATACTATACAATTACTGGAAATTCTGTCTGTGCTTCCGTCCAATAATTAATTGGATAACTTCATGACCTGTCCAAAACCCCGTTCACTCGTCTGTGCGTTTTTCTGTCCGTATTCCGTCAAAATCTGATGATCTGTTTGTCCGAGTAATGGACTGTCCGTTTATATGTTCACACATCTGTCTGTACGTCCTTTCATCCTTTTATTCGTCTATAAGTTCGTTCGTCCATCAGTTGTTTCAGCCATCTGTTCGCCAATTGCTCATCTGTCTATTCGCTCTTTGCTGATCTGTCCGTTTGACTTTTCATCTCTTCGTCCGTCCGCCCATTTGTCCTATTTGTATCCATCTATTGTTGTGCTTGCCTGCCAGTCTAAACAACCGACTGTTTTTCTCGTCAAAAAGTTGAATTTTTATGTCGTCTTCAAATACTTTCTGTTGAAACAGAAGATATATTAAAAATGTAATGCACCACGAAATATTGCTTTTTTCATAGTTGTACCTCCCATTTTGCACGTTAAAGGAGGATTTTTCAACTTTTATTGAAGATGAAGCACATTAAAAGAGGATACAATAGTGAAAAGGGGTGTTGGTATTCTTCATCATGTGCATACCTGCTTACCTACATACATACACTGTACATATATACAATAATTGTTGCATATTTGAAAATAACTGTGAATGCATGTCATTCGAAAAATAATACTTCAAACACACTTGCTTAATGTTGTCTTGATTGTTTCCCACTTGGTCGAACATCCAAGCACAGCACAAATAGGAAATAGCAGCTAGTCATGTTCGCGATCTAAAGAAATGCAGTGAAGGTGAGAAGAAGCAAACTTACATAAGGGGATTATTTTTATCTTCACGAAACAGCAAATTTGCAAGTGTGTGGCAAATTTGCCAGTGTGTGTGCGTTTGTATTTGTGGGTGTTTGTGTAGATGTTCCACAGAGAGCGAGTGTGTGTGCATGTGTATGTACGCGCACTTACGTATATATATATATATATATATATATATATATATATATATATATATATATATATATATATATATATATATATATATATATATATACATGTTTGTTAGGGTATGTTTTATTGCGCTGAAGAAAACAAATGATATTGCACTGAAGTTAAACGAGACCAGGTTTCCTTCCTATAATTTGCTTCAATGAAATATATAACTATTCTAAACACCCTTATCCTCGGCTATTTCTGCGAGAGAAACAATATGCATCGACTCCAAATCGGTGTCGTAATTTACAGGAAAATAACACATTTTGTTCCCCCGAAATTTCTTCGCAAAAATAGAAACAGCGATCTATTCGGACCACCCCTCTATTTTTACGATTGGATTGACCGTAGGATTGACAGAGAAGCTGCGAATGAAAAATAGTTTTATACATTCGCATCTTCCCGGTCAATCTTTGTTAAGCAAATAACAGAGGTGGTCCGAATGACAGCCGATGGCAGTTATCGGTATACATTCGATGCATGACCCGTAGGATTTACTGAGAAGTTGCGAATGCCCTACCCGTAAAACCGCAGTAAAGGGCAGTAACTACCAAAGCGACAAGGGAGTTAATAAAAAATACGTTAAAGACATTTGTATCGCCTCTCTCTCTCTCTCTCTCTCACACACACACACACACACGTACGTACACATATGCACATACACTAATATAAAACTGTAAATACATGTTAGTATACACCCATAATTTCCAGTAGCACAGACAACTTGCAATGACAATTATAATGAAGACGAATTAAACCATTTCAATTTATAAGTTTTTTGTGAAGGTAAAGACACATTACTATTATTTTTCTAATAAAGTAACTTCGGTCTCTTTAACTAATCTAATACTATCAAAACTAAATATACTACATTACTAATATAAATATTGGCATAAATTGATTAATTTCACCAGGAAAGCAATTCCCAACGATACAACAGAGAACCGCGGACGCTGATGCAGAAGGCTTTATAATGAATATGAAAATGTTCGCCATATAGAATACATTATTGGAATAATATATCTAATAAGAAACATTACAGTTTTTGAAAAATATTAACGGAAAAGAGAGCATTAACTTCATCCTCTTGCACGTCTATGTACCCACTGTAGTTCACAAACAGAACACGTCAGTCATATATTTGAAACTTTGGTGCACGTCATTTGATGTTTTCCCCTGTATATGACTTTTATCAACATTTTGCATTAAAACACAGTAGAGACCAATACCCGTGTAAAAAACAAAACTGTTCTGTGAAGTACCCATGTAGTACATACATCTAAGGAAAAAAAAAACATCATTAAAATCTGACATAGGGCCGATTATATTAATAAGCAAACCTAGTCCTTTCTACGGAAATGAAAGAGCACAAACAGCAATTGAACTCGAGCTATTGCAAACAGCACATACAAAGAGATCACCGGTAAAAACATGACCTGTAAAGTTGGTTAAATCGTTGCCAGATATTGTTTGGTTACCTCTATCCGTATTGAGCACTAGTTTGATAGCTATTAAATATATATATATATATATATATATATATATATATATATATATATATATATATATATATATATATATATATATAGAGAGAGAGAGAGAGAGAGAGAGAGAGAGAGAGAGAGAGAGAGAGAGAGAGAGAGAGAGAGAGAGAGAGAGAGAGAGAGCAACTGAAAAGGGAATGGAAGATAGATACTCTGATCAACATTTTGGACATGGATGACACAACGCGATGAAAGGTAAAAGACATAACTATTTGAGTTTATAAGGGAACATAATAATTTAAAAATCAGTTCTTTAAATTTACTTAATCGTACCTGTACATTAACATTTGTGTTACTTAGCAACTAACAAAATTTGTATGTATTAACTCAGATGAAGGACATTGTGTGTATTAACATTTTTGTGGTACTTCTTAATTATATTTTGTTCTCTTATTTCTACCAAATATTTATATTGAAAAAAGATTGTGAAAGTCATCACCTATGTGTTATTAGGCACACAATTCACATTTTCTTTCAGATATATACAAATTCTCGCACCTTCCAGTTTTAACTGGAAACATATGAGTCGTTGTACGGAACGTTGCTACAATTATTCTACACTGTTGTGGCAACACTGCGAAACAATATCACAACGATCCTAAAGTTATTTTACCTAAATTGTACAGGAAGACCTTTCTTAGAAACTGAATTATGTCATGATATTTTAATATATATATATATATATATATATATATATATATATATATATATATATATATATTGTAAGAGAAATATCGTGAACTATGTCCTCGTTTCCTTTCTGTAAACTAGCAATATATATCGACTATGTATATATATATATATATATATATATATATATATATATATATATATATATATATATATATATATATATATATATATACATACATATATTCGATAGTCAATCCTTCAAAGGTTTATGAATCTGTTCTTTGGTGGAATTTGCAAAGCCATTTATGCCATACGAATGTTTCAGCAGTTTTTTTAGTACAGATAGCGTATGAATGAAAATATCGAAATTTTCTAAATATTTCTTAACCTATCATATTTCTTCCCTAATTTTGTTATAGAAATTTAGATATTTATGTTGTATTTGTAATCCTATGATGTTCTTCTGAAGAGCAAAAAAGAAAAATTATCTTTAATTTTAATATGGAGCGCATTTACGGCTCAGATTGGTTCTTTCGCATTATGTCATGATTAACCTTCACTACCACTTGACACCTGTTAAATATTGTAAAAAAGGGATTAGTTTTGGCTAAAATAAGTTTGACAACTTTCGATTTCAATTTCGCCACGTGACGTCATGACATCAGTAGGTGCCAATGACGTCATAAGGGTTCCAAGTTGAAACTTATCTTCCTTGTAGCATTTTAGAATAGAGATAAGTATATTGATGAAAATGTATTTTTTTACCAGATTTTAGGGCCGTTTATAAGGTAAAGTGAATCTAGTCCTTTGGATATTATTGACTTCTATAAACCGCATTTTTTTCTAGCTATGACCTTTCCATTTCTTCACTAATTATTTTGCAAAAAAACATTGGTTGCGGGTTGGGGGGGGGTGAACATTTTGAAATGAAAGAATCTGAAAATCCCGATAACCACGATCATGATGATACAAGACCAGCACAGAATGTACAAACAGACGTTGCTGATACTGTAAATCTTGTAGTGCATTTGATAATTTCGTTACAAGACCAACAGAGTACGATCGCTACAAAACTAAATTGGACGAATTATTGGAAATTCTAATTAGAAAGTGGGTTCTGATTTTATAAGAAAATATGCGGGAAGTGTTCATGTTGAAGTATACAGAGTAAGCTATATTTATTTGTTCCTTAAGGATCCAACAAGATGGTGTTACGATATTATTATCACCTAGTATTTTTACAGACAGAACCAGGATAATCGAGCTTTATAAAAGATTAAGATAATGAGGAATATAAACTAAACTGTTTCTACTTCTACCTCAACAGATGAATTGAATGATGTATTGAATAGACTTAGAGATACATAAGAAAAACAACCTTAGTTGTGTAGTATATATGTAGTAGATTTAACCTGATGTAGTTAAATCAAAAAGAACCTGCTCGAGGTATATCACTATTGGAGGAAATTTGGACTGACACAAACAAAATAACTGGTGGATTAAGACAAGGAAATACAGAATTGTGTGAAGAAGTTGGTAAATTAGACGAAATAATTATTAAGTTATCTTCTCTTTGATATGCCAGACCTAAAATAACAAATTGTCGAAAAAGATTATACTCCACCAGAATACTGAGTTGTCAAGAGCTTATTTACCAAAAGAAATAAACGAGATGGGAGAATACAGAGAAGCTGTTTAAGTTGTCGCCTCAAATGTATAAACATTTAAAATAGAATTCGAACATCAAGGCGAACAGATAAAAAGACATGAAGACGTCATTAAGATATAAAAATATGAACCTGAAAATAGTATATTTCATAATGAACTAGACAACTGAAAAATTATGTGGTCAGAATTGACTAAACATACCAAAAAATTAAAAATATGTGTAAGTTAAAAAATATAAAAATTAAAGAAAATATAAAACATAAACTCCCTCAGAGATAAAGACTCAAAGTGTTATTCAGAAAAAAAGAATGTAACAATAGCTTCCACCGATACGGCAATATCAATGCCAATATCAGTAAGTGTTATGTCTATAGCAAGCGTGGTAAGAAATGATGTTATACCTACTACATTTGTGTCTGTCCGTCCTACTCCACATTTTCGACGTGAATCATTATTGGACAAACTTGAAACTGACTTAGCCAAGTATGTGTTTGGTTTAGCCAACAAAAAGAAAAAAATGGAAGCAGGTATTTGTAGCCGCCTTCTTGTTTTTTCATGCGTACAATTTTCTCGTTTAGCTGTGATGGTGTTTGGGTGTACCTTCTTTTTTCCGATCTGGTTTTGTGAACGATTCAAATGGAGTTTACGGTACTATAGAGCCATGAATACAATGACAGTGCTGATATTGAAATTTCTTGAAATGTTTTAATGCATTTTAAATTTAAAAGTGTTCTAAATATGTTCTTGTATGGGAGTACGATGGTGTTTAAACAAATTTTAGCTGGTTGACTGTCTCAAAACTGTTCATACCTATCTTCTTATATTAATTAAGTGTGAATTCTATCTTACTTTATACTTTCTTTGCTCCTTTCTCTGTCTCCCATACTTTGTTTTTTCTTTACCAGACTTACAAACATTTTAACTCAAATTATCCTTAACACGTTCAAGCTTCGTGATGCACCACCGTCAGAGTTGTGACCTTATATGTAGTATATGCGGACCTTCTCTTCAGATCTTATATAGGCTTTCATTCCTGTAAATCTAAAAAGAAAAATACTTTCTCTGGGCTTTTGATGAGGTCGCTATATTTCTTAATATCAATAGCTTGTGCTGGAGAGAATATCACCATAAACCTATTTTTGGAGTCAATCGGCGGAATGTTTTCAATCGTATCAATAAACAACGAAAAGATTTCAACACTGGCTGCAACATATATAATTAAAACACTCCACTGATGACGCAATACTTTATATACAAGAAAAATGTGTTGTGACCGCCTCAATTTTCAAAAGGACGTATAAGCAAGAAATTTAAGTTACAAGAACAAAAAAGGTGTCGTAAGTAATATGATTGGTGAAGTACTTTAGAAAGTGTCTGGTTATCGTTACTAATCATGTTACTCTTTCAACAATTACAACTGCAGTAACAACACAAATTCTGCTAATTCGCAACTGTAAATTTTTGTCTGGTAATTTAATGAAAACTGTAAAATGCGACAGTTGCAAAAGATAAAAGAACATAGAAGAGACGGAAAAGTGAAACACTTTTTAGCATCTTTGTGAACGCAGTGCATATAAACATGAGATTGATGATGGATATTCTACGACTCGATATTACATATTGGAAATTATAGATGATGAAAGGTCTAAAGGTAAGTGAAATTGAACGATAAAGTTTATATCGTTTGACAAACCTTACAAAACAGTGCACCTACGCTATGTGGAGGCCACCTTGGAAGATATAGAAAAGGAAACTGAGAATCACACAAATGAAGATATGTGACCCTGAGATCAAAAGGGGAGAGTGAGGATGTCGCAGAATTAAATATATCAGCTTCATAATGGATTAGACGATATAAGTAAATGAAAAACAAAATAACCCAAGCTTTAAGGCAAATATTCCTATGACTGTGACCTTGAACCTAAGATCAATGGGGCTAGAACATGTGTATCAGAACGTAATGTCTTAGCTTCATAAAGATACATCCCACGAATGTGAAAATTCGTCATGGGGCTTAGGAAATACAAGCAAATAAATAAATTCTAACTAATACCTTAACGCGAATCTTGTATGAATGTGACCTTGACCACAAGGTACAAGTGGCAAGTATGCATGTCTTTTGCTTCATCGCGATTAATGCCAAATATGATGAAAATCTATCAATGGATTTAGAAAATATATGCAAAAAAACAACTCTTAACAAACTGTGGACGGCGCCACCGCCGCGGCCGTCGAAAAAGTGACTGTCATGTCTCGTTTACCACTAACGTGAACTTGACAATACAAATATTGGCCTTATGAATGTGTTTACTAGTGTCTTTACTTAGTGTTAGGTATATTGCTTACGCTGTTAGGATGATGGAGAATGTACGTATTTTCCGGAAATGTCTTTGCCATTAAGAGAAAGTGATGATATGTATACCTTTTTAACACGTGATAAAAAATATTCAAACCTTAAATAATGGTTTTATAATTCTTTGTTTGTCATGCACAGTGTAAAGTAATTAGATTTTAATTATTTATGAAAAATGACCATCATTCTGTGGTTGAATAGTTTTCAAATTTTTTTGGCAAGGCTCTCGTCAGGCACGTGCACATTTTTTTATGTTAATTCAAATTAGTTGAGCACAACTGTTCGCTCGAGCCCTGACTACTGACGGGAGCTAAGCCACCTGAACCATCCTAGCCTTTGTGCCTAGCCGATTCCCGCAACACAAGATTTGATGTAGGAAGGGTAGTTACGTAGTTCGTGAATATAATTTACACACACACACACTCGATGAGAAGAACTTTCATTGATGCCATTTTTAAATTTTATATAACTTATTTTGAGACTGAAATACCAAAACAAACCATATTATATTTTTGCTGCATTTTGTGTTTGAAGCATGGTATGCTGGCTGTACTTTTGTACACGTTTATTACTTCTGTTCTATACTACAACAACAACAACAACAACTACTACTACTACTACTACAAAAAAAACAACAACAACTACTAGTAGTAATACTAACACTACTACACACGCACGCACGGACACACACACATATTTATTTCTTTAATTTATTCCCCAAGAATGCATTAGAATAAAGGACAACAAGAAAACCGTCAAATATATTTTGTCCAATGCTTTCTGCTTAATATTTATTTTTCAAGCATCATCTATAACAGTACCAATATCAAAGAATAATTATCAAATCAGAGGTTTTATTTTACAAGACTGGAGATATATTTTTTTTAAAGACAGGAGAGCAAGAGAATACAGATGATATGGTATGTAAAATATAATGACTTCTCTTTGAATGCTATTTTTAATCATTCCATTGTATAAGGTATGCATAGAGAGCACAAAATTAACTACAGGTAGATACAAGAGGCACTAAAGCATTAGTCATCTAACAATTACAAAATAATCTTCATCACTGAATTTATCCGCCTAGTAGCCTTTAACATTGTGGGTGATTCGAGGATTTGACAAACGCATTCTATGTTCCGTTAATTATGACGCTAACACAATCAAGTGTAGAAATTATTAATCGCAATTTTCTCAAGATTCGATAATGGCACTCATTTCATCATCCGGATATCTGTCTCTTCAGCCGACAATTTCTTCGTTGCCTAACAGGTCTCTGCAATTAAAATTGGAACTCGTGATATTATTGTTGATTGTGTTGCTAAAGAGAAAGAATGGAAGAAAGATAAAAAAATAACCAAACAAGAATCAGATGAATGTTGGCCACTCAACAGGGATGGTTACCTTTTCACCAGAAGATCATGTAAAAGACAAAGAGATTCATATTTCGTTGTCTGCCTTGTATCAAATGGCATATGCTTACATATTATATTTATTGCTTTGAAATGAATAATGTACCAATAAAGAATGTAATGCAAAATTTAACTGAGTTTTCTCTAATTAGTAGATATTCAGCTAGACTTATTTTAATGACTACTCACCAAGGAAGGGAGTCTCCATACATTTTTTATTTGAACTTTGTTTCAATTTTTAACGTTAATTATAGTACATAACAATCCGCGTATAGGTTTGTTTTTCCAAATACAGACAAACACAAAAGTTGTAATGATCGTCATAAGGGATATTAGACAAATGTATACAAGATCGAAAATTGCACAGAAACAACGAATAAGAAAAGATAAAAAGCATATTGCAGAAAACCTAAAGGTCTGGATTTTGCTGTAAAAATTTGATATGAAACGTAATTTTAAATAATGGAGGTATGATTTTCTTGAATGAAAGCCTGCTTTTGAATCTGACGCACTAAACATAATTGGAACTTGGGTATTAAATTCCCATGGTACAAAATAACGCTTTATTTTATTGAATCTGATCAAGTAATACTGTATTTATTTCATATGCGCCAGTGAAGATAATGATAAATACAATGCATCATCTTTCCTCTAGCTTCAAAAGATTAAGCAATTGGTTTAAATTACCTAATGGAAGTTTAGTTGTATTTATGCATATGTTCACTTGATCATGGACAACTGCATCAGCAGGCGTATACTCACAAATCGCCATGAACACCAAATACTTAATGTTACCTATATTATATAATAGCTGTCATGTAAATCTTCATGTTATTGCTGTGGCATTTCAAAATATTAAACGGTATAATATCAAGAACAAAAAGACCGATTTTTAAAACCGTGCTTATTTTCTCGCAACTCGGGCGAGAATGACAAGCCAGCTCTGTGTGCACATTTTCCGCAACCACTGGTAAACCAAGAGAGTGTGGCATCAGTGGAGGAAGTCTGCTTCGCAGGCAGATTGTTAAGAATGCATTATATATGTGCCCAGGGTTAAAGCCTAACATGTAAAAATAAAATAACTTTGTCTTAGTATGATATCCAGAAAATATCTTGATTTGTCGCTATATTTACAAACATAATTTTACATGCAAATACCTTATCAAACACCGACTATTTGGCAATTAAGTAAACAGAGAACTCCCACATCTTTTTTGGCTGTTTTTCATAGTCATGCTTCACAAAATATCTATACATGTTTCTGTGTCTGTCTGTATCCTTTAATTTACACTCGTTAATATTTCTTTCACAACCTTGTTATAGATTCCCATTAACAGCTTGCGTTATGTGTTGACTCGTTTATATCTTATATTGGAAGGACTAATTTTAATGTAATTAGAAAGCCTTTCCCGTGTAATGATGGCATTAATGGATAGAAATGTGCATTTTTCACACACACACTCTCTCTCTCTCACACACACACACACACACACACACACACACACTCACACACACACACACACACTAAATGCAATCTTGTAACTGTAAGATAAGAAAAAAGCTTCTGATAGGTACTCTATGCGAACTTAATCAGACGCGACCTAGGTTGAGATTTACATCTAGGGGATGTCAAAATTTTAAAAAGAACCTGCTAATTTAAACACCACAGTAAAACCAAAAAATGCATGGTGAAAGCTATAAAATGAAGTACATGATGATGATTACAGTTGCAATTATTTCATGATGAGGACGATGACGATGGTGATATTAATAATGATAAGAACCATCATGATATAATTGTAATTATAGTCCATACTTGTCGTAAATTTTAAAATGGATATGATTAAAATGTTTGAATGATAGAGTGTAAGAATTACCACACTCAAAATGGTGAAATATACATACATATAGTTACCATATTAACTTCACATACATACCATTCTGTACACATTAGTATCAACGATAAAATTGGCATTAGTATCTGCATTGATAGACGATCAAATTATTGTGATAAATTCCATAATTCGCATATTTTTACACAAGCATAACACGGATGTGTATGCAGTATACTTATATAATTTTGTTTGGAGCCCTGTCTCTGACGTCATGGCATCATGTGACCGGGCGGCTCATTAATGTTTGGCGTATCGACTGATCGCGTGAAATAGAGAATTTGTTTGTCACGTTTACAGTGGATTCTGTGCAAGTAGACATGTGAGGGATATGTAAATGCACATGTCGGTTAGATATGATCTAAAACACGTACATTTAAAAATCTTGATAGAAACCCTTTAAACCTGTATTCTATGTCCATACTGATGCTGAAATCTTCAAAACACGAAAGCTTGGAAAGATCGTAAATTTCATAATACATTACTCGATACATTTAATATCATTGATTTCAATTCCAGTAGTATTGTCTTACCTCGCTTCACATATAAAGTTTCTATGAACGTCACAATTATCGTCATTCCAAAGACCATCTCCAATTTCCAAACAGTGTTCGTTGTTATTGAAGTTGTCAGGTTGACCTGGATGCCAGTTTGTGAACGATATGAGTCGTGATGCTCCTTTCTGACCCATCCACCGCCATTCATTTTCAGACAACATGTCCGACCCGTCTATCCAGAAAAGTAAACTGGTCTTGGATCCTGTGAACAGCCGTAAAGCTAGTAAATGAATTTGTTTTAAAGCGTTTAAGTATTTTGCTAAGGTTAATTTTTAGTTTGAAATCACAACTGCTACAGTAAGCGATGAATTATCTGTTTTCTCAAGAAAATGTGTCTACGATGAATTGAACATCTCTGAATATTTAACTTTCTGTTTACATATATGTCATTTGAATATAAAAATGCATAAATACACACACACAAACACACACTCACCCACACACAAACACACACTCACACACACACACACACACACACACACATATATATATATATATATATATATTGCATGGGGAGTCTGACACAATTTTAGTTTCGGGTACGAGTGCTAGTCGCTGGAGCTGGGAGCTATGTAGGACGAATATCGAAGGGGCGGGTTACTCAATTCCGCGGGATCTTCGGGACGAATATTGCACGGACCAGAATTACTCTTTGCAGCGAGCTCTTCATAACAAACATTACACAAGAGTAGGTTCCGAGCCTGGCGAGCCCCCATGGATAAAATTGAGAGGGTTTGTGTTGCTCGTCCCCGCAAGCTCTCCAAGACGAATATTGCACGCAAGCTCCTAAGGATGAAAATTGAGTTGGCTTGGGCTGCTCGCCCCCGCAAGCTCTCAAGGACGACTATTGCACGGGCCTGGGTTAATTGTCCCCGCGAGCTTTCAAGGACGAAGATTGCGAGGGTTTTGACACCCTCGTCCCCAGGAGCCATCCAGGTCGAATATTACATACTGGCTATCAAAGACGCACATTACAAAGGAGTTACCCAGCCATCGCCGCGTGCTTTCTGATGCGACAGAGCGATTTAATTTTATTAAAAATATTTTGCACGCCTTAACAAACACGTTGTGACAGTACATCTAGTGCGCGCGTTCGCGACGCAAACATTTCTTAGAGATTAGTGGACGTTAAGACATACGTATTAAAAATGGCAGGCAGCTTCGACGACCTGGTAGACCTGACAGACGAGATGGTGTATGAATGGCTAAGGATCAGAGACAGTCACTTGATTATCTGGTAGACGAGATGCTTAGCAGGCTTCTGGCACACAGCAACCAGCTCAGCCATATGTCATCAAGCGAGTCTTATGGGGGTGGGGAGTAATCGATCACCGCTGCTCGCTAACCTCCATGGAATTTCTGTTCGAGGGCTTTCCGCACTAAGAGATGCTGATATAGTATCTTGGGGAAGAAGACCCCTTCTGGTCTGTCTGGCTGCAGTTTGCATATCCCAACGCCGCGCAGTAATATACACAACAGTTGTGAATGGCCTGTCCATCCCAGTCGCAACAATGGAGTTCTACCGACCCAGCTCTATGGTGTGAGATGCGGCCTCCTTGTTTCGTCTATTAGGCTCGGTGAACTAACAAACGACAGGGCCGGCCACGATCCTTGCGCGTGCCACATGGAATGACAGCCACGAGGCGGCATATTTGGCGTTTTTCGGTAGAGATGCCCTAGAAGGGCTGTCACAAGGACGACCGCCGCAACGATCAGGTGTATTTCGCCCACAATTGGCAGCATCAGCGAAACGGCCCAACCCTTTTTCAGTAAAGCGTCTGCCCGTGAAACCACCGACTGGAGGACCACGTCCCACTTCTCGAGTTGCTGGTTAATCACGCTAAGCTGCTTTTTCAAAGCCAATGCCGCATTAGAATTACCTTCGGCTTTAGTCTGGAGGGCCTTAAGCTTTGCTTCGGTCTTCTTTTATGTCTCCCGAAACCTAGCGCCCGCTAGCTGTGCCGCTTCTTTTAGCCGCTTGATGGCAACGGGTTGTTCTTCACGGTTCTCTTTATATTTCGCGAGGGCAGCCAGCGTGTGCGAAAGCTCATCGCGCCCTTTTTGCATCTTGTCTTCCGCTGCGATCAGTTTTTCCGTGGCGGCGGCCAGCTCCTTTTTCTAACTCTTGTGCCTTCCCCCTTTTCATGTCGTAACCGACGTGGGGAAATCGAGGGGCCTCGCCATGGATAGTGTGAATTGCGGGCATCCGGGCGTTACCGACGAGCGTGCTTTAAGTGTTACCGAATAAAGGCCAAGAGAATTACCGATAAGCGTCACCGGTAATCGCAGGTAAGCAGTTGTATTATTGGTGTTGCTACCGGTAAATATCGGTAACATTTAACTGAACTGCACATAAACATGGAGCGCAAATGTAGGTCCGACGTGACGAGGCTAGGCCCATCTCAGATAACACAGATCGAATATTGCCGCAAGATCAAATATGGAATCCGGCTCGCGGCACAGGAGTTCAAAATTTGTATGCGCAGGGTGTACGAGATCTAGCGGGGCGTCGCCGCCAAAGCAGAGGCCAAGGCCAGAGCCAGGGCTTCAACCCCCGAGGCTAAAGCGGAGATCAAGGCAGAGGCCAACGCAGCCACAGCTAAAACTCCGCGCCAGAAGATCAGAGACGTCTCTCTAGTTGCGAAAGACGCCACAGCCCGTCTCGGCGAAGAAATAAACGTCTAATAAACATGATTTCAGCCCTGGCGTAAGATGCCCGTAGGTTATAATGTGGACCCGGTGCTTTCTTCTTGACGCCTTTGTGCCTTTGGCGACGTTAGATGTGTCAGCCTTGGTCGTGAAATGTTAACATTGGCGTTGACAGTTCACAACCTTCTGCTGCAAACATGCAGACCGTATCGGATGATAGCGGCACAGCGCGTGAGGTGAAGCCATTCTTAGAAAAGTGCTAAAGCGGATATAAAAGTAAAAATAGGCAGCTTGGCAACACCTTTTTGTCCGCCTGCTAGGCGGTATTGTATAGTGGAGGCGCACTGGGGGTAGGTCTCGAGGCAGAAAGTCGATGCTCAAACGAGGCTTATGCTCCCGTTTCCATGACTGTTTTGACGGATATCACACAGCTTGTGATGCATTCCCAGCCGCGGCTACTTGTTTCAAGAGATGCGCTCGTGGCCGATTGGTTCCTTGTTTGCTGCCTCGTCGATATAAACGAAAAAGTGCGCCTTCTGCACAATTGACCGTATTCCATTTTTAAGCGCCATGTATTTGTACTCGCCAAGTATGAGCCGGAACTCTTCCTCAGACACAGTGTTGTCTTTTAGCACCCTGGACACATGGTCGGAGATCGTGTTAAACTTGGTTTGGACAAGACGCGCATTTTGTAGTGCTTTTTGGGTCATTGTAGCCAGCCGCCAGATAACGAAATCCCCAACAAGCGAAAACAGACCGCAGCCTAGCGATGTAATTTCGAGGCCGATGGCGATGGGCGCATCGATGATGGTTGACAATAAACCAGTTCCTGCTTCGCCGCCTCCCATTGCCCCAAGGGTCAGTACGGTAAATTGATTACGGAGCCATCTTAGTAAAGCATCGGCGGCCTGATGCTGCCCGAAGAATTCTGCCTCCTTGCTTGCAACTTGGCTTGTAACTGCTCGTGCTTCTCTTTCCCTTGCGATTCGTCCAAACTGACTGTCTAGGCCGAGGAGTTCTTGCGTCGGGGGGATGTCAGGGTTATCCGCTACCGCCTCTTCGACAGATGTGCCTGCTAATGCCAGGACCTCATCTGTTATGTTGATTTCGTGTGGAAACTCTTCTAGCGCAGCGCAAAGCTTTTCCCGCAACCCAGCTGATAGCAGCTCCTCTTTTAAACCCAACGCTCAGGCAAAATCAGCTCTTCCTTGTTTTTGTAGCGTGAATGTAGCCAATAATTTACTTGGATTGCTTTTCGCATTTAGCAGACTCCATCTCCGCCCCCTCTTCACCCCGAGTGCGCCGTCCCGCTTTGCCATAAATTTGAGATTTATGTCGCGCTTTCCAAACCACAAACTTTTGCGACACTTACCAAATTCGAATAGGAGTCTACATCTTCTAGCTTCAACCCATCCGGCATCTCGCTGCAACCAGCCATAGCAGGGGTTTCCGTTGGCAGCTCTTCTGTCTCATTTACTTCGGTGGTAAATGTAGTTTCATAATCGCCGATTTAGGTGTCGTTAGAGCGGGTGATGTTGCCCATTTCAAGGTCGAAGCCGCCTTCAATCATGACGCAGCGCGAATGACACACATTAAAAAAGGACCCGAGTCATCCAATACCCTCGCGGGCATGTCTCAATGCGGAAACAAACTCGACCCATTCTGCTCCCTTCGCCGCGCACTAGGTGTTAAGGAGGTCCGCAGTACAATCGTTGTAACCAATACCCCTAGCACCATAAACCAAAACCAGCTGATAATTGTTAGATTTCCGAACCTCGGCAGCGGCAATGTCATCGTACTCGGCAGAGATAGTCTGGCCTACACGATCGCTTTGAGCGGCAGCTCACAGGGACCGCTTGGCGCCAACCGCACGACTGTAAAACACCTGGGCTGCGACATCGTTAAAAAGTTTAGTATAAAGCTTGAAGGAAACAAATTCACCTGCATTGACGATGCCGATGTCTGGAGTGTCCACAAAGATATCTGGCTGACGGAAAAAGAGCGAACCAACGCTGCATAGAAGGTTATACAAAACGCCAATATTGCCGCTATACGTGTCGGCGCTGGCAATGCTGTTGCTGAAGTTCAGCACGATGCGTCCATCTCCGCCGCGTTTAGAATCCACTTCTTTGTGCCGCTCGACTTCCAGCTGCTGAACGACCACATCCCGTACTACCAGTCGGGGCTTTCAGATCGCCTCACCTTTTAGCTGACGTTCAAAGGCTGCGGCAGGGTGATCCGGAGCACCCTCATTGGTATCTCCTGGAGTTCGACGTCATTACTCACGCAGAGCAAACACGCATGATATGGCAGCAGTACATGGGGAGGGTTGCAATCTTGTACACCCGAGTGCAGCGCCATCGTAGGAAATTGGATAACGAGAGCGACAGCACATGAAACATCAACTTAAACATGCCAGCGCAAAGCGTGAAGGCAATAGTTATGCTCTGCGAGGATGTGGCACGCAGAACAGATTTTGCATGCGATCCATTTCAACAATCCCCTTATCGACAAGGTGTTGGTAATGATCTAGGGCGTCCCAAACCACCAGCGGCAAGAGGCCAAATAGTGAACGCGTAGTTGCCGGAGATTGATTTTGGTACATTCTACCAAAACCGGTTTCCCATCGTCATCGACATGAGGTCGACGGAGACCACGTGCTCCACGGGTCAGTGAGGCGCGTCGACAACTTTAGCAAAAGCACATTGCTGCAAATTTTAAAAACAGTCTAGGCCTGTACATCATCACTGAGTGCGACAGAGGCACCGCTAGCAGCACCAAAGACGGACCTGACAGCAATACCGAACGCGAAACGACCAGCAGTGCCAAATATGAAACTACCTTGTACTACCTGGCGTCCGGCGGAAAACCGAACAATCCGCAGGCTGGGTAGAAGCCCAAGCTTTCTGACTTTACACGCCTTCGCCTAACCTGCGAAAATACGAGTTAAATATTTATTTCTGAGTTCTTGCCGCCATGGGCTAAGTGGCCTATAAATATTTCTGCTCTGGTGAGCGCTGGGATTGGCTGGGCCGAAAGGCGACGGAGCAAGCATGCGCTGACCGTGGTCGATGTTACCAGTCGTGACACAGAGGCAGACCTCTGACCACCAAAGAGGCTTCCGAGGTCGCAGAGGCGCTGACGCGCATCTACAGGCGACGACCGTTAAGATGGCCCAAATTGCTTCAGATCGACCGAGGCCGGAAGCTGATGAGTGCATTTGTGCAACTCTAGGCCGGACACAGCGTACGTGTAAGGCGTGGCGAGGTTGGCGTCCATCCAGCACAAGGCGTTGTGGTGAGATTTAGCCGCACTCTGGTCTAGCGGCTATTTGGACACCAATACGTCCAGAAGATGTTGTTTTCCAAAAGCAAGACTTTGCAGAGTAGCACAGCGTGGGTTGGTGGCTGCCTGCTGTTGTATTGGCACTACACGGCGAAGTAGCGCAGCTCATAGATAAAAAAATCCACTGATGCCATCGGTTCTAAGTCTGCATCGCCTGAGGTATCCTCAAATACTCTGCTGCAGTACACCTTGAGAGCAGGAAGTAGGGCAGTGCTGTGGCACCGACCCCGTGTGATCGCCCTGGCTGACAGGTTTGACCTTCCAGGCCAGCCATTTATATATACCATCTTTCGGGTAATGGTGCTCCTAACAGAAGCTTCGCTCTTGTGCCACTGCAGATTGTGACTCCCGGTACCCAGCTACACCTTCAAACAGCTTTATCCATGACCCGGGTCAAAGGGCTCGTTGAGGTAACCCCCCCCCCAATTGTGCTGCTTTCCCCGCTCCCCTCTACGATCCGATAGTGGCCGAATGTCCGCTTGCGGACGCAGTCTGGCGCAATTCACTTCTGTGTGTCCTGTGATGATAGGCTCTTTTTGTATTTCAGTACAAGCCCATTATGTGGTGGTCGCTGCGGATGGCGCACATGTGCTGCCAGTACTCCAGGCGCGTGTTGAGGCATTCTTTGTAGAGTGTGAGCCTAATTTGCGTCTTTAGTGCGGCCTTCGTGACCCCCTTGGCCTATTGTATTCGGTAACCGGCTTGCTGTTGACCATCATAACCACCCCAGCAGGACTGTGTACAACCTGGGCCGGAGTCCCACGAACTCGACAACCGGTCGGCAGGCTTTGCATCATAGCCCATCACGACAGGTTGTTTTTATTGAGATACATTAGCCAGCTATTGGATTTGCTTGCGTCGTAGCCTGAGTAGGCCGGCTTGTTGGCCTTCGCATACCGTTAGTTGATCGTCGAGATTACGCTGCTGATGCCCTTCTCAATGAAGAGCTGCTGGCCAACGTTCGTCAGCAGCTCGAGCTTGACCCCCGGTCTTTTCTGGAGAGCGTGACAGCTCATCCCCAGAGCGCTAAAGTAGTGGGACAGGTCCAGGCCTGATACGCACAATTAATGTATGGATTGTTTTATTTGCGATTATGTCGACCACCCGTGTCATTAAATTGCAAATGACTAGACTGTAGCACGATACACAATGACAGACCCAAAGTCTTTAAATGTCACAAACAAGTCAAATCCAATCAATATTTACCACAAAATGCCACTTCGTTGGTGGCCAGCAAGGTGGCACTGAAGATGTCGGCTCGCTGCAGCACGTCCGTTCTGAGGTAGATATCGTGATAGTCTCTTAGCGTTTTGTAGCCAAACTCATTCAATACCCGCTGGGCGTGCTCATAGTCATAGGCGCTAATACCAGCGTCTCTAAGTCAACTGTAGAGGGCTTCTGCAGGCGAAAGCTGCGTTGTGCCAAATTGCAGTCAACTATCTTACGGATACACCCCTTTGCCAGTTAGGTGATGTCCCTGTATGTGTGTGTGCTCCCGCGTCACACGAAACGCTCCCTATTCCGTCTTGGCTAGACTGGCTGCCAGCTTTTCCAAAGATTCGCTCACACACTGCAGGCTGTCAATAAATCGCAGTTGACCGAGCGAGATTGACATGTATTTTTCCATATTATTTTGTATGGCGGTGATGTTCTCCGTCAAGGTGGTGCCGCGATGACTTCCATGATGAGGTGACCGTCGTAGCCGTGAAGACTGTGGATGACTACCGGGGTCTTCGCTTTCTGCTGACAGGCCGCAGCTTGAGGAAGCACGCTCCGTTGGCGGCTCCCAGGTACATGCTAGTGCTGTGGAAGTGGTCCTGCTCATTGTCTTTGCCCAGCGCCTTGGCACATACATGGCAGTCAGCCTCCTCCCAGTAGGCCTGGCGGTCGTCTCCGTCCATAACCAGATATGCCGGGTTGCATAATACCTCACGGATCTCTGTCAGTTGGGCATCCACGCGCTGAATAAAGAGAGCCACTGCCCCCTCTTCGAGGTAAAGAACCGGTGCCTTGGCATCTCCTTTGATGCGTATGACAACGTAGCAGAAGATGCAATGCTACTACGCCGCGAGTTTTCGCCCACCTTGTTGCGTCTCTGTTTAGGTGTGTACAATCCTTTTTATAACATTAAATGGGGCACGTTGCAGCTCGCACATTACCTTAGCAAATTGCTTGCATGCTTTTTCTTCTTTCTACTCAGATTTCGTTCCACTTTTCCACCTCCGCATCTAAGGCAGAGCCTTTGGGAGGTCCACACGCCTTAGCCGCATATCCAGCATGGCAATACTTGGAATCCGAGTCTGCTCTGGGCGCCGTGCACGCTGCAATAAGTGTTCACGCAGTTTTTCCGCACAACTCTTTGCTCCCTATTTTAAGCCACGCGCAACTGATATTCCCGTGAAACACCATGGCTGTTGCATGCTATAAGCTCGTATATCCTTGTGTATATACATTTCTAACATAAAATATTCTGTACCTGCCGCTCTGTAACAGTTGAAAGTAGGCGTCCTTGAAAGCCTGCTGCGGCGATGGCCACTCTCGTGCGTAATATTCGTCCTGGGGAGCTCGCTGGAACGAGCAATCCACTACAGTATAATCTTCGTCCTGAAGAGCATGCGGAGAAAAGGAACACGCCCCTTCAATATTCGTCTTAAAAAGCTCACAGCGACTAGCAGTACTCATCCTAAAAAGCTTCCAGTGACTAGCGCTCGTCCCCAAAACCAAATTGTTTTACCCCCCCCCCCGATAATTCATATATATGTATACGGGTAGATAGTTAGGCAAATTATATATATATATATATATATATATATATATATATATATATATATATATATATATATAGATAGATAGATAGATAGAGAGAGAGATAGATAGAGAGATAGATATATATCACATACCTACCGTGGAACCTTGAAATTATCCCCAACACAAGCGCATTCTCGTTTGCATCTTCAACAACTGCTAGGTCTCCTCCGATCACAGAACAGTAAACCTAAATGATAACATAGATGAAGTCCTCATAGCTTGCGAAGTCTTAGATTACAGAAATTGTGTAGATGTTTAAGTAAACTAGGGTAACCATCATTGCATTCTGACATACTGGCTTCCATAATGTTTACACAAAGTCTGAAAATTTGCAAGTGGTTTCTTGGACGGCTAGTTTTCACCAAGTATAGACATTTTTTCTTAACAGATTTTATTTTACACTGATCATTTTTCACGACTATTTTGTGCCCGATGGTATTTGACAAACGCGTGTTCTTTTCATTAATTACAAGAACAAATCTTTAGGCATGTTTCCATCATACACTATTCCAAAACCGTTTGATTCCACTCAAACATTACAAGTTTCCGACGGAATATAACATTTATTTTGACATGTAATGTCTAATGAAACAAAATTATAATTTTTTTAATGTTTGAACAGGCCGGTTTTTCTTCATAAAAGACTTAAAATAAAAACGATCAAAATAATCAATGCACAGACTTTATTGCTTTTATACTGTCTTCATATAAATGTACTCGCTCGGTATTTTATTACCTTTGCTTCAGCCCAACTTGCATTTGACTCCAGCACTTTGTAACATCGGTTTCCATGACGCTCAAAACTTTCCGGACAAGTGGCACTTACATCTGCAAAAAAATAAGGAATAATATATGTATCCCACTTTAAGGAATTTTCTACGATCGTGTTGACCAAGAGTAGTAAAGGAAACGTAACTTCAGGCTCAGTGGTCGTCAAAAGTTTGTGAGAAAAACACTGGCTCACAATCCCCAAAATAGTTGTTATATCAACAAAATCGTGCCTGAGTGGTCGTCTCCTGGCTCACTAACCCCAAAATATTTATTAGCGTAACTCCTGGCTCAGTGGTCGTCAAGTTTGTATGAATGTACCTTCTGGCTCAGTGGTCATCAATTTTTTATACGAAAAACCTGGCTCTGTGGTCGTCAAATTTTCAAAAATTTCTTTTATGAGCCAAAACTGTCTTAGTAGCAGTCAAATTTGTTATGAGAGAAGCCTGGCTCATGGGTCGTCAAAGTAATTGTTATAACAGCAAAGCTACCGGCCCACGACCACCCCACACACCAAAAAACATAGAATCAAAAAGTAAGCTCCTATCCCCCAATTTTATTGTTTTAAAATTCTCTGAATACAAACAACTATACCAAATATTATATAAAAAAATAATGAAATCCAAATTTGTACATGAAAACAAAAAGAAACAAATATACGTTGCACACCTTGCACTTGTCCTGCAACCAGTTTTAGCGCACGAGCTGCGACAAAGATATATTAAACAGTACATGCCTATTTTAAATACAAACCATGAACATTTTTAAAAACTACACTATCAGTTTTTATAGTGATGATTCAGTTAATAGGTACAGGGCACAAAACAAAGTTAATTAAACTGGGCAATATGGTGTGCAATAGAAGGGTGTGGAATAAATTATAGGAATTTATATATCTGATATACAACAGGGTTACTAACATCAATATATAAGTTTCACATGTACTTGCAGATAACAAAAAACTGCTATCTGAATGTTCAATACTATTGAAATATCATAAAGCATATTAATCCAACAAAGAACAACATAGATCAAAATAAATTTGATTAATTTGTAATAACTTTAATATAACACAAAATCATGATTGGAGATACATAAAAGAGAAAAATTTAATTGTTATTAATTGGGTTGGAATCTATTGCAAATTAGAAATGAATATGACTGATAATGAGATAAGTAAACAAGGAACATATCAACTATACAGAAGGGAGAATAAAGAACGGTGGTTACGATACAATATGAGCAACATAACTTTCAAACAATTCAAGAAGGAGAAATAGGTTTGATATACTTCTTTCTACGAATTAGCAGCGTCCTAACAAATCAAGGAATATTAAGCCTAAATAAGTCTAATAGATTGTATGTAATATCTATTTTAGGTGCGCAAGTACAAAACAAACTCTTTTCCGAAGTCTGAATATATACAGTAAAGCAAACAAAAAAAGTTGAATATTTGATTTTAGGTGAACATAATTGAAAATATTACAATAAGATTTCAACAATATATTACACAATCAAATGTTAGGCTACGTTATGCAATTGTTGGTGACGGTGTATTCTTGATACCCAGTGATATGGTGATGAAAATGGATAGTACAGTAGGTTAAAATAACAATTTCCGAAAGTCATCAGATTCACTTAAACTATGAGTAAATCCTAGCGTAAATACCTACATGGTAATGAATACAACAATAGCAGATGAAAAAGACTTTGTAAGAATTCGTCAAAAGACATACAATAAAGATCATAAGACCTAAAAGAATAATGTACACAATCCTATAGCACCTGCTAACATAGATCATGAAACCAATAAACATCTATTTATCTTTATGTCTGTGATTGCAAGAGCTGACGCAATTTACGTTTTTTTAAATAGATTAACTAGCTAGTTAATAGGTTAGTTAATCTCTGGTCTTTTTATTCCTGCAAAAGAAACTTGCAATTCAATTGCAAATAACAAGCTAATTAATGCAAGAATTATTAAAATAGCATTATCAGCCAATTAAGAAATAATCTTTTCGGCCGATGTTAAAAGCCAGCTTATTACACCTCCAATTATACCAGTCCAAGCTGCTTCTTTTTTACCTAAGTTAAATATATACTCAGCAATATTATTCACGCCTTGTTTGAATTTATCAATGAACAAACCATCGCAACCGCATCTGCCGTTGCTTCACCACCATTTCTTTTCCAGCTTCAAATCTGTATTCATTTAAGGAGGGGGGGGGGTTCTAAGCGAGTCATGTAACCTTTTTTGTGAAAATTCTAGTTTTTAGTTTCATTCAAAATTTGGAAGATAAATTAGAGCAGGATGTCATTTTCTTCTTTCAGATTTTGATATTTTTGTGTCAGGAAAATTGTGTGCCATTTATTATAGTATTGTTGTATTCAAATCAAATTTCGGTGAACATGGTTTAGTCTTTTATTAGGGCTTTTCCCATTCTAAAATGAGTGTGAAATCTTCTTTTTACACTTAATTTGATAACATATAAGATGTAATTGGTTCCATTAATATAATGTAAATTATCGACATATGAACAATAGACTTAATTTGATAACACATAACATGTAATTGGTTCCATTGATATAATGTAAATTATCAACATATGAACATTAGACTTAATTTGATAACACATAAAATGTAATTGGTTCTATTGATATAATGTAAATTATTGACATATGAACAATAGACTTAATTTGATAACGCATAAAATGCAATTGGTTCCATTGATATAATGTAAATTATTGACATATGAACAATAGACTTAATTTGATAACACATAACATGTAATTGGTTCCATTGATATAATGTAAATTATTGACATATGAACAACAATGCTTTATAGGACTATTCATCAGAGCTGGACTCTGTCATCGATACTTTTTCTTCCGGCTCTAAACAATTTAAATATTCGTCGTATTCTGTCCAATTTTCCAGCACATATTTGTTTGTCTTACTTGTTAACATTTTCTCAATCTTGAAGACACCATCTTACTTTTCGTGTAAAGATAACTGCTCGTAAATTATTTCCTCAGTATTATCCCTCTCTCTTTAAGTTCTAATTTATACTACAGGCTGTCCTAAAATTACTTCTCTGGTTATAACAAATCTCTTCCGTAAAACTAGGAAGATAGCCTTTAGCAAAAATAGACTTATATTTTGAGATCCTGACATTCACACCTATTTTATATTTAGGCATTTCATAGGCATCTGTTGTAAGATACCCGGATAAGTTTATCCATATTTTAAAGATCTATATATTTTAGATCTATTTTCTTCCTTGTTTGATTCAATCGATGATATGATATTATATATTATATAACGTTTTGTAATATATGTACCCATTTTCTTGGGGGGGGGGGGTCAGTAAAATACTTACACATTCGAGTCGTGACAGTGTGAGTGGAAAAATATTCAGTATTTTTCTTCCTTCAATAAATCCTTAACTTTTACGTTATAAAATTCCTTTCCCTAGTCCAACTGTTTTTGTTTTGTTTTTTTTTTTTTTTTTTTTTTTTTTTTTTTGGGGGGGGGGGGGGGGCTCGTTTCAAATATCTCCATAAAGCATACAATATTCCCTTTTTATTTATACGTTTTTAGCCCAGGTGTATTTTAAAAAAAAAAAAAAAAAAAAAAACATCTATCACTGTGAAAATATATTTGTAGACATTATGAAATGTTTTATATGCTTGTACTATATAGGCCTGGAACTGAGAAAATGCGTGACTAACATGAATCCATCTATATGGAAATCATTTTTTTCCTCTATTTATGTAATGTGTAAGCAGACTCTTTTATCATACAATCTTTAAGCTCGGAATATTTTATAGGACTTAAAGGTTGTTTCTTATCAGACTTTCCCTGCTTCGCTGTCAGGTTTAATTTGCCTCCACAATTGATTAATATTCCTAAAAGAAACTGGACATCTAGGATCATAGTATGTATCCCTTAAATAATGTTCTTTGATAGTATTTGTCACTTAATTATATAAGTTTATGGCCTTCAAATTTAAAAAAAGAAAGAAAAAAAACCCATTATACCTGGTATACACAAAAATCTAGTATAAAAAGCCAGTGCTTGTATGCACAAATATATTATGCGCGTAGCTTATCGATCGGTTTCGCCACAAGATTGAAAAAGTCGTCAACAAGATTAATTGCTGTGATGATTGGGTACCTTTTGGTCTGGTCAAAACGTTTTTTCACACTTTACTTAAAAACCTGCATATACCTGGTTTTATTGGAGATACTTATATGGTCTACAAAATTACATTCTATACATTTTCGATGATAATACGTACATATAATAATTAGATACTTGGTATTATTGATTGATATGATTTTCAGAATATAGGTCACTTTACCAATCGAGCTGTATAGGTGAGAATATCACACATGATGATTTGACCTTAAGTTGTTTATAAGACATATGTCGTAGGTAAACCTTGACGTTGGTTTTATTTATCGGATGTATAATATGTACATTCATGTATTTATGAGCCTTAGATATGTTCTTGTTGTGGGTTTAACGCCATTTTTCAGGACATGATATGCTATACAAGGCGACCAGTATATCTGGTCGAGGAAGAACCCCGGGAAACCCCTGGAAGAACCTCCGAATCACAGCAAGCTTTCTCATATATCTACATTGGAGGAGCCCGCGACTCGAAACTACGCGGACATTGGTGAGATGTCAGCGATCAGTAAGAACACTTGGCTACCCGGGACCCTCTATGAGCCTTCCAAAAATAAATTGTACAAAAATATAGTACGGGATGTGACTGTTTGCTAGAACTGATTCGCTGTAGATATTATTAGTAAAAGAAAAGGTTAATTAGCTAACAGCGGAAAGTGTATTCAGTCTTCATATAGTCTAGAAAGTATAGTATAACTCAGTGAAATGGACCAGTTGCATTCGAGCTCGGACTAGTAAACCAATGATTATGGATTGGAACCCAGTTTTCCTCCTAAAATAGTTTGCATCTATAATTGAAGTCAGACCTCAGTACCAAAAGCTAGTATCATAAAAGCAGAAATAAATATGTGTTCAGACATTTTAAAAAAAGATACAAATAAAAAAAAAATAATAATAAAAATAAAAACTATGCTGCTCAAGTATGATGAAGCATGACACAAAGTCACTGTATGCAAATAAAAAACAAAAATAAAAAATACGACTAACATATTATAAACCATGACACAACCTCGTGCATGCAGAATAAAGGAGAACAAAATTTCGATACTCGAGAGTATGAATAAAGATCTGCAAAATAAGTGCAACCTTTCTCTGTGGGTGATAACTTGTTTTTATCCTATGTACTATCCACAGGGAGAGGCTAAAATGGAATAGAAGAAGAATGTCTCTTTGTCATGACCAGCGCTAGCAGTTCGTGGGTTTGTGTTCTAATTCTAATTATGTATCTTAAGTGCTGCGAATGCTTTAAGGTACCAATTCAATATCAAGGTGTACATAAAAAAATTAATTCCTTGAAAGAACAAACCTGGACCCGAACCCGTAACAGCTAGTTGAAAACTACCTAAATGATAAGTTTGATTTTGTTTTATTAAATGGGTTATTCTTATGGTCATAAGATATGAACTAAAACAGTTAACTATGTAGTTATCAGGGGTTTTTTATTTTATTTTTCATTTTTTTTTTTTATTTTATTTATTTTTTTTTTTTTTGGTGTGTGGGTGGCCTTGGGCTCTGTTGTTATATCAACTATTTTGACAACCACTGAGCCAGGTTTCTCTCATTAAAAATTTGACAACTAATGAGCCACGAATTACGCTCATAACAATTTGGTGACTACTGTGCCAGGTTTTTCTAATAAAAATGTGACGACCTCTGAGTCAGAAGTTACCTTCATAGAATTTGATGACCAATGAGCCAGCTTTTTCTCATAAAAATCTGACTACCACTGAGTCAAGAGCTACGTTCATAAAATATTATAGGTTAGTGAGCCATGTTGTTTCTTGACTCTGACACGATTATATTTGTATTAGTGTACTTTAGTTCTATATAACATTCCAGATGGAGGCCTCGATTAGAACTGAATTTCAAAGCTTCAAAGTACGCATGTCAGGCTCGTACTAAATGCAGAAAACTGCTTCGCGGTATTTTTTATAGGGATATGTAATCAAGGGTCTCAAAAAGGTACCCAGTCATCACAATAAATTTCAATTCATATAACTTATTCATGCACTGGTCAGATATCTATATACCGATATACATAACTTACTATAACCATATTGTATGAATCGTTAAGTAAATATATCCTTATCAAAGCAGATCTGTGCGAAGTCTCTAATTGTGTATTAAGGATTTAGAGTAAGATAAATACTTTAAAAGTAATAAACCCAAGATTCCTAATTATGAACTTAATCATGTACCCGGACTTTACTGCAAAATACCTGTTGAATGTTCGCCAGGCTAAAAACATGCAGGCAACTGGGCGGCATGTCCCCAGATACCAGTTATACAGAAAGTGTTCGTCTCAACTGGGGGAACCGATTAGAAATATGTTACTAAAAATGCAAGGACTGTAACTCTCCGTGGTTAAACATCAAAGACTTATACAACGTACTGAAAAGCCTCTTGCAATCCAACACCCTCTCCCTTCCTCCTTGCAAAATAAAGAAACACGGATCAAATTGTTTGGATTCATAAAACAACGACTTTGAAATATTCGGCAATCACTGAAAATGTACGAGGGGCATTTAAACTGTCCTAGGATCATTGTCATGTATATTCGTTATCACTAAAATTGGAAAAGTCTATTTCTTGACTACTTTTACTACTATTAGATAGGCTTTAAAAATACAGATTAAATTCACGTCTACAGACTACTGAATAAAGGAACGTTGGTGATACAGTAGTGGTGATACAATTGGCTGAAATTCAAAAGTTTGAAATATACCTAGCAAAATAGTTTTTAGAAATATTGAGCAAGAAAAAATTAATCTAACTGAAGTATATCTTTAAAATACAAAATAAATAAAGAATGTCTGTAAAGTATACTAGACTAAAGGTCAGAGCAACAAAATGTTTTTTTATCTCATGTTTTTTTTTCACTAAACGATGTTTTCATCGTATATTTTACTTACAACACGAGCAAATTTTCCAAGAACTCATGGAATCCACCTATGAATGTTAAACCCGCTATTATAAAATACTCCCTTAAATGTAATAACGTCAACCATAAAGTAATAAACCACTTCAACCATAAATATAATAAACATCACCCGACATGTAATATTTTTTGCGAACGATAAATAAACAAACTGTCTTCATGTCGCGGAAAAAGCTCGAAAAGTAAAACCTGTGCTGCGCTTCAAATCCTCTAATAATAATAATAATAATAATAATAATAATAATTTAAACTCGCTGCTTTGAGACGTTTTGTAAAACGATTTTGTCTTTCTTATCTATGCATTGTAGATAGGAGACAAATTTAAAATAAATAGTCAAGCAATGAATTGTATTGAACCTCAAGCGCTGAAAACAATATAAACGTTCTTTTATATTTTAGGAGAATATATTTGCTGATGTACAAGTGCAATTAATTCTGCCAGTTTAAGCAATCTTTATTGTATCTCATCAACAATCATATTGTTTTTACTATCCAACGCATGATGCCTCGGCCTCGTTTTGGTGGTATTAAATCGCAAATTTTATATTCTTTCTCAAGAGTAGATCCTTTAATTTTGCATCCTCCACAACATTGTTTTTTAATAATTCTTGAAAGATGTAGCTTATAGGGAAATACAATTATTGAAAAAAATTTATAACTTACTTCCACAAAGAAAAACCAGAAAGCAAATCAAAAGGAAGTGGACAAGAGCCATCTTCTGATCTTCACCAATTGCGTTCAGACTTCAAAATGACGTTAGGTTTATCCAAAAGAAAAATCAATAGGCCACATAGGGTTATAAGGGGCCTTTTTATCTAGGTATTTGTAAAAGGAATTTTACCTGTCAGTACATGTATATCCATGATACCGAACGTTTTCTACATATATGTGTCCTGCTGTCAACGTATTTATGTTCTTTATCATTGATAAATAATATATTTTAGCGTTTTAACATATCATATAATCACCAAAAATAATTGTATCTAAGTTTTAGCAAGCAATTTGAGTATGACTTACTACTACTTCAACGTCTAACAACATTTGGTCATAACAACTTCTTGGCATCCTAAGCATTGCAAGTACTAACTAATGTCTTCGTGTTTCAGTTACCATGTCAAGGCAAAGCTTGATCAGCTTTGATATGAGATCGTTTTCAAAAATCGATTTTAACTAATTTTTCACGGTGTTATTTCGTGTGTATCTATGACTGAATGGTAAAGACAAAATAATCCAGCCAGACTTGAAGGAATCCTTCGTACGAGGACGCTTTTGAACTAGCACCTCTTTAATGTAGCTGACCAAATCAATAACCTGTCCAGCTTTGGAATGAATATTTTAGGGGAATTGATAGACATCAAAATTACAAGAAATCCGACTAAACAGCATTGGATTTATGTCTGAGTCCACGATTTCAAATAGAAATAAACAAGTACCACCAATCTTTCTCACTGTTGTGCAATAATAACATAGGGAATGTCAGCATGATGTTATTTTACTAATTGCAATAATACAATATCCATTAACATATAAGCATTGTTCGTATTGGATAGTTTTCTCAAGAATCCTCTGCAGATTGTACCACTATCTACATCTGACTAAATAAAAGCAAAATAGCAAAATATTCGTAACATTTGTACGGAAAGGATTATTTCATACTAATACTTTGAATTTTTAAATCAAAATTTTGCATCTCCATGGAAGCACTATCGCATCCATTTCCACTCCAAATGAAAGTCTTGGTTAATGTTAATCCAGCGCAATGGATTTAGAACCCATCATACCACTTGGTAATTCTCACTAGCTGCATCCAAATGCACACTGGGAATGTTGGATGGGGTGGGGTTTTTTGTTGTTGTTTTTTGTTGGGTTTTTTTTTTAGAACGGGTGAAAACCATAGGAACGAATAATTTTCTAAACGGTTTCTTAGTGAAGTATCCTAAGTCCACCAAACAATTTGAAACAGTTCGCACATACAAGTACCAACTAACAGAGCATAATCGAATACCCAAACATTCGTATTCGAAACATTTTTGTTTGCTTACTCACCAAATTTCGCATCATTTTGTCAAAGAAACGACCAAGGTGAAATGTAAGTTATGCAATGTTGAAATAATTAGTTTACAAGGAAACAACTCAAAACCTGCTATATGACCTGAAATTCAAACTCTGACTCACAAGGTAACCATCATGTCAAGATTCTAAATATTCACAATGCTCCATCATTGCCATTTATATTCATTATATTCTTGAAAAGATAACGTGTAATACGGCAAGTTGATGAAGAACATGGTTAAGAATAGGGTTCATATCAAAGTCCACATTGTATGGAATAGGGGTCATATCGAAGTCAACATGGTTAAGAATAGGGGTCATATCAAAGTCAACATGGTATAGAATAGGGGTCATATCGAAGTCAACAAAGTTTTTACGTATCAATGAACCAGAGCTCAAAAAAATGTTTGAACTGATGTTTGACATTCGTTCTATCTGGATCAGTTATTGTCAATGCGGCAAACCATTACCACTCCCCACCCCACCGCCCCCACCCCCCCCCCCTCCGATTATCGTACCTCGGAAAGCTAACTCCAATATAGTCTTGCATTGGGTCTTTTATTCAAGTTTTATAGTAATTACACAGCTATGGAATTACCAATACGCTTACAATCTGTCACTATCCTTTATTTTTGTTCAAAGTCAGCAATGCAGATGTAAATAAGATGTACACGTGCCAGCTAGCATGACTTTGGAACAGTATCATTAAAGTTGTAGGGGTCGAGAGTTTGCTGTTAAAATAAAGTTTGCTACTCTCTGTTTTTGTTGTGCATTAGCACAAAGCGATAGTTGTCATCATATACTGCAATTTATGCCGGAATCATTTCACGTTTTCTTTCCTATGTCTTTTGAAAATGACTTAACTGTTTGTTGGGAATCTCTCTTTAGCCATGAAAACGAATGGTTTACTGCCAAATTTGGTTGAGGGAACTTGTTTTCATGCATCTGGCCCTTGTAGAGGTTGCATTATAGTATTTACAGAGGCCACAAGGCCATTTTCACACCTGTTACAATGTACATCTTACGTATAAGATGAGATCAATACCCGTGTGTGGGTTTCAGTTAAAACAATTATGTGTAAAGTCTGAATATGAGCTTCGTATGGCTTAGCAGAAAATAACACCGTCCGACTTGGGCATTTTATAGTCGGTCAAAAAGTCAGTCCCTGAGCAATGTCAGGCATGTACTAGTATAACAAATCCCAGAGAGCTACAATCAACACCTTGAAATTTAAATAAATTAATCTGGCCACATGTCCGTGTGTGTTTTTGATTGTAAAGAAATAACTTCCCAGGTTACTATTTGAAATAGTCTCCGAGTTTAACTGAACACATAATAGAGTTTCTGCCCTTTACCAACCGTCTTCAGCCCTAAAGAAACGTGTATGATCATAATGAGTTTGAATATAAACAAGAAGAATAACACCTACATTAATTAAATCTTTCGTTTGAATCCGAACCAAATTTGCCCAAGACCCCTACAATGTCATTTAACTAGATATAGATGACTTAATTCACAGTGTTTTCAATGCGACTTGGCTGGGAGTGGTGGGTGTCAATACATATCAAAGTAGACAAAGAATATAGGATGGATTTCGTATCTTTATTAACATCGACGAATAACTGAATCTTTTTCGAATACATTCAACGAATATTCGAATAGGAAAAATTGGTATTCGTTTCAGCTCTAGCAACTTATTCATTTGCCTCAACAATGAAGCAAGTCACTGCAATCAATAAACGTCCAATTCACCTGGCCTAAAATGTCGCGGGATTAACATTAGGCAAGCTGTTTACTTGGAATGGAAATGGATACGATAGTGTTGGCATGGAGATGCAGAAGGATGGTTTAAAAATTCTAAATACTTAAAGAAAAAGAATCATTTCCATGCAATTGTTAGTCAAATTGTGCTTTTATTTAGTCACATGTGGATAACAGTAGAAGCTGCATAGGGTCTAGGAGAAGATTATAGCGTCAATTACATTTTCTGAAATTCAAATACATATTTCTCTTGTTTAACTTCATGAAAAAATAAAGTCATGCTATCACTAGAGGTATTAAATTCTAAATTTAAATTATATAGAAATACATTTAAAATATGTATTATCGAGCTATCTATTCTTTTCTTTACAAGGTAGAATATTCTTTTCCTTACCAAATATTACTTATTTGAAATTTGGTGTACAGGCGAGTTTTGCTTTCTTCTCAAAGATCCTGTGGTATTCTTCATATGTAAAAGTCAATAGATATCTTTGTGGAACCACGACAAGAAGAGAACTTTGCACCTGAAGTTTGCTATGGTCCAGCTCCGGTGACGTTATTTTAAGAACCAAGGGAATCAGAATTACGTATCGACAGGGGTAGGGAATTTCAAAAGTTAGGTGCTTATACAGTAAACGAGTTTTTGAAATGGTAAGTTCTCGACCGCGGAATATGGAATTCAGTGTTATTGGTATATCCAAGAATAAGTTCAGTATTTGATGATCTTCGTTGAATTAGATGAGATATATCATCTGGAGAAAGCCACACATGACCTGATTCCTTTAATATCATGAATACATTTTGGTATTGGTAGCCAGTTCTGGATAGATTATAATTTGATGTTTCCCCATATGGTACAACCGTAGTCTATTAGTGGCATTATATTTCCAGGAAAATAAAGTTCAAATGACTGAGCAAGTAGAAACTTCGACATTAATTTTTGGAAAGTAATTCTTTTGACGACCATTGCATCTATGTGAATGATAATGAATTCAAATTGAGGTGTTGATTAATGGGGACATCAAGAAGGTTTTGTTTTATAACGCTTGACAAGTATGAATCGTTCAGAGTGCGACGTAACTCCATATCGGTGGATAGGCACTATGTTGTTCTAAAACATTTCGTCTTAGATGCATTGGCATACATCCTGCTTTGTTAACATCAAACCGATAAATTGCTAAGATAGATTTGAAGTGTTAACATCAAACCGATAAATTGCTAAGATAGATTTGAAGTTTGTGTTCAATGATGTTTAGAGATTTAACAGGTGTTAATTAAATCTTTCAATGAATCAGATATTGACAAGGCCAAAGTGTTTAGAATTTTGGCGTAAATCATATACAAACTCACCGATTTATTAGTTTCTATGCTAGCAATAATATCAATAGTTTCAGTTAATGTTAGCTCTATGTTACCATTATCCAGTCTGCGTTTCGCGAAATCAATTTGTTAACCCATACAAAAATACTCAAAAAATATTATATACAGATCATTCATTCATGTTGATAACGATTTGTTCCTTTCTGCACTATCCTCAGCATTTGAAAACGCATCATTTTTATCACTCGATCAGGCAAATGCGTGAACAATTTTGTCTGACATATTTTTATCCTTGCATAATAAACATGTCCCACTAAAATCAAAAAGAGTTAAACGACAAACACAATCGAAATGGTACACTGATGATATATAAATATCTAGTAACTTGCGTGACTTCTAACACCAAAACAAAGATTGGAGGAATTATAAAAGTTGGCTAAAAAAAAGTACAACATCTCCTATCAAGGAATGTAAGAGAAAATATTACTCTAGTTAATTGCTGGTAAAACGGACAGAAAGCTCATATCGAAGCATGTCAAGGACATTATCGCATAGATTTCATTCTCTATTCCACATGAAATTACTGTAAATAATGAAATTGTACTTAATGAATACGAAATTGCAAATAGGTTGAATGAAGTTTTGGTATATATCAGTAAATTAGCTGAATGAGCAGGTTACTTCCACCCACTCCTTGTCTAATTTGTAGCAGGACGAGTACCTTCTGATACTGAATTTGGTTTACCTAGATTTTCTCTACATGAAGTTTATAACATTGTTTTCAGTCTTGATGCGAAAAAGGCTACCGGGCAAGATGTGATTAGTGACAAAATATTAAAGCTTTCTGAACATATTAAAGACTCATCTCTCACTGATCTCTTCAATAATTGTATAGAAACTGGTGTATTTCCTTATACCTTGAAGCAATCCAAAGTTTTTCCTATTCGTAAATGTGGACATGTATAAATGACGCATCAAATTATAGACCCATTTACAGATCACTCACACATCTCACCTATGTCCGAGTGAGTTCAAGTCTCAGCTCGACCAACGTGAATATGTGAGAAAGCTTGCCAGTAGCCTCCCGTGGGTCGGTGCTTCTTCTCGGAGTTTTCCCGGGTTTTTCCTCCACCAAATAAACTGGCCTTAAACCCCACAAAACCAAAACAAATTTAACAAATTTCTACTCACCTATTTCGTATCTCAGTAAATATAATCTTCAACATCGATCTCAATCGGGATTAAGGCAAGGTCACTCCTGTCAAACTGCCCTTACTAAACTAATAGATGAATGGTTGTGTGCTATTAACGCAGGTAAAATCACGGGGGTAGTCTTTATAGATAGCAAACTTATGCTCAGTAACTTTGAACGTGCCTCTGTATACTGTCAAAAATTGTTATGTATCTTCATGGTAACAATGTTCACTGGAGAACCCAAGTTAATCACATTTGTCTCTTTTTGAGTAAACGGATTGCACTTATGAAAATTCTCTCAAATTATGTTTCTGAAAATATTCCTTAACTATATTACAATAGATATATTTTACAAATCTTAGATTATGGGTGTACCATTTGGGGCAACTGCAGTACCGCTCAAACTGATAAGATTGCTAAATAGCAAAAACCAGTTGCCCGAATAATTCTGAAAACTTATATTTTCGCTCCATCATCTGAAATGTTTTGATATTAGATTGGCTACTATTTTGTGAGCGTGTTGCATTCCATAAAGGTTGCATGATATACAAAACGGTTAATGGCCTTCTACCTGATTATATATCTTATCTCACTAACCTGCGAATATATAATCGTCATCTTGATTCTTTTTCTGAACAGTATCTTTTTATTTCGATAAATCTCTCGCTGTATCGGGTCCAGAAATATGGAATACTGTTCCTATTGAAGTTAGAAATTCAACTTCTTACCGTAAATTTAAGTCTTTGTACAATGACTGCATTTAGATCACCGCAAATGATATCCAGATTTTTATTCCAAGTATATTGTGTACAAATATTTTACCCTCCTTTTTTATTTTAAATTAACGATATCATCCTCTATTATTTTACATGTCATTTTTGTCAGTGTTTTAAGTACGATCATTTGTCTTAACTGATGTATATACGTATGTAGTTTGTATACATTTTTATGAGAACCATATTGAAGATTAGCTTTAATGATAAATATGTTATCCTCTTAAAATAAAGACATTATTATTATTATTATTATTATTATTATTATTATTATTATTTAAAAGCAGCATGAACGGGTACCCCATTCATTGGTGATGGCAGTTAGTTTCTGTATAATTGGACTGATCAGGTATTTGGGAAATATTAGTAAAATGAAGATTTAGTTGATTTGCAATATCGTGATCGTTGGAGTATCTAGTGTCATTAACTATAATTTCACGTGGACTTTGAAGTACTGATTTCGAATAAGTTAATGGTTGTAGGTGATTCCAGATGGATCTATTATCAGAGTTAGCGACAAATGCTTATTTGAAAAGGAGACTTTTTAATAATGAGGGATAAGGATTGTTCCGCCATAAATGATAATTGGTAACGTCTTTAAATTTACGATAATAGTCTTGTTTAAGGTGCACCTCATCGATTTCATAAGTGAAAATCTGGTTGTCGTGATAATTTAATTCCTTTGACTTTTATGGGAGAGGGCTTATTTAGTATAGTTAGAAAACAGCGGTACAAGATTGACAGTCGCAATCTGGATCTGTTTTAGAAAATGTTAATGAGCTAATATTTTGGAAACAATTCAGAGAGAAACTCGCTTTCATTCAATTTTGAAACCATCGGTACATCCAGAAGTCCATAACTAGGGAGGCGTGCCACTCCTTCAGTTAGCTCTTACCGCTGCACTGTATTCCTGTAGCCATTTGGTGTTAATATCGGAACTTAAATCAATATTAAAGCCTCCAACGATGATAACTTCGTTTGCTTAAGGCTTAAGTGGCTTCTAGCTAGCCTTCAAATTGATCAGGCCATGATGAGGGAGAATTTGGAGATCTGTAATATAGGAAATATGCAAATAATATAGTTGTTATTGAAGAAACTGGATTCGATTTAGTTTGATTCGATATTGGATATTTCGAACTCAGTTCGTCACCAATAAGTTAGATTGCTTGAAATATACATGATTATACAGTTCCTTGCTCCCGATCCCGTATTTCTAATGAAACGTTTTAATATAAATAGGATAGTCAGGTACATTAGAACCTAGAAACGTTTGAAATACTCCAATTACTCCAAGATTGGATTTGTATAATATAGTTAGTCTTATTTCATCAATTTTTTGCAAGATGTGTCTTACATTGAGATTGATAAGTGGTAGATCTTTCTTTTTTAAGCACAGGAGGAGCTTTGTGCATGTATTTCAAGAGGTTTGCTGTCCCAAGGTCTCTCAGGTGGACCAGATCAGAGTGAAAGATAGTGGATGGTAGTTCAGCAGACGCTAGCAAGGGGGTGTCGTGGTTGCGACCTGCAGATATTACCAAGATGTCATCATATTGTGTCATGTCCATGTTTCGTCTTGGCATAAGTCCAGATACTACAACATTATCTACCTATGTGAGTAACTGCCTGATATAGGATGTGTATTTGATTTCAAACTGATTTAGGTCCAGACCTCTATCAGCATCATATTATCCAACGCGAACAATGACTGTATGGTATTTCCTGAGTCAACTTTGTTCAAATCTGTTTTAAGACTATCAATTGTGGCACCAGGGAATATTTCCATATGTGCATATGGTGATGGTCCTCTGGTATGAATTCCCTACAAGATAGATTACCCTGTAATAAGGGTTTTTGCAGGCGGGAAGGAGCATGACGAAACTGGTTTTGATCTGAGGATGTTCATTATGTTTGTTTACGAGTGTTAGTTTGACAGCCTCTGATTTGTCATTGTTTGTCAATGTTTGTGTTCAGACCTTGGTAACTTTGTAGAAGTTTTAGCCATTCGATATTGTGCTGTATCAGTATCTTAGCAGTTTTCTTGTTCGTTTCAAGTTTGACATCTAATATCTGCTGTTTAATTTTTATGTTGAATCATCATATATAGCCATGCGTTTTGTACTGTTGGATCCTTGGTCATTTATATTTAACAATTTTGATTCTATATTGTTTGAAAATGTTTTGTTTCTTTTCCACTCAATGACCTTTGGAAGAAATCATTTGTTGAAAATACATTTGGTGTGACACTTAAACTGGCAACTATTCGTCCGTGGAAAAATAGGAAAACTATCGTACTCATGATTTAGGTCAGGAATTCTTTACTTCCTCACACTGCTATAGCAGAAGCGGACATGTGGTTTTGCTGCTGTCTGTCCGTATGTTTGTCCCGATTCCGTTTTACTGTTATAGCACAAAACCTATTAAATTTAGAGTAATGAAAGTTTAAACACGTTATCATGGTTCTAAATAGATGATCTGTTCAGATTTTCAGGCCATGAGAGCAATTTTTATTTTACACACCTTTGATTATCTTGGACATTTTATTTACAATAACCTTGTTAGCACAATTAAGCATAAACCACTTGAGGCAGAAAAATAAAGTTTGTCGATCTGATTAAAATTACAGGCCATTCCAGCAATGATTTTACTTTAGTTTTTTACAAACATTTTCAAATTTATTTGCCTCCATTCAGACTTTTCGACAGAAAACCTTGTTAGCTAGATTATGGAAAAACACACTTGAGGTAGAATAATGGTGTATAAATGTATTATTATTTAGATGACTAACTTTGATTTTCATGTCAGTGTAGGGACTTGACAATTGCTTTACACTTTTGAATTTTTTGGACAAAGGTTTTTGGTCTGTAGTATGGGAATATGCTCCTGTGAAGTAAAGTTCGAGTTTTAGTTTAGATCTGTAGAGAGACCGACAACTCCAAACGATGAAGTCAAATGTATACACTAACCAAGTTAGTTTATTAGGAATGCATCAGGGTTATGGCTGCTCCAGCGAAGAACGACTAGCCTTCAGCAAGCAAGCTGAAGAAATTAACCACTGTATAAGTTTGAGGATATCTTTCGCGAGGTGAGGAAGAGACATGTAAGACGCGACGGACCGAACGATTGATATAAAGCTAGATAGATGGGACTCAAGAAAGGTGCCACCAAACAGCTTGACGAATAGATGTGTACACAGGCCGTGAAAATTTTCCAGTGCGTACGTCATAATGAAGGATTCATTTGGCTTATAAGCCAGCAAAAGCCCTTATGATTTCAAGTGTTAACCATTTCTTAAAATACGCTTTGTAGTATACTTTGTATTACATACAAGCAATAAAAACTCGAATGATAGGTATTATCGCTTATATTTTCCCCCGGTCTTGCGGGGTAACAGACTCAGGTCAATGTACAATACCACATGAAATACCCTCCTTTGTTCTGAGTGGTTGACACTTAGACGGGTTATATCTTTTAACCCCACGAATCTATTTCTCTTTATCTAAAGATATATCCATGAGGTGTTTGTCACGTATATTTACATCTGGATATTGTTCAGATTTTGGGTTAAACAAATTCTCCTGTGTTTGCAGCTCAAGATTAATTCTACATGGACAACAGACACTGTAGTTTTAAAGTAGGTTTTGGCTGGGTAATATATAAAATAGAAGAGTAGTGAATTGCTTTGATGTACACTTTTATGTGGAGGTCTACGACTTGCTCACCACTAAAATCTGCTGACACGATACTAAACAACGGACTTGTTGACCGTTTGAAATATGCGTCAATATTATCCAGCAACATATTAATTTGATGAAGAATTGCTGAATGTAATAATTTGCATTTTAGATAGTCAAATACAATTTTAATACTGATTGACATAAAGTCGGAATTTCAAAACCCGTTTCCCAAAATTAAAAGAAAGAAAGAAAAAACTAACAAAATTGGAACTGAATATTTATGTATGAGAATTTTGAGACTGTTAAACATAAACAAGAAGCATGTATAACGAGCAGATCATTACTTATATGGTGTATTTTATATCCATCTCGCCTGATGTAAAATATCGGATGTTAATAAGTATGGTTTTGCAGTAGCGTACTAACGGGGGGGGGGGGGGACGGGGGAGTTGCCAAGGGTGCCAGAGGTGTTTCGGCGCCAAAACAGCTGATAAAAATTCGGGCCTCGTATTCTGGCCCTTTGGGCCATCATCGTCGCCCCGGGCGCCATTTATCCTTAGTACGCCACTGTGGTTTTGCAAATGAAGACTAAATGTATATACTATTCTATAACAATTTTAGAGACTTAAAGTGTGTTTGTAAGAATGCAAATTTGCATCACTTGGAATTGAGCTAATTACCAGTTATTTAACAATAATAAATGAACAAAAACTATTCTTCACTATAGAGGCAACTGAGTCGTATTAATCATTGCAAACCAATTAGGGTCAATCATGAAACACTTATATTAAAAGCCGTACATTACATGAAGAAGTAGACTTAGGTGTCTTAAACTGGGGATGTATCTTCCTTCGGGGGAAGAAATTTACAAGACGTACATCTGAGAATATATTTTCAAATTAAATTACAAAACTATTATGTCCAAGGGGAATAAGCGATACATTCTAAATACAATTCTTATTGCATTTTTATTGTTGTTTAACAGTGTCGCTGTTTTGATGCCTTGTCAACTTTTATCCAAATCTGGTCCTGAAATTCCATTTTTATGTCAATTTATTTACTATTCCTTTGACAACTTAATTAAATTCAACAATTATCAGTCCTATTAATTCATATGTGGATGTAATTAACACGAATTTACACCGGTCAGCAGGTCAATGTTTTAGTATCAGGTCGGCTTAATTTGTCAGCAATGGATGACGTCAGCGGATTAATAAGCGTTTCAGCATGACCCATATGTGGACTTATTGTAGAATGGACAAACATTTTAATGTTTGTTTCATTTTTATTTTTATTTTTATATTTTTAAATTATGTTTAAATACCTTTGTGGCAAATGATATGTAACTTTTATATAACGCAGGTAATAATACTTGGTCATTTAAGTAGCCCAAGAGTACTCAAATTTGTCATTTCTTTATTCTGTCTATCTGCAAAACTCTTCTCCTTCTTGAAAAGAAATCTCTTCTACACCACGGACAATTTGTATCATCGAGCTTTTGCTGTACGTGCGATTGTTATTAATGTTTAGAGAAAATTTTGGGTGTGGTAGGGGCTGAAATCTTTTGAATCTTCAACATGCTCTTAATCCCGGAAAATTCTAACTCCACACCACAACCACAAGCCGGAATATGTGAACAATCAATCTCTTAAGGCTCGTTTCTTGAATTTATATGGACAATTTTTGTTTTTATCTTATGTTCCTTGAGAGTTATAATGTCCAGAACTGTATTGTATCTTCCATTCTATTTTCCACTATTTGTCTGTTGTATATGTTTCCCGTCTACTTACCTCATCATTAGTCATTTTTCTCTCTATTTTGTATTACGTTCTAGGTTTTCCCTATTAGATACATCCAATCATGATGTGAAGGAATATTAAAGTTGTTGCAGATTATGTTAAACTGTTTTAGACCTATAAGGTTGTTTGTTGGATTGAAATATTAATCATCATTTAACGGTATCTTATACTCAGACAACAGTTTTTGTATTTGAAAGTCGATGCGAAACCAATAAATTAATTTTACTAGCTGTGGTATTCGCGGATCCGATGAATGTCAGTACAATATGATGCTGCCATTCATACTGCCCAATTTAATAGATTATGCCATAATCCCATATTACACTGTGCTCTATATCTGTTCATTGAATCATTATTATCTAATTGTAACGTGTAGGTATACAAAATATCTAATGGTTTGTATGAAAACAATTATAATATATGTATTATAACTTTATCTTTTTCAAATTCATTTGCATTTTTTATCAACCTATGCATCAAAAAAGGGTTGCAGGATAAGAATAAGATGCACTGTCTGCTATATATTACTCTAAAATACATGTATTTAATGAAATGATTTAAGTAATAATTTCTATTTTGTAAAAGTATTGCAAAAGCCCATCTGCTCATTCTGGTTTGTCAATCCCTTAGAATAACCAACCTAAGTAGTATGGTAGTATGGTACACATGACCGTCCTCAGGGACAATATCCGTTTTGCTTTCTGACGTAAATGTGTCCGGGATGTCGCATGGACTGATTCAATTACAAGGTCGACTACAATCATCATTGGAGATCCTAGGTGTTTAACTAGTCTAGTATCTCCGGAAGTTTGTCAAGTTACAGCATTTGCGAAATACCCCTTAGGTATTATGACGCACTGAAAGTTCGCATCAATTGTAATTTTAACCAATACCCTTTGCATTTCCCGAACAACTAGAGTGAACAGCTGCGTTCAATTAATGGAGAAATACAATTATGTGACGGGTTTTTAACACATATGCGCTCAGAAACCGTCAACTCTACATCTGCGCCGTCAGAAGAACTTGAAAAAGCTACCGTAAAAATTAATATTAAGCTGAGTAGCTCTATAACCAGGTTCCCGTGGATTTCTACACATTTTGTTTAAATTTTAAATAATAGACTATGGTGGTTTTTCCTACACTTTGATGATCAGTGGCCGAGGACTTATCAAAAAGATGTTGAGGGTTAGTGGCTTAGGATTTGCTTTATAAAATTTTCGTGTTAGTGGCCTAGGATGTTTCATAAAATTTTAAGTGTTAATGACCTAGGACGTTTCAAAAATATTTTCAGGATAGGGGTGGGTGGCTTATGACTTTTTAATAAATTTTGAGGGTTAGAGGCCTATGATTTCTCAGAACTTTTTAGTGTTAGTCGCTTAGGGTTTGGGGGAAATTATAAATATTAGAGGACCCCATCTTAGTGGTCTATGAAATTGATTTGTCATACTCTGGCTATATCGCCATTTTGTTCATGGCGATTTCACCTGACGAATTTCGCATAAAACATGTAAAAACTAGCTATTAAGGTAAGTTAATTACAACTGGTTTTAAGTTGTCGTTAATAGCGCACAGGCATATCAATCTAAAGTAAAGATTGATTCAGTTACACAGAAATTTAAATTAGAGAGTTGTATGGCTGAGACGTACTCAGTAGACCCCAGTATACGTATAGCAATCAGCGTAGAAAGGTAATCTGACGTCATGTTTTCACGTGATTCCTTAACCTTTATTTTACTCGAATAATCATTATCCTAGAATGGTGACGTAGACATTGGGGCACATTTTCACTCCATTATTCTCTACATCTACAATCCGACTATATTGTTTAACAAAAATATCGTTGTTTCTTTGTTTCTTTATTATTATTATTATTATTATTATTATTATTATTATTATTATATAAGAATGTATCCATTTAATATGTGACAGGTATTTTAAATCCTGGTAGAGCCAGCGTGCTGTTTAGTTAATGAGAGGGTTTGGATAATGATTCTGATTCATTCACGCATAATGAAGTTAAAGAAAATATTAAAATACTTTTCCCCATTGTTCTCAACTTAAGACTTCTTTTGCAGACACATTTAAAATCAAACATAGGTTATAATTTAGAGCAGATACAGTCAACCCCATCGCTTGTAGCCACATTTAGACACTTATGAAGATGTTCATGACTTTTAAATTACTTAGGGAATACTATTTATGTTTCCTGTCATTCTAAGAAAGCTCAATATTACTAACGTCTGTTCGTCAACTTTTAATTCTGTCCATCTGCAAATCCCCACCCCGGTTAATAGGTACCCCTTGTATACACATAATTTCATCATATACCTCTTGCTAGATGTTATTTATCCATTTTTGGAAAGAGGACGAGGGATAATGATTTATTTGCATGTTACCGAGAAAGATCTTTTGACCAGTTTGAAGTATGAAATGTGTACATGTACAGATACTAATAAAGAAATTGAGCAAGGAGAGCTTGTTATATTCTTAACAGCTTCCTCGACTTTGTTAACTCTTAAGAACTCCTCTATGGAACATGTATGGAATCTTTGAAGTTAATAGTTATATCATTTTCAAAAAGTCAGCAACTTTAGAATTTTCTTTCAAAATGACATACGTTTATAACTGTTATAAAATCTCTGTCAATGTATTCAGAACCAAATGTAACTTTATAACTGTTATAAAATCTCTGTCAATGTATTCAGAACCAAATGTAACTTTACAACTGTTATAAAATCTCTGTCAATGTATTCAGAACCAAATGTAACTTTATAACTATTATAAAATCTGTGTGAATGTATTTAGAACCAAATGTAACTTTATAACTGTTATAAAATCTCTGTCAATGTATTCAGAACCAAATGTAACTTAAGGCATTTCGATTTATCACAGTCGTTCCTCAGGCCACCCCAATTTTAGTGATTACGATCAATAATGCAAACTAAGGAAGGAAGGAAATAAAGAAATACAAAAATGTAACAGATAGATAGAATAAAAACAAAAAGAAAAGGATGAAAGGAGATGAGAATTACTGAAATATTGTTGTTTTTAAATTTAAGCTCTATGTCTTTCACACTTTGTTTTCTAATATTGGAGCAAAGAATAGTTAGGAATCGGCTTGTACTTCATTTATCCCCTTTTTATGCGAACGAAACTTTATTGTAACACGTCATTTTTTTTTTCGCTAACGTGACTTTAATCGTTGGACAACCTACATCAAGCTTTCGTAAAAGTTGAAAACTACCAGGAATATCAGAATATTGAGTTAATTAAAATCAGTAAGTTCAGATCATTTTTATCCAACACCGAGGCTCCCTTAGTGACTTTGAGAGAAAGACAACAAACGTTGATATTTGTGGAAAAACAAATTCTCACAAAACAAAACCCTAACATGGGAGAAATATATTCCAACTAGTGCAAGTTTTAAGAGGTACAGCCAAAGTCTCTTTGATTTATTTATTTATTTATTTACTTTCTGTAGGACGTTGTTATGATGAGATTTTAGTTTCTTAAAATTATGCAAATCGATAAAATACAGCAACAATTTTACCACTACTGCTACTACTACTACAACAACAACAACAACCACTACTTCTACTGCTACCATGACCAAAACCGCCTCAAAAAAAAAAACTGAAAATAAAAATCTCTAACAACAGCAGCTGCAAAGAACGACACCTTACCACTAAAATATTTTTCTAAACCACCTAATATCAATCTTAATTTTCATTATTATGGTCATCACTCTCCTCTCTCTTCTACTTCTTTTTTTTTTCCTCTGATTATTATTATTATTATTATTATTTATTTATTTATTTATTTATTTATTTATTTGCAAGTGCGATATTGGTGTTTTAGGGGATGTGTTTGCACTGGATTCGGAGAAAATAGAAGCTGAATGAGCCCATCGACTTAGATCAAAAGAAAACCCAAGAATAGCAATCGTCAAATTTTCCAGATATAAGGACAAAAAGAAAGTGTTAAGACGATACAGAGAGACCAGAAAGGAAGTCCGTAAAGTAGCCGGCAGGGACACGGCTGAGAATGGTGACAGTTGCAGCTTATATACCGGTTAATGTGCGTACAGCTGAGGATTTTCCATTGAGAATGAGAAAGGCTCGTGCCAACCTCTACCTGACGTTGAAAAAAGCTACAGAACAAGGAAAAACACCTTTTTACAAATATAATAAGTTAATAATAGACGGTTACACGTATTATTTGATGAGGTTAGAAAAAATTATATTTTTGTGTCCAAAAGCTAGTACTTCGGCCCAAGCCTACATAATATGTACAATAAGAACTTTTCTATTTTTTTATTAAGTTGTTTAGTATGGAATATATCTGGATTAAGTGGAAAACTTTCAAGAGAAAATACGTCTAATTTTATTACTAATGTTGAAAAATTTGATATGATATTCTTTGTTGAAACGTGGGCAGAAACTATAGATCAGTTTCATATGAACGTTTGTAAAAACTTTGATATGGTAAGAACTAAATCACAAACAACTAAACGAAATTCCGGTGGGATATCTGTGTTTGTTGGTGAATCCGTTTTCAATTATTTCAATATATCTAGAGAAACAAGTGTCTCGTAAAAAGTTGTTTGGTTAGTTATATCATCTAAGGCAAGCATGCCATAGTGAAGCTTAATTTGTTTCTTATCTATATGTTACTTGAATACTCCTCCGTGTACTCTGAGGAAAATACATTTACAGTTGTAGAAAATGAAATAGCTTACCTGAAAACAAAGTATACTGACTATAAAATGATAATTGCGGGTTATTTTAATGCTTATATGGGTACCAGATTTTATCAAATATGATAGTGTTATAGACCTACTTCAAGAATTTAATTATATTGAAGACGAAGTCATGTGTGGTCGGGCTAATCAAGGCGTAAGGGAGATAAATCATTATGGAGAAAAACTTGTGCATCTATGTCAGGGTTAAGGTTCGCTAATGGTGGATCAGATAAAGGGATAGAGAAATTTACATGCATTCATGGTAACGCGGCCTCAACAATAGATTAGGTTTTAGCTGAAGTATGTGATAAAAAATTATATCGTACTTTGACATTGATTATAGATTGGAATCTACATATGCGCATATGCATATTGTATTTTCTTTTTATTACATGGGCATATTAAAAAAGAAAAATGTAAATGGCACTGGGGCAAACGAGTAGATACACACGTATGGAACAAAGAAAAAGGGCTATCTTTTATTGAAAAAAGCAAAGATCTATTATCTCAAAATGTGGATGAGATTTAAAATGATAATAATTATAACAAATTCAACGAAGGCGTCGAAACAATGACTAGTATTTACCATGATGCAGCAAACCCAATAAAAACAGTCAATAGAAAGCAAAATTTAGCTGTGACATCTCCGAGAAAACATCCTAAAGGTCAGTCTTGATTCGACAGAGATTATATAACCGCTAAAAGCAAAACCTTAAGATGTCTAAGACAGTTCAGAATGCAAGGCAACAATGGAATGACTTAAGATTATAAATTCTATAGAAATGTATATAAATCCCTTACAAGAAGCAAGCAAAAGCAATATAAATCAGAACAAACAAATAACCTTTTATCTGCATTATACTCTAAAAATACACAACTTTTTGGCGCTTTGTGAAGAATTCCGTTACTCATCCACAAGTCAGTATCACAGCTGCAGCTTGGTGTGAATATTTTTCAGAATTATTTAATTTGTCCTGCCCTGTTACAGGAACATGAAAATATTCAAATAGTTCTAGAGAGAATAATCTCTGAAGAGGAGGTTCGCCTAGCACTGAATAAACTGAAGCATGAAAACGCTTTGGTCCTTTTTTATGTGCTGTGCAATTTAATTGGACCCGTGTTAGCAATATTATTTAATAAACTATTCGATATTAGATATTATCCAGAATATTGATCAACAGCTATCATTACACCAATTCTGAAGAAAGGTGATGCAAATTAACGAGCCAACTACCAAGGTATTAGTTTACTACCTGTATTAAGCAAAGCTTTTACATCGATTCTAAAAAATATGATTAATGGATGGATGGATGAAAATGAATTACTTGCCGAAGAACAAGTCGGTTTTAGAGCGGGTTATTGTACAGTAGATAATATTTTTACATTATATACATTAACCTCTAAATATAAGAAAACACATAGGTATGTTCTATACAGTATGAACAGACTGTGAAAAAGAATTTGATAGAATGGAGAGGAATTTACTGTACCATAAGCAATTAGTGAAAATATTTGTGGAAATTTGTTAAGAATTATTTAAAAAATTTATAATAATGAAAAGCACATGTTATGTCCAGCAGTTGTTTTAGCGATGTGTTGAATTGCCTTTTGGGCGTACGCCAAGGTTGTGTTTTATGGCCTTTACTCTTTTCTTTAGTTTTGAACGATCTGATACCCATTCGTAGCACAAGGAAACAGAGAAATTTCTGCAGAAACATTAGAACTATTGTTACGGTTGTATGCAGATGATTTAATTATCTTTGCTGATTCTGCTAATCAGTTGCAATACTGCTGAAATTGAAAATTAAGAGTGAATATGGAGAGAAAAAAAGAGCGATTGTATTTTGCAGACATGGCTATCTCAGAAGTTATGGAACGTGGTACTATGGCCCTACCGAGATAAAGACTGAATCATATTACAAGTATCTAATATGCATATTTTCTTTAAAAAAAAAAAAAACATGGTACATGTGCCAGAAAACTCTATCTTTGCAAGCATTGAAGGCTATGCATATTTTGAAGCGAAGTATTTCACTCTTTTTCAAAATGCCTGTAACTGGATTGCTTCGTCTCTTTGACTCGACGATCGCTCCCATTCTTAACTATGGGTCTGAGGTTTGTGGTCCTATGATGCCAGCGATATTGAAAAAATTCGTTCGTCATTTTCTAAATATATTCTTGATATATTTAAGCCTGCTCCAAATGCCTTCCTATATAATGAATTAGGAAGAATTATTATGCAGAATACAAGATACAAACGTATTTTGAAATGTTGGCTTTTAATTCTAAAAATGCCATAAAAAAGAACTCCTAAACAATGTTACAATTTACAACTAAGTTGGGGTGAAAATTGTGATTGCTAGGCCAACAATCTTAGAAAGCTTTTATTTATGTATGGATTTTGCAGTGTTTGGTGTATTGGGGGGGGGGGGGTGAATGATGAAAATACGTTTCTTAAAATGTTTAGTCAGAGATGTGAAGATATTATTAAGCAAAAACTTCATGATGAGATTGAATCAATGGAAAGACTGCGTTTCTATTAGTCATTGAGAATAGAATTCACTTGTCAAAAATATCTAGAATTGTTAGGAGATAGAGACTCTGGTTACATAATTAATATGCTTAGAGTAGGTAGATTGCACATCAGAGGTAATACAGGAAGATATTAAAATATTTCGTATGAAGATTGTGTCAAATTTGTAATGTTAATAAGTAAAATGAATTTCATTTTACTACTGATTGTCCGCTGTATGGAAAATCACGAAAATTAATTTCATTTTATTACTGATTGTCCGCTGTATGGAAAATCACGAAAATGAATGCCACTTTATTACTGATTGTCCGCTGTATTGAAAATCACGAAAACGAATTTCATTTTATTACTGATTGTCCGCTGTATGGAAAATCACGAAAATGGATTTCATTTTATTACTTATTGTACGCTGTATGGAAAATAACGAAAATGGATTTCATTTTATTACTGATTGTCCGCTGTATGAAAAATCACGAAAATGAATTTCATGTTATGACTGATTGTCCGCTGTATGGAAAATCACGAAAATGAATTTCATTTTATTACTGATTGTCCGCTGAATGGAAAATCACAAAAATGAATTTCATTTTATTACTGATTGTTCGCTGTATGGAAAATCACGAAGAAAATCTTTACCCTTCTTATCGTATACAAATCCAACATTAGAAAAATTTAGGACTTTTCTTTTAGAAAAATTATACTAGATTGTTGACTATAAAAGCCTTAAAAATTAGCGAAACTATTTTATCATCGACTCCTGCACATCTTAATATTGTAATAAACCTAGATTATGTCATGTTAAAAGTTACGTCTCCGTTTATTGCTTTTTTGGATTTTAGTGATTATTTTTTTCATTATGAGGCGCCGGTGTTGGGAAGATATTTCACAGCAAGAGTAATTAACCAATTTCTAGGAGCAGACGTCATCATCTACATTATTCACGAGATTTTTTGAAGAATGGCTTAGTTTAATAAAATAGACCCTCAATGATTTCTAAAGATACGGAATTCTCTGGATATTTGTAAGTATACCTGTTTAGTAATTTGAGATATGAATAACTCTTTGTATTAGGTTTTGGCTCGTGTTTTGTATTCCATGGCGTGAAGTACGAATCTTAGGGTTGAAAAGGATTACTGAGGAATCATACAAATGTGAAACAGGAAAAAATATGCAAGTGTGAAATTAGAGTTTCGTGATGTGTTGTCATTACTGTAGTATTTGCGCGTTCACGAACCTTTCAGTTGACAACGAGTGTTGTCTTGAGCTCCTTGGAAATAAAGGAAAACATGGACTATCATGCCACGCTCACGTAGGTGTTTGATTCGATCGGTATGAGACCATTTGCGTGTAACACTATCAATATAACAAAACTTCTGTTTGCTCCTTGCCGGTTTTGAGGTTCTTTTCTTAAGACACGCAATTCTCTGGATATTTGTAAGTATACCTGTTTAGTAATTTGAGATATGAATAACTCTTTGTATTAGGTTTTGGCTCGTGTTTTGTATTGCATGGGGTGAAGTACGAATGTTGGGGTTGAAAAGTATTACTGAGGAATCATACAAATGTGAAACAGCAAAAAATATGCAAGTGTGAAATTAGAGTTTCGTGATGTGTCGTCATTACAGTAGTATTTGCGCGTTCACGAACCTTTCAGTTGACAACGAGTGTTGTCTTGAGGTCCTTGGAAATAAAGGAAAACATGGACTATCAAGCCACGCTCACGTAGGTGTTTGATTCGCTCGGTATGAGACCATTTGCGTGTAACATTATCAATATAACAAAACTTCTGTTTGCTCCTTGCCGGTTTTTGGGTTCTTTTCTTAAGATACGGAATTCACTGGATATTTGGAAGTATACCTGTTTAGTAATTTGAGATATGAATAACTCTTTGAATTAGGTTTTGGTTCGTGTTTTGTATTGCATGGCGTGAAGTAGGAATCTTGGGGTTGAAAAGGATTACTGTGGAATCATACAAATGTGAAACAGGAAAAACCATGCAAGTGTGAAATTAGAGTTTCGTGATGTGTGGTCATTACTGTAGTATTTGCGCGTTGACGAACCTTTCAGTTGACAACGAGTGTTGTCTTGAGGTCCTTGGAAATAAAGGAAAACATGGACTATCAAGCCACGATCACGTAGGTGCTTGATTCGCTCGGTATGAGACCATTTGCGTGTAACACTTTCAATATCACAAAACTTTTGTTTCCTTCTTACAGGTTTTTGGATTCTTTTCTTAAAATACGGAATTCTCTGGATATTTTTAATCATACCTGTTTAGTAACTTGAGATATGAATAACTCTTTGTATTAGGTTTTGGCTCGTGTTTTGTATTGCATGGCGTGAAGTAGGAATCTTGGGGTTGAAATAGATTACTGAGGAATCATACAAATGTGAAACGGGAAAAACCATGCAAGTGTGCAATTAGTGTTTCGTGATGTGTTGTCATTACTGTAGTATTTGCGCGTGCAAGAACCTTTCAGTTGACAACGAGTGTTGTCTTGAGGTCCTTGGAAATAATGGAAAACATGGTCTATCAAGCCACGATCACGTAGGTGCTTGATTCGCTCGGTATGAGACCATTTGCGTGTAACACTATCAATATCACAAAACATCTCTTTGCTCCTTTCCGGTTTTTGGGTTCTTTTCTTAAGATACGGAATTCTCTGGATATTTGTAAGTATACCTGTTTAGTAATTTGAGATATGAAAAACTCTTTGTAGGGTTTTGGCTCGTGTTTTGTATTGCATGGCGTGAAGTACGAATCTTGGGGTTGAAAAGGATTACTGAGGAATCATACAAATGTGAAACAGGAAAAAACATGCGAGTGTGAAGTTAGATTTTCGTGATGTGTTGTCATTACTGTAGTATTTGCGCCTTCACGAACCTTTCAGTTGACAACGAGTGTTGTCTTGAGGTCCTTGGAAATAAAGGAAAACATGTTCTATCAAGCCACACTCACGTAGGTGCTTGATTCGCTCGGTATGAGACCATTTGCGTGTGACACTATCAATATCACAAAACTTCGGTTTGCTCCTTGCAGGTTTTTGGGTTCTTTTCTTAAGATACGGAATTCTGTGGATATTTTTGTAAGTATACCTGTTTCGTAATGTTTGATATGAATAACTCTTTGTATTAGGTTTTGGCTCTTCTTTTGTTTTGCATGGCGTGAAGTAGGAATCTTGGGGTTGAAAAGGATTACTGAGGAATCATACAAGTGTGAAACAGGAAAAACCATGCAAGTGTGAATTTACAGTTTGGTGATGTGTTGTCATTACTGTAGTATTTACGCGTTCACGAACCTTTCAGTTGACAACGAGTGTTGTCTTGAGCTCCTTTGAAATAATGGAAAACATGGTCTATCAAGCCACGATCACGTAGGTGCTTGATTCGCTCGGTATGAGGCCACTTGCGTGTAACACTATCAATATTACAAAACTTCTCTTTGCTCCTTGCCGGTTTTTAGGTTCTTTTCTTCAGATAGGGAATTCTCTGGATATTTGTAAGTTTACCTGTTTAGTAATTTGCGATATGAAAAACTCTTTGTAGGTTTTTGGCTCGTGTTTTGTATTGCATGGCGTGAAGTAGGAATCTTGGGGTTGAAAAGGATTACTGAGGAATCATACAAATGTGAAACAGGAAAAACCATGCGAGTGTGAAATTTGAGTTTCGTGATGTGTGGTCATTACTGTAGTATTTGCGCGTTCACGAACCTTTCAGTTGACAACGAGTGTTGTCTTGAGGTCCTTGGAAATAAAGGAAAACATGTTCTATCAAGCCACACTCACGTAGGTGCTTGATTCGCTCGGTATGCGACCATTTGCGTGTGACACTATCAATATCACAAAACTTCTGTTTGCTCCTTCAAGGTTTTTGGGTTCTTTTCTTAAGATACGGAATTCTCTGGATATTTGTAGGTATACCTGTTTAGTAATTTGAGATATGAATAACTCTTTGTATTAGATTTTGTCTCGTGTTTTCTATTACATGGCGTGAAGTAGGAATCTTGGGGTTGAAAAGGATTACTGAAGAATCATACAAATGTGAAACAGGAAAAACCATGCAAGTGTGAAATTAGTGTTTGGTGATGTTTTGTCGTTACTGTAGTATTTGCGCGTTCAGGAACCTTTCAGTTGACAACGAGTGTTGTCTTGAGGTCCTTGGAAATAAAGGAAAACAATGTCTATCAAGCCACGATCACGTTGGTGCTTGATTCGCTCGGTATGAGACAATTTGCGTGTAACACTATCAATATCACAAAACTTCGGTTTGCTCCTTGCAGTTTTTTCTTTTCTTTTCTTAAGATAGGGAATTGTCTGGATATTTGTAGGTATACCTGTTTAGTAATTTGAGATATGAATAACTCTTTGTATTCGGTTTTGGCTCGTGTTTTGTATTGCATTGCGTGCAGTACTTATCTTGGGGTTGAAAAGGATTACTGAGGAATCATACAAATGTGAGACAGGAAAAACCGTTGTAAGTGTGAAATTAGAGTTTCGTGATGTGTTGTCATTACTGTAGTATTTGCGCGTTCACGAACCTTTCAGTTGACAACGAGTGTTGTCTTGAGGTCCTTGGAAATAAAGGAAAACATGGACTATCAAGCCACGCTCACATAGGTGCTTGATTCGCTCGGTATGAGACCATTTGCGTGTAACACTATCAATATCAGAAAACTTCTGTTTGCTCCTTGCAGGTTTTTGGGTTCTTTTCTTAAGATACGGAATTCTCTGGATATTTGTAATTATACCTGTTTAGTAATTTGGGATATGAATAACTGTTTGTATTAGGTTTTGCCTCGTGTTTTGTATTGCATGGCGTGAAGTAGGAATCTTAGGGTTGAAAAGGATTACTGACGAATCATACAAATGTGCAACAGGATAAAACCATGCAAGTGTGAAATTAGAGTTTAGTGATGTGTGGTCAATACTGTAATATTTGCGCGTTCACGAACCTTTCAGTTGACAACGAGTGTTGTCTTGAGGTCCTTGGAAATAATGGAAAACATGGTCTATCAAGCCACGATCACGTAGGTGCTTGATTCGCTCGGTATGAGACCATTTGCATGTAACACTATCAATATCTCAAAACTTCTCTTTCCTCCTTGCCGGTTTTTTGGTTCTTTTCTTAAGATACGGAATTCTCTGGATATTTGTAAGTATACCTGTTTGGTAATTTGAGATATGAATAATTCTTTGTATTAGGTTTTGGCTCGTGTTTTGTATTGCATGGCGTGAAGTACGAATCTTGGGTTGAAAAGTATTACTGAGGAATCATACAAATGTGAAACAGGAAAAACTATGCAAATGTGAAATTTTAGTTTCGTTATATGTGGTCATTACTATAGTATTTTCGCGTTCACGAACTTTTCAGTTGACAACGAGTGTTCTCCTTAGCTCCTTGGAAGTAAAGGAAAACATGGACTATCAAGCCACGCTCAGGTAGATGCTTGATTCGCTCGGTATGAGACCATTTGCGTGTAACACTATCAATATCACAAAACTTCTGTTTGCTCCTTGCAGGTTTATGGGTTCTTTTCTTAAGATACGGAATTCTCTGGATATTTGTAAGTATACCTGTTTCGTAATTTGAGATATGAAAATCTCTTTGTATTAGGTTTTGGCTCTTCTTTTGTTTTGCATGGCGTGAAGTAGGAATCTTGGGGTTGAAAAGGATTACTGAGGAATCATACAAGTGTGAAACAGGAAAAACCATGCAAGTGTGAATTTACAGTTTGGTGATGTGTTTTTCATTACTGTAGTATTTGCGCCTTCACGAACCTTTCAGTTGACAACGAGTGTTGTCTTGAGGTCCTTGGAAATAAAGGAAAACATGGTCTATCAAGCCAGGATCACGTAGGTGCTTGATTCGCTCGGTATGAGACCATTTGCGTGTAACACTATCAATATCACAAAACTTCTCTTTCCTCTTTGCCGGTTTTTGGGTTCTTTTCTTAAGATACGGAATTCTCTGGATATTTGTAAGTATACCTGTTTAGTAATTTGAGATATGAATAACTGTTTGTATTAGGTTTTGGCTCGTGTTTTGTATTGCATGGCGTGAAGTACGAATCTTGGGGTTGAAAAGAATTACTGAGGAATCATACAAATGTGAAACAGGAAAAACCATGCAAATGTGAAGTTTGAGTTTAGTGATGTGTGGTCAATACTGTAAAATTTGCGCGTTGACGAACCTTTCAGTTGACAACGAGTGTTGTCTTGAATTCCTTGGAAATAAAGGAAAACATGGACTATCAAGCCACGCTCACGTTGGTGCTTGACTCGCTCGGTATGAGACCATTTGCGTGTAACACTATCAATATCACAAAACTTCTGTTTGCTCCTTGCCGGTTTTTGGGTTCTTTTCCTAAGATACGGAATTCTCTGGATACTTTTAGGTATATCTGTTTAGTAATTTGCGATATGAAAAACTCTTTGTATGGTTTTCGCTCGTGTTTTGTATTCCATGGCGTGAAGTACGAATCTTGGGGTTGAAAAGGATTACTGAGGAATCATACAAATGTGAAAGAGGAGAAACCATGCGAGTGTGACATTAGAGTTTCGGGACGTGTTGTCATTACTGTAGTATTTGCGCGTTCAGGAACCTTTCAGTTGACAACGAGTGTTGTCTTGAGGTCCTTGGAAATAATGGAAAACATGGTTTATCAAGCCACGATCACGTAGATGCTTGATTCGCTCGGTATGAGACCATTTGCGTGTAACACTATCAATATCACAAAACTTCTGTTTGCTCCTTGCCGGTTTTGGGTTTTTTTTCTTAAGATACGGAATTCTCTGGATATTTGTAAGTATACCTGTTTAGTAATTTGAGATATGAATAACTCTTTGTATTAGGTTTTGGCTCGTGTTTTGTATTGCATGGCGTGAAGTACGAATCTTGGGGTTGAAAAGGATTACAGAGGAATCATACAAGTGTGAAACAAGAAATAACATGCAAGTGTGAAATTAGAGTTTCGTGATGAGTGGTCAATACTGTAATATTTGCGCGTTCACGAACCTTTCAGTTGACAACGAGTGTTGTCTTGAGGTCCTTGGAAATAAAGGAAAACATGGACTATCAAGCCACGCTCACGTAGATGCTTGATTCGCTCGGTATGAGACCATTTGCGTGTAACAATATAAATATCACAAAACTTCTGTTTGCTCCTTTCCGGTTTTGGTTTTTTTTTTCTTAAGATACGGAATTCTCTGGATATTTGTAAGTATAACTGTTTAGTAATTTGAGATATAAATACCTCTTTGTATTAGATTTTGGCTCGTGTTTTGAATTGCATGGCGTGAAGTACGAATCTTGGGGTTGAAAAGGATTAATGAGGAATCATACAAATGTGAAACAGGAAAAACCATGCAAGTGTGATATTAGAGATTCGTGATGTGTGGTCATTACTGTAGTATTTGCCCGTTCACGAACCTTTCAGTTGACAACGAGTGTTGTCTTGAGGTCCTTGTAAATAAAGGAAAACATGGACTATCTAGCCACGCTCACGTTGGTGCTTGATTCGCTCGGTATGATACCATTTGCGTGTAACACTATCAATATCACAAATCTTCTGTTTGCCCCTTGCAGGTTTTTGGGTTCTTTTCTTAAGATACGGAATTCTCTGGATATTTGTAAGTATACCTGTTTAGTATTTTGAGATATGAATAACTCATTGTGTTCGGTTTTAGCTCTTGTTTTGTATTGCATGGCGTGAAGTAGGAATCTTGGGGTTGAAAAGGATTACTGAGGAATCATACAAATGTGAAACAGGAAAAACCATGCGAGTTTGAAATTAGAGTTTCGTGATGTGTATTCATTACTGTAGTATTTGCGCGTTGACGAACCTTTCAGTTGACAACGAGTGTTGTCTTGAGGTCCTTGGAAATAAAGGAAAACATGGACTATCAAGCCACACTCAGGTAGGTGCTTGATTCGCTCGGTATGAGACCATTTGCGTGTAACACTATCAATATCACAAAACTTCTGTTTGCTCCTTGCAGGTTTTTGGGTTCTTTTCTTAAGATACGGAATTCTCTGGATATTTGTAAGTATACCTGTTTAGTAATTTGAGATATGAATAACTCTTTGTATTAGGTTTTGGCTCGTGTTTTGTATTGCATGGCGTGAAGTAGGAATCTTGGGGTTGAAAAGGATTACTGAGGAATCATACAAATGTGAAACAGGAAAAACCATGCAAGTGTGAAATTAGAGTTTGGTGATGTGTTGTCATTACTGTAGTATTTGCGCGTTCACGAACCTTTCAGTTGACAACGAGTGTTGTCTTGAGGTCCTTGGAAATAATGGAAAACATGGTCTATCAAGCCACGATCACGTAGGTGCTTGATTCGCTCGGTATGAGACCATTTGCGTGTAACACTATCAATATCACAAAACTTCTGTTTGCTCCTTGCCGGTTTTTGGGTTCTTTTCTTAAGATACGGAATTCTCTGGATATTTGTAAGTATACCTGTTTAGTAATTTGAGATATGAATAACTCTTTGTATTAGGTTTTGGCTCGTGTTTTGTATTGCATGGCGTGAAGTAGGAATCTTGGGGTTGAAAAGGATTACTGAGGAATCATACAAATGTGAAACAGGAAAAACCATGCAAGTGTGAAATTAGAGTTTCGTGATGTGTTGTCATTACTGTAGTATTTGCGCGTTCACGAACCTTTCAGTTGACAACGAGTGTTGTCTTGAGGTCCTTGGAAATAAAGGAAAACATGGACTATCAAGCCACGCTCACGTAGGTGCTTGATTCGCTCGGTATGAGACCATTTGCGTGTAACACTATCAATATCACAAAACTTCTGTTTGCTCCTTGCCGGTTTTTGGGTTCTTTTCTTAAGATACGGAATTCTCTGGATATTTGTAAGTATACCTGTTTAGTAATTTGAGATATGAATAACTCTTTGTATTAGGTTTTGGCTCGTGTTTTGTATTGCATGGCGTGAAGTACGAATCTTGGGGTTGAAAAGGATTACTGAGGAATCATACAAATGTGAAACAGGAAAAACCATGCAAGTGTGAAATTAGAGTTTCGTGATGTGTTGTCATTACTGTAGTATTTGCGCGTTCACGAACCTTTCAGTTGACAACGAGTGTTGTCTTGAGGTCCTTGGAAATAAAGGAAAACATGGACTATCAAGCCACGCTCACGTAGGTGCTTGATTCGCTCGGTATGAGACCATTTGCGTGTAACACTATCAATATCACAAAACTTCTGTTTGCTCCTTGCCGGTTTTTGGGTTCTTTTCTTAAGATACGGAATTCTCTGGATATTTGTAATTATACCTCTTTACTAATTTGAGATATGAATAACTCTTTGTATTAGGTTTTGGCTCGTGTTTTGTATTGCATGGCGTGAAGTAGGAATCTTGGGGTTGAAAAGGATTACTGAGGAATCATACCAATGTGAAACAGTTTAAACCATGCAAGTGTGAAATTAGAGTTTAGTGATGTGTGGTCATTACTGTAGTATTTGCTCGTTCACGAACCTTTCTTTTGACAACGAGTGTTCTATTGTTGTCCTTGGAAATAAAGGAAAACATGGTCTATCAAGCCACGCTCACATAGGTGCTTGATTCGCTCGGTATGAGACCATTTGCGTGTAAGACAATCAATATCACAAAACTTCTGTTTGCTCCTTGCAGGTTTTTGGGTTCTTTTCTTAAGATACGGAATTCACTGGATATTTGTAAGTATACCTGTTTAGTATTTTCAGATATGAATAATTCTTTGTATTAGGTTTTGGCTCGTGTTTTGTATTGCATGGCGTGAAGTAGGAATCTTGGGGTTGAAAAGGATTACTGAGGAATCATACAAATGTGAAACAGGAAAAACCATGCAAATGTGAAATTAGGGTTTAGTTATGTGTGGTCATTACTGTAGTATTTGCGCGTTCACGAAACTTTCAGATGACAACGAGTGTTGTCTTGAGGTCCTTGGAAATAAAGGAAAACATGGACTATCAAGCCACACTCAGGTAGGTGCTTGATTCGCTCGGTATGAGACCATTTGCGTGTGACACTATCAGTATCACAAAACTTCTGTTTGCTCCTTGCACGTTTTTGGGTTCTTGTCTTAAGATAGGGGATTCTCTGGATATTTGTAAGTATACCTGTTTAGTAATTTGAGATATGAATAACTCTTTGTATTAGGTTTTGGCTCGTGTTTTGTATTGCATGGCGTGAAGTAGGAATCTTGGGGTTGAAAAGGATTACTGAGGAATCATACAAATGTGAAACAGGAAAAACCATGCGAGTGTGATATTAGAGTTTAGTGATGTGTGGTCATTACTGGAGTATTTGCGCGTTCACGAACCTTTCAGTTGACAACGAGTGTTGTCTTGAGGTCCTTGGAAATAATGGAAAACATGGTCTATCAAGCCACGATCACGTAGGTGCTTGATTCGCTCGGTATGAGACCATTTGCGTGTAACACTATCAATATCACAAAACTTCTGTTTGCTCCTTGCCGGTTTTTGGGTTCTTTTCTTAAGATACGGAATTCTCTGGATATTTGTAAGTATACCTGTTTAGTAATTTGAGATATGAATAACTCTTTGTATTAGGTTTTGGCTCGTGTTTTGTATTGCATGGCGTGAAGTAGGAATCTTGGGGTTGAAAAGGATTACTGAGGAATCATACAAATGTGAAACAGGAAAAACCATGCAAGTGTGAAATTAGAGTTTCGTGATGTGTGGTCATTACTGTAGTATTTGCGCGTTCACGAACCTTTCAGTTGACAACGAGTGTTGTCTTGAGGTCCTTGGAAATAAAGGAAAACATGGACTATCAAGCCACGCTCACGTAGGTGCTTGATTCGCTCGGTATGAGACCATTTGCGTGTAACACTATCAATATCACAAAACTTCTGTTTGCTCCTTGCCGGTTTTTGGGTTCTTTTCTTAAGATACGGAATTCTCTGGATATTTGTAAGTATACCTGTTTAGTAATTTGAGATATGAATAACTCTTTGTATTAGGTTTTGGCTCGTGTTTTGTATTGCATGGCGTGAAGTAGGAATCTTGGGGTTGAAAAGGATTACTGAGGAATCATACAAATGTGAAACAGGAAAAACCATGCAAGTGTGAAATTAGAGTTTCGTGATGTGTTGTCATTACTGTAGTATTTGCGCGTTCACGAACCTTTCAGTTGACAACGAGTGTTGTCTTGAGGTCCTTGGAAATAAAGGAAAACATGGACTATCAAGCCACGCTCACGTAGGTGCTTGATTCGCTCGGTATGAGACCATTTGCGTGTAACACTATCAATATCACAAAACTTCTGTTTGCTCCTTGCCGGTTTTTGGGTTCTTTTCTTAAGATACGGAATTCTCTGGATATTTGTAAGTATACCTGTTTAGTAATTTGAGATATGAATAACTCTTTGTATTAGGTTTTGGCTCGTGTTTTGTATTGCATGGCGTGAAGTAGGAATCTTGGGGTTGAAAAGGATTACTGAGGAATCATACAAATGTGAAACAGGAAAAACCATGCAAGTGTGAAATTAGAGTTTCGTGATGTGTGGTCATTACTGTAGTATTTGCGCGTTCACGAACCTTTCAGTTGACAACGAGTGTTGTCTTGAGGTCCTTGGAAATAAAGGAAAACATGGACTATCAAGCCACGCTCACGTAGGTGCTTGATTCGCTCGGTATGAGACCATTTGCGTGTAACACTATCAATATCACAAAACTTCTGTTTGCTCCTTGCAGGTTTTTGGGTTCTTTTCTTAAGATACGGAATTCTCTGGATATTTGTAAGTATACCTGTTTAGTAATTTGAGATATGAATAACTCTTTGTATTAGGTTTTGGCTCGTGTTTTGTATTGCATGGCGTGAAGTAGGAATCTTGGGGTTGAAAAGGATTACTGAGGAATCATACAAATGTGAAACAGGAAAAACCATGCAAGTGTGAAATTAGAGTTTAGTGATGTGTGGTCATTACTGTAGTATTTGCGCGTTCACGAACCTTTCAGTTGACAACGAGTGTTGTCTTGAGGTCCTTGGAAATAAAGGAAAACATGGACTATCAAGCCACGCTCACGTAGGTGCTTGATTCGCTCGGTATGAGACCATTTGCGTGTAACACTATCAATATCACAAAACTTCTGTTTGCTCCTTGCCGGTTTTTGGGTTCTTTTCTTAAGATACGGAATTCTCTGGATATTTGTAAGTATACCTGTTTAGTAATTTGAGATATGAATAACTCTTTGTATTAGGTTTTGGCTCGTGTTTTGTATTGCATGGCGTGAAGTACGAATCTTGGGGTTGAAAAGGATTACTGAGGAATCATACAAATGTGAAACAGGAAAAACCATGCAAGTGTGAAATTAGAGTTTCGTGATGTGTGGTCATTACTGTAGTATTTGCGCGTTCACGAACCTTTCAGTTGACAACGAGTGTTGTCTTGAGGTCCTTGGAAATAAAGGAAAACATGGACTATCAAGCCACGCTCACGTAGGTGCTTGATTCGCTCGGTATGAGACCATTTGCGTGTAACACTATCAATATCACAAAACTTCTGTTTGCTCCTTGCAGGTTTTTGGGTTCTTTTCTTAAGATACGGAATTCTCTGGATATTTGTAAGTATACCTGTTTAGTAATTTGAGATATGAATAACTCTTTGTATTAGGTTTTGGCTCGTGTTTTGTATTGCATGGCGTGAAGTAGGAATCTTGGGGTTGAAAAGGATTACTGAGGAATCATACAAATGTGAAACAGGAAAAACCATGCAAGTGTGAAATTAGAGTTTGGTGATGTGTTGTCATTACTGTAGTATTTGCGCGTTCACGAACCTTTCAGTTGACAACGAGTGTTGTCTTGAGGTCCTTGGAAATAAAGGAAAACATGGACTATCAAGCCACGCTCACGTAGGTGCTTGATTCGCTCGGTATGAGACCATTTGCGTGTAACACTATCAATATCACAAAACTTCTGTTTGCTCCTTGCAGGTTTTTGGGTTCTTTTCTTAAGATACGGAATTCTCTGGATATTTGTAAGTATACCTGTTTAGTAATTTGAGATATGAATAACTCTTTGTATTAGGTTTTGGCTCGTGTTTTGTATTGCATGGCGTGAAGTAGGAATCTTGGGGTTGAAAAGGATTACTGAGGAATCATACAAATGTGAAACAGGAAAAACCATGCAAGTGTGAAATTAGAGTTTCGTGATGTGTGGTCATTACTGTAGTATTTGCGCGTTCACGAACCTTTCAGTTGACAACGAGTGTTGTCTTGAGGTCCTTGGAAATAAAGGAAAACATGGACTATCAAGCCACGCTCACGTAGGTGCTTGATTCGCTCGGTATGAGACCATTTGCGTGTAACACTATCAATATCACAAAACTTCTGTTTGCTCCTTGCCGGTTTTTGGGTTCTTTTCTTAAGATACGGAATTCTCTGGATATTTGTAAGTATACCTGTTTAGTAATTTGAGATATGAATAACTCTTTGTATTAGGTTTTGGCTCGTGTTTTGTATTGCATGGCGTGAAGTAGGAATCTTGGGGTTGAAAAGGATTACTGAGGAATCATACAAATGTGAAACAGTTTAAACCATGCAAGTGTGAAATTAGAGTTTCGTGATGTGTTGTCATTACTGTAGTATTTGCGCGTTCACGAACCTTTCAGTTGACAACGAGTGTTGTCTTGAGGTCCTTGGAAATAAAGGAAAACATGGACTATCAAGCCACGCTCACGTAGGTGCTTGATTCGCTCGGTATGAGACCATTTGCGTGTAACACTATCAATATCACAAAACTTCTGTTTGCTCCTTGCAGGTTTTTGGGTTCTTTTCTTAAGATACGGAATTCTCTGGATATTTGTAAGTATACCTGTTTAGTAATTTGAGATATGAATAACTCTTTGTATTAGGTTTTGGCTCGTGTTTTGTATTGCATGGCGTGAAGTAGGAATCTTGGGGTTGAAAAGGATTACTGAGGAATCATACAAATGTGAAACAGGAAAAACCATGCAAGTGTGAAATTAGAGTTTGGTGATGTGTTGTCATTACTGTAGTATTTGCGCGTTCACGAACCTTTCAGTTGACAACGAGTGTTGTCTTGAGGTCCTTGGAAATAAAGGAAAACATGGACTATCAAGCCACGCTCACGTAGGTGCTTGATTCGCTCGGTATGAGACCATTTGCGTGTAACACTATCAATATCACAAAACTTCTGTTTGCTCCTTGCCGGTTTTTGGGTTCTTTTCTTAAGATACGGAATTCTCTGGATATTTGTAAGTATACCTGTTTAGTAATTTGAGATATGAATAACTCTTTGTATTAGGTTTTGGCTCGTGTTTTGTATTGCATGGCGTGAAGTACGAATCTTGGGGTTGAAAAGGATTACTGAGGAATCATACAAATGTGAAACAGGAAAAACCATGCAAGTGTGAAATTAGAGTTTCGTGATGTGTGGTCATTACTGTAGTATTTGCGCGTTCACGAACCTTTCAGTTGACAACGAGTGTTGTCTTGAGGTCCTTGGAAATAAAGGAAAACATGGACTATCAAGCCACGCTCACGTAGGTGCTTGATTCGCTCGGTATGAGACCATTTGCGTGTAACACTATCAATATCACAAAACTTCTGTTTGCTCCTTGCAGGTTTTTGGGTTCTTTTCTTAAGATACGGAATTCTCTGGATATTTGTAAGTATACCTGTTTAGTAATTTGAGATATGAATAACTCTTTGTATTAGGTTTTGGCTCGTGTTTTGTATTGCATGGCGTGAAGTAGGAATCTTGGGGTTGAAAAGGATTACTGAGGAATCATACAAATGTGAAACAGGAAAAACCATGCAAGTGTGAAATTAGAGTTTAGTGATGTGTGGTCATTACTGTAGTATTTGTGGGTTCACGAACCTTTCAGTTGACAACGAGTGTTGTCTTGAGGTCCTTGGAAATAAAGGAAAACATGGACTATCAAGCCACGCTCACGTAGGTGCTTGATTCGCTCGGTATGAGACCATTTGCGTGTAACACTATCAATATCACAAAACTTCTGTTTGCTCCTTGCAGGTTTTTGGGTTCTTTTCTTAAGATACGGAATTCTCTGGATATTTGTAAGTATACCTGTTTAGTAATTTGAGATATGAATAACTCTTTGTATTAGGTTTTGGCTCGTGTTTTGTATTGCATGGCGTGAAGTAGGAATCTTGGGGTTGAAAAGGATTACTGAGGAATCATACAAATGTGAAACAGGAAAAACCATGCAAGTGTGAAATTAGAGTTTCGTGATGTGTGGTCATTACTGTAGTATTTGCGCGTTCACGAACCTTTCAGTTGACAACGAGTGTTGTCTTGAGGTCCTTGGAAATAAAGGAAAACATGGACTATCAAGCCACGCTCACGTAGGTGCTTGATTCGCTCGGTATGAGACCATTTGCGTGTAACACTATCAATATCACAAAACTTCTGTTTGCTCCTTGCCGGTTTTTGGGTTCTTTTCTTAAGATACGGAATTCTCTGGATATTTGTAAGTATACCTGTTTAGTAATTTGAGATATGAATAACTCTTTGTATTAGGTTTTGGCTCGTGTTTTGTATTGCATGGCGTGAAGTAGGAATCTTGGGGTTGAAAAGGATTACTGAGGAATCATACAAATGTGAAACAGGAAAAACCATGCAAGTGTGAAATTAGAGTTTCGTGATGTGTGGTCATTACTGTAGTATTTGCGCGTTCACGAACCTTTCAGTTGACAACGAGTGTTGTCTTGAGGTCCTTGGAAATAAAGGAAAACATGGACTATCAAGCCACGCTCACGTAGGTGCTTGATTCGCTCGGTATGAGACCATTTGCGTGTAACACTATCAATATCACAAAACTTCTGTTTGCTCCTTGCCGGTTTTTGGGTTCTTTTCTTAAGATACGGAATTCTCTGGATATTTGTAAGTATACCTGTTTAGTAATTTGAGATATGAATAACTCTTTGTATTAGGTTTTGGCTCGTGTTTTGTATTGCATGGCGTGAAGTACGAATCTTGGGGTTGAAAAGGATTACTGAGGAATCATACAAATGTGAAACAGGAAAAACCATGCAAGTGTGAAATTAGAGTTTCGTGATGTGTGGTCATTACTGTAGTATTTGCGCGTTCACGAACCTTTCAGTTGACAACGAGTGTTGTCTTGAGGTCCTTGGAAATAAAGGAAAACATGGACTATCAAGCCACGCTCACGTAGGTGCTTGATTCGCTCGGTATGAGACCATTTGCGTGTAACACTATCAATATCACAAAACTTCTGTTTGCTCCTTGCAGGTTTTTGGGTTCTTTTCTTAAGATACGGAATTCTCTGGATATTTGTAAGTATACCTGTTTAGTAATTTGAGATATGAATAACTCTTTGTATTAGGTTTTGGCTCGTGTTTTGTATTGCATGGCGTGAAGTAGGAATCTTGGGGTTGAAAAGGATTACTGAGGAATCATACAAATGTGAAACAGGAAAAACCATGCAAGTGTGAAATTAGAGTTTCGTGATGTGTGGTCATTACTGTAGTATTTGCGCGTTCACGAACCTTTCAGTTGACAACGAGTGTTGTCTTGAGGTCCTTGGAAATAAAGGAAAACATGGACTATCAAGCCACGCTCACGTAGGTGCTTGATTCGTTCAGTATCAGACCATTTGCGTGTAACACTATCAATATCACAAAACTTCTGTTTGCTCCTTGCCGGTTTTTGGGTTCTTTTCTTAAGATACGGAATTCTCTGGATATTTGTAAGTATACCTGTTTAGTAATTTGAGATATGAATAACTCTTTGTATTAGGTTTTGGCTCGTGTTTTGTATTGCATGGCGTGAAGTAGGAATCTTGGGGTTGAAAAGGATTACTGAGGAATCATACAAATGTGAAACAGGAAAAACCATGCAAGTGTGAAATTAGAGTTTGGTGATGTGTTGTCATTACTGTAGTATTTGCGCGTTCACGAACCTTTCAGTTGACAACGAGTGTTGTCTTGAGGTCCTTGGAAATAAAGGAAAACATGGTCTATCAAGCCACGCTCACGTAGGTGCTTGATTCGCTCGGTATGAGACCATTTGCGTGTAACACTATCAATATCACAAAACTTCTGTTTGCTCCTTGCAGGTTTTTGGGTTCTTTTCTTAAGATACGGAATTCTCTGGATATTTGTAAGTATACCTGTTTAGTAATTTGAGATATGAATAACTCTTTGTATTAGGTTTTGGCTCGTGTTTTGTATTGCATGGCGTGAAGTAGGAATCTTGGGGTTGAAAAGGATTACTGAGGAATCATACAAATGTGAAACAGGAAAAACCATGCAAGTGTGAAATTAGAGTTTCGTGATGTGTGGTCATTACTGTAGTATTTGCGCGTTCACGAACCTTTCAGTTGACAACGAGTGTTGTCTTGAGGTCCTTGGAAATAAAGGAAAACATGGACTATCAAGCCACGCTCACGTAGGTGCTTGATTCGCTCGGTATGAGACCATTTGCGTGTAACACTATCAATATCACAAAACTTCTGTTTGCTCCTTGCAGGTTTTTGGGTTCTTTTCTTAAGATACGGAATTCTCTGGATATTTGTAAGTATACCTGTTTAGTAATTTGAGATATGAATAACTCTTTGTATTAGGTTTTGGCTCGTGTTTTGTATTGCATGGCGTGAAGTACGAATCTTGGGGTTGAAAAGGATTACTGAGGAATCATACAAATGTGAAACAGGAAAAACCATGCAAGTGTGAAATTAGAGTTTCGTGATGTGTGGTCATTACTGTAGTATTTGCGCGTTCACGAACCTTTCAGTTGACAACGAGTGTTGTCTTGAGGTCCTTGGAAATAAAGGAAAACATGGACTATCAAGCCACGCTCACGTAGGTGCTTGATTCGCTCGGTATGAGACCATTTGCGTGTAACACTATCAATATCACAAAACTTCTGTTTGCTCCTTGCCGGTTTTTGGGTTCTTTTCTTAAGATACGGAATTCTCTGGATATTTGTAAGTATACCTGTTTAGTAATTTGAGATATGAATAACTCTTTGTATTAGGTTTTGGCTCGTGTTTTGTATTGCATGGCGTGAAGTACGAATCTTGGGGTTGAAAAGGATTACTGAGGAATCATACAAATGTGAAACAGGAAAAACCATGCAAGTGTGAAATTAGAGTTTCGTGATGTGTGGTCATTACTGTAGTATTTGCGCGTTCACGAACCTTTCAGTTGACAACGAGTGTTGTCTTGAGGTCCTTGGAAATAAAGGAAAACATGGACTATCAAGCCACGCTCACGTAGGTGCTTGATTCGCTCGGTATGAGACCATTTGCGTGTAACACTATCAATATCACAAAACTTCTGTTTGCTCCTTGCCGGTTTTTGGGTTCTTTTCTTAAGATACGGAATTCTCTGGATATTTGTAAGTATACCTGTTTAGTAATTTGAGATATGAATAACTCTTTGTATTAGGTTTTGGCTCGTGTTTTGTATTGCATGGCGTGAAGTACGAATCTTGGGGTTGAAAAGGATTACTGAGGAATCATACAAATGTGAAACAGGAAAAACCATGCAAGTGTGAAATTAGAGTTTCGTGATGTGTGGTCATTACTGTAGTATTTGCGCGTTCACGAACCTTTCAGTTGACAACGAGTGTTGTCTTGAGGTCCTTGGAAATAAAGGAAAACATGGACTATCAAGCCACGCTCACGTAGGTGCTTGATTCGCTCGGTATGAGACCATTTGCGTGTAACACTATCAATATCACAAAACTTCTGTTTGCTCCTTGCAGGTTTTTGGGTTCTTTTCTTAAGATACGGAATTCTCTGGATATTTGTAAGTATACCTGTTTAGTAATTTGAGATATGAATAACTCTTTGTATTAGGTTTTGGCTCGTGTTTTGTATTGCATGGCGTGAAGTAGGAATCTTGGGGTTGAAAAGGATTACTGAGGAATCATACAAATGTGAAACAGGAAAAACCATGCAAGTGTGAAATTAGAGTTTCGTGATGTGTGGTCATTACTGTAGTATTTGCGCGTTCACGAACCTTTCAGTTGACAACGAGTGTTGTCTTGAGGTCCTTGGAAATAAAGGAAAACATGGACTATCAAGCCACGCTCACGTAGGTGCTTGATTCGCTCGGTATGAGACCATTTGCGTGTAACACTATCAATATCACAAAACTTCTGTTTGCTCCTTGCCGGTTTTTGGGTTCTTTTCTTAAGATACGGAATTCTCTGGATATTTGTAAGTATACCTGTTTAGTAATTTGAGATATGAATAACTCTTTGTATTAGGTTTTGGCTCGTGTTTTGTATTGCATGGCGTGAAGTACGAATCTTGGGGTTGAAAAGGATTACTGAGGAATCATACAAATGTGAAACAGGAAAAACCATGCAAGTGTGAAATTAGAGTTTCGTGATGTGTTGTCATTACTGTAGTATTTGCGCGTTCACGAACCTTTCAGTTGACAACGAGTGTTGTCTTGAGGTCCTTGGAAATAAAGGAAAACATGGACTATCAAGCCACGCTCACGTAGGTGCTTGATTCGCTCGGTATGAGACCATTTGCGTGTAACACTATCAATATCACAAAACTTCTGTTTGCTCCTTGCAGGTTTTTGGGTTCTTTTCTTAAGATACGGAATTCTCTGGATATTTGTAAGTATACCTGTTTAGTAATTTGAGATATGAATAACTCTTTGTATTAGGTTTTGGCTCGTGTTTTGTATTGCATGGCGTGAAGTAGGAATCTTGGGGTTGAAAAGGATTACTGAGGAATCATACAAATGTGAAACAGTTTAAACCATGCAAGTGTGAAATTAGAGTTTCGTGATGTGTTGTCATTACTGTAGTATTTGCGCGTTCACGAACCTTTCAGTTGACAACGAGTGTTGTCTTGAGGTCCTTGGAAATAAAGGAAAACATGGACTATCAAGCCACGCTCACGTAGGTGCTTGATTCGCTCGGTATGAGACCATTTGCGTGTAACACTATCAATATCACAAAACTTCTGTTTGCTCCTTGCAGGTTTTTGGGTTCTTTTCTTAAGATACGGAATTCTCTGGATATTTGTAAGTATACCTGTTTAGTAATTTGAGATATGAATAACTCTTTGTATTAGGTTTTGGCTCGTGTTTTGTATTGCATGGCGTGAAGTAGGAATCTTGGGGTTGAAAAGGATTACTGAGGAATCATACAAATGTGAAACAGGAAAAACCATGCAAGTGTGAAATTAGAGTTTGGTGATGTGTTGTCATTACTGTAGTATTTGCGCGTTCACGAACCTTTCAGTTGACAACGAGTGTTGTCTTGAGGTCCTTGGAAATAAAGGAAAACATGGACTATCAAGCCACGCTCACGTAGGTGCTTGATTCGCTCGGTATGAGACCATTTGCGTGTAACACTATCAATATCACAAAACTTCTGTTTGCTCCTTGCCGGTTTTTGGGTTCTTTTCTTAAGATACGGAATTCTCTGGATATTTGTAAGTATACCTGTTTAGTAATTTGAGATATGAATAACTCTTTGTATTAGGTTTTGGCTCGTGTTTTGTATTGCATGGCGTGAAGTACGAATCTTGGGGTTGAAAAGGATTACTGAGGAATCATACAAATGTGAAACAGGAAAAACCATGCAAGTGTGAAATTAGAGTTTCGTGATGTGTGGTCATTACTGTAGTATTTGCGCGTTCACGAACCTTTCAGTTGACAACGAGTGTTGTCTTGAGGTCCTTGGAAATAAAGGAAAACATGGACTATCAAGCCACGCTCACGTAGGTGCTTGATTCGCTCGGTATGAGACCATTTGCGTGTAACACTATCAATATCACAAAACTTCTGTTTGCTCCTTGCAGGTTTTTGGGTTCTTTTCTTAAGATACGGAATTCTCTGGATATTTGTAAGTATACCTGTTTAGTAATTTGAGATATGAATAACTCTTTGTATTAGGTTTTGGCTCGTGTTTTGTATTGCATGGCGTGAAGTAGGAATCTTGGGGTTGAAAAGGATTACTGAGGAATCATACAAATGTGAAACAGGAAAAACCATGCAAGTGTGAAATTAGAGTTTCGTGATGTGTGGTCATTACTGTAGTATTTGCGCGTTCACGAACCTTTCAGTTGACAACGAGTGTTGTCTTGAGGTCCTTGGAAATAAAGGAAAACATGGACTATCAAGCCACGCTCACGTAGGTGCTTGATTCGCTCGGTATGAGACCATTTGCGTGTAACACTATCAATATCACAAAACTTCTGTTTGCTCCTTGCCGGTTTTTGGGTTCTTTTCTTAAGATACGGAATTCTCTGGATATTTGTAAGTATACCTGTTTAGTAATTTGAGATATGAATAACTCTTTGTATTAGGTTTTGGCTCGTGTTTTGTATTGCATGGCGTGAAGTACGAATCTTGGGGTTGAAAAGGATTACTGAGGAATCATACAAATGTGAAACAGGAAAAACCATGCAAGTGTGAAATTAGAGTTTCGTGATGTGTGGTCATTACTGTAGTATTTGCGCGTTCACGAACCTTTCAGTTGACAACGAGTGTTGTCTTGAGGTCCTTGGAAATAAAGGAAAACATGGACTATCAAGCCACGCTCACGGAGGTGCTTGATTCGCTCGGTATGAGACCATTTGCGTGTAACACTATCAATATCACAAAACTTCTGTTTGCTCCTTGCCGGTTTTTGGGTTCTTTTCTTAAGATGCGGAATTCTCTGGATATTTGTAAGTATACCTGTTTAGTAATTTGAGATATGAATAACTCTTTGTATTAGGTTTTGGCTCGTGTTTTGTATTGCATGACGTGAAGTACAGATCTTGGGGTTGAAAAGGATTACTGACGAATCATACAAATGTGAAAAAGAAAAAACCATGCAAGTGTGAAATTAGAGTTTCGTGATGTGTGGTCATTAATGTAGTATTTGCGCGTTAATTAACCTTTCAGTTGACAACGAGTGTTGTCTTGAGGTCCTTGGAAATAAAGGAAAACATGGACTATCAAGCCACGCTCACGTAGGTGCTTGATTCGCTCGGTATGAGACCATTTGCGTGTAACACTATCAATATCACAAAACTTCTGTTTGCTCCTTGCAGGTTTTTGGGTTCTTTTCTTAAGATACGGAATTCTCTGGATATTTGTAAGTATACCTGTTTAGTAATTTGAGATATGAATAACTCTTTGTATTAGGTTTTGGCTCGTGTTTTGTATTGCATGGCGTGAAGTACGAATCTTGGGGTTGAAAAGGATTACTGAGGAATCATACAAATGTGAAACAGGAAAAACCATGCAAGTGTGAAATTAGAGTTTCGTGATGTGTTGTCATTACTGTAGTATTTGCGCGTTCACGAACCTTTCAGTTGACAACGAGTGTTGTCTTGAGGTCCTTGGAAATAAAGGAAAACATGGACTATCAAGCCACGCTCACGTAGGTGCTTGATTCGCTCGGTATGAGACCATTTGCGTGTAACACTATCAATATCACAAAACTTCTGTTTGCTCCTTGCAGGTTTTTGGGTTCTTTTCTTAAGATACGGAATTCTCTGGATATTTGTAAGTATACCTGTTTAGTAATTTGAGATATGAATAACTCTTTGTATTAGGTTTTGGCTCGTGTTTTGTATTGCATGGCGTGAAGTACGAATCTTGGGGTTGAAAAGGATTACTGAGGAATCATACAAATGTGAAACAGGAAAAACCATGCAAGTGTGAAATTAGAGTTTCGTGATGTGTGGTCATTACTGTAGTATTTGCGCGTTCACGAACCTTTCAGTTGACAACGAGTGTTGTCTTGAGGTCCTTGGAAATAAAGGAAAACATGGACTATCAAGCCACGCTCACGTAGGTGCTTGATTCGCTCGGTATGAGACCATTTGCGTGTAACACTATCAATATCACAAAACTTCTGTTTGCTCCTTGCAGGTTTTTGGGTTCTTTTCTTAAGATACGGAATTCTCTGGATATTTGTAAGTATACCTGTTTAGTAATTTGAGATATGAATAACTCTTTGTATTAGGTTTTGGCTCGTGTTTTGTATTGCATGGCGTGAAGTACGAATCTTGGGGTTGAAAAGGATTACTGAGGAATCATACAAATGTGAAACAGGAAAAACCATGCAAGTGTGAAATTAGAGTTTCGTGATGTGTTGTCATTACTGTAGTATTTGCGCGTTCACGAACCTTTCAGTTGACAACGAGTGTTGTCTTGAGGTCCTTGGAAATAAAGGAAAACATGGACTATCAAGCCACGCTCACGTAGGTGCTTGATTCGCTCGGTATGAGACCATTTGCGTGTAACACTATCAATATCACAAAACTTCTGTTTGCTCCTTGCAGGTTTTTGGGTTCTTTTCTTAAGATACGGAATTCTCTGGATATTTGTAAGTATACCTGTTTAGTAATTTGAGATATGAATAACTCTTTGTATTAGGTTTTGGCTCGTGTTTTGTATTGCATGGCGTGAAGTAGGAATCTTGGGGTTGAAAAGGATTACTGAGGAATCATACAAATGTGAAACAGGAAAAACCATGCAAGTGTGAAATTAGAGTTTCGTGATGTGTGGTCATTACTGTAGTATTTGCGCGTTCACGAACCTTTCAGTTGACAACGAGTGTTGTCTTGAGGTCCTTGGAAATAAAGGAAAACATGGACTATCAAGCCACGCTCACGTAGGTGCTTGATTCGCTCGGTATGAGACCATTTGCGTGTAACACTATCAATATCACAAAACTTCTGTTTGCTCCTTGCAGGTTTTTGGGTTCTTTTCTTAAGATACGGAATTCTCTGGATATTTGTAAGTATACCTGTTTAGTAATTTGAGATATGAATAACTCTTTGTATTAGGTTTTGGCTCGTGTTTTGTATTGCATGGCGTGAAGTACGAATCTTGGGGTTGAAAAGGATTACTGAGGAATCATACAAATGTGAAACAGGAAAAACCATGCAAGTGTGAAATTAGAGTTTCGTGATGTGTTGTCATTACTGTAGTATTTGCGCGTTCACGAACCTTTCAGTTGACAACGAGTGTTGTCTTGAGGTCCTTGGAAATAAAGGAAAACATGGACTATCAAGCCACGCTCACGTAGGTGCTTGATTCGCTCGGTATGAGACCATTTGCGTGTAACACTATCAATATCACAAAACTTCTGTTTGCTCCTTGCAGGTTTTTGGGTTCTTTTCTTAAGATACGGAATTCTCTGGATATTTGTAAGTATACCTGTTTAGTAATTTGAGATATGAATAACTCTTTGTATTAGGTTTTGGCTCGTGTTTTGTATTGCATGGCGTGAAGTAGGAATCTTGGGGTTGAAAAGGATTACTGAGGAATCATACAAATGTGAAACAGGAAAAACCATGCAAGTGTGAAATTAGAGTTTAGTGATGTGTGGTCATTACTGTAGTATTTGCGCGTTCACGAACCTTTCAGTTGACAACGAGTGTTGTCTTGAGGTCCTTGGAAATAAAGGAAAACATGGACTATCAAGCCACGCTCACGTAGGTGCTTGATTCGCTCGGTATGAGACCATTTGCGTGTAACACTATCAATATCACAAAACTTCTGTTTGCTCCTTGCAGGTTTTTGGGTTCTTTTCTTAAGATACGGAATTCTCTGGATATTTGTAAGTATACCTGTTTAGTAATTTGAGATATGAATAACTCTTTGTATTAGGTTTTGGCTCGTGTTTTGTATTGCATGGCGTGAAGTAGGAATCTTGGGGTTGAAAAGGATTACTGAGGAATCATACAAATGTGAAACAGGAAAAACCATGCAAGTGTGAAATTAGAGTTTCGTGATGTGTGGTCATTACTGTAGTATTTGCGCGTTCACGAACCTTTCAGTTGACAACGAGTGTTGTCTTGAGGTCCTTGGAAATAAAGGAAAACATGGACTATCAAGCCACGCTCACGTAGGTGCTTGATTCGCTCGGTATGAGACCATTTGCGTGTAACACTATCAATATCACAAAACTTCTGTTTGCTCCTTGCAGGTTTTTGGGTTCTTTTCTTAAGATACGGAATTCTCTGGATATTTGTAAGTATACCTGTTTAGTAATTTGAGATATGAATAACTCTTTGTATTAGGTTTTGGCTCGTGTTTTGTATTGCATGGCGTGAAGTACGAATCTTGGGGTTGAAAAGGATTACTGAGGAATCATACAAATGTGAAACAGGAAAAACCATGCAAGTGTGAAATTAGAGTTTCGTGATGTGTGGTCATTACTGTAGTATTTGCGCGTTCACGAACCTTTCAGTTGACAACGAGTGT